>JAFIRS010000204.1:0-600000 GCA_018342105.1 Gonioctena quinquepunctata | reverse complement strand
ATTATGTTATCTCTCATTTTGTGTATAATCATGAGAATAAAAAGGTGAAAACAAAAGGCATAGTATCCACCTTTTCATTCTCTTCATTATACACAAAATAAGAGATAACATAATATTAACATATAACATATATGTAAAGTGTAGATTATGAAATTTGTCCTTTGTCCATTTGTTTGTTATTTTATATATGGTGACCATTTGTTAAACTCTTTGTATTCGTGCTGATGATGGAAGTATAAACTTTCGAAATGCGTACCCTGGGAAATAAAGTAAACTACATATATATTATTTTTAAGATTAACTTGGAGTTCCCCCCATTGATTATATTCAAGAGATTGGTCATGAAATGAGTTTTTGGGTTTAATTTTGAATTCTTACCCAGTTAGGCCCTCAACTGTATCGTCGATGGGAAGTACATGAATCCTTTTGCCATATTTCACATCTGGACAGGGCTGAATTGAAACGACATCTGACAGACGTACACGGAGATTATTCCTGACATTCCTATTCATGCGAATTTTTTCATCACTACATGTATCATCAGAAAGGACTATACAAACAGTTTCTTTCCTCCGTTTACCCTTGAGTAATACCGTGTCCCCCCTAAATAGTTGAAGTTCATCCATTTTAGCTTGAGATAGAGCAACGACTGAATTATCATCATTAACAGCTTCCTCAACTAAAAGCCTGTTTGGACGATCCTTCTTGCGAAGAATTGCTGTGGCCAAATCGTCAGGGCTAAAATTAAAAAAATATTTCAGGAAAATAGTTTATCTTGATTTGAGGAACAGTTGGACGTGAAAAACAAAATGGAGTTGAATGTGTGGTTTCTGAACAACTCAAATAACTTATTGACAAAAATAAAATTAATAATAAATTTGAGGAATATTCTAGTTCCACCATGATGACAATAATTTTTAATCAAAGCAACCGGCACTGCGGGCCAAAAACAATTTGTGTCCGTTACCTTTTACCATCAGCCATTTTTAGAAGTTCGGTATGCAAATATCAATAAGAACTTATTCTAAAATGTATCACAAAAGAGTTAAAACTAGTTACTGAATCAAATTCGCTAATTTCTTTCACACGAAGCACGAACAGCGGATGATGACGATCGTTAATCTGACAATGGAATGACGTAGCCTTTTGCCATTTGATACCAAATTTTGACAAACGACAAAGAACAAAGAACAGAAAGATGATATGCATAAAGTTGGATCTGTTCGAGATGTACACTGTGTACACTTTTTTAAGTTCAGATCTTGGACCTTCGCATTTGGTACTGTCATAGAGTAGATATACCTGGGCGACCGAGCTTCGCTCGGTGTTTTTTTTTCCTGTGAAATCGTGTTTTTTTCGGAGAAGATGCTTATTTAGATACGAATCACATACTTATTACATATGAATACCTGGACAACCAAGCTACTCTCGGTGTTTTTTTTTGTAAAATCTTGTATTTTCGGAGATTCTCATTTAGATAGACTTGAAATATTCGGATAATGTTATAACACCATCTCATATAGGTGACATTCCTGAAAAAACGGATTTTACACAAAAAAATAATTTATAACCCAACCTAACCTACCGGTATTCCAGACTTGGTAGTTGAATCTAGTGGATTCGCCCGTTCTACCAGACGTCGTAGTTGAATCTGGTGGATTCGCCCGTTTTAACCTACCCTACCATAAAAATGTTTTTTTGTGCAAAATTGCATTTTTTCAGGAAAGACGAACTTAAAAAGCGAAACCCTATCTAAATCCAAAATTTCATCCAAATCGTTAGAACTGTTTCCGAGATAGCCGAAATATGGGTTCAGTGTCAGATAATTTCAAACTATTATAATTTCACAAGAGAATATGGCTCTCAGGATAACTATGTAATTTTTGGCCTACATCAAGGTTCTTTTTTATATAGAACTGACAGAGTTATTTACTTCAAAACCTCAATCTTGAAATACATTTTCAATAACCAGACATTCAAAGAAAGGAATCACATTATTTTGCGAAACACAACTTATATTTCAAGAATTCAACACCACATTCGTATGAGATTTGAAAATAAGAGACAGTTTTAGAACTAATAAGACTGATTACTCCGAGATTTCACCCTGTTTCTCGGAGGTTCGGTTGCCATACATCCGTCGCCACGGCGCCTACAGCTTGAATTTAGGTCTATTTGCCAGAGCATATTAGCCAAGTCGCGGCCGCCCTTGGAAACTAAAAAAATGTCCACAAACGGACGCGGTCCGTTCACCCCAAACTACGTGAAGGTGAGGTTGGATTTTAAGGGACATCATTTGGAATCGACCATCACCTAGTCCACATCTTTTTACCCACAAATCACATTTAGCACACTTGGGAGAATTTTTTTGATCTTTATGTTTCATTGATTTAATTAGTTTTCGACGATATTTGAAACAAGGTTTTGGAAAATTATCAAAATGATATAAGTTCTCCGAAAATGTTTTAATACGTATATCGCTGCGACATATCCCATAACAACACGTATAAAAAGTCCGAAAAACATGGCAGAATTTGAGGCATGCGCACAAAAAAAATCTAGAATGAGAAGACTTATCAAGGCGACCTTCCAAACCCAAAGAGAGTAAACGTTATCTGAGTAGGAGAGTCTTTTCTCCATAAGACAATGGTGACACTAATAGAAAGAGATGAAAGATCATTTGTGAGTCATAGTGACGCATATGTACATGTCATGGCCACCATTCTCTCTGGACAGTGGCGGACTAGCGCACTCCGCACTCTGGTATCTGAGAGTTACAGGCTCTTGAATGTATATTGGACCACTCTGTATGTTACGTGGCCATGTTTGTCACTATGACGGGTTAATACTACAAGAATCTAATTGGCTAGAGCTTATTAGGACCTCCTATTCAGATAATGTTTACTCTCTTTGTTCCATACCAGCTTTTTGAGGCTGGCTTCTTGTCTCCAGCCGATCAGAGTACTTGAAAAGTAGCTGCAGCTTTTTCAAGGTCATGCCGCTATTTGTCAAAGAGAGTAAACGTTATAGGAGAGTCTATTCCCCATAAGACAATGGTGACACTAATAGAAAGAGATGAAAGATCATTTGTGAGTCATAGTGACGTATATGGTAATGTCATGGCCACCATCCACTCTGGACAGTGGCGGACTAGCGCATTCCGCACTCTGGTATCTGAGAGTTACAGGCTCTTGAATGTATATTGGACCACTCTGTATGTTACGTGGGCCACCTGTACTCATGTCCAAGTACGTCACTATGATGCGTTAATGCTACAAGATTCTGATTGGCTAGAGCTTATTAGTGCCTCCTATTCAGTTTACTCTCTTTGGCTATTTGTTGGTTCACCTTGTTTATAAACATGTTGCTATCCTTTTCTATAGACGAATTTAACCAAAAAATAATAAATTATGGAAGTGCCGTTTGGTTTGGTGAGTTTGTGGCAACTGATAATTAAAACATAATGGACAAAATGCAATTTTCTATTAATGGGCATCCTGTAACTTTAACCTGAACACTAAGTATTAATTGACAGATGACGTAAAAACGCCGCGTTTGTTCTACTCTATGAAAATGGTCACTTGGAAATGGCAAAAAAAAATTGACGCTAAAAGCTGGTATGGAAGGACGCCCTCATAGCTATGAGATGTGGAGGTGACTCTACGCTCTACGTAGTGGAATATCTGAACACTACTTCTGTTGACATGACACTGACAGACGTGACAGAAGTGTGTTTGTGTTTACTGATCATAAATTATAACTAGATTTCATTGTTAAAATTATATGAATGATGAATTTCTAAATGCGCGGAACTTATTCTCACTGAATATAAAAAGAATTGCGGCAGCTCACAATGGCAGGTATAAAAGGTAAGTATTTTATTGACCTCCTTAATTTGAAAAATCAATGTGATTCAGCCATTAAAATAATGAATGATTCATTGTCTGGACAAAGTATTTAGTTCAATGTTTAGATTATCTTTTTACGAGCCGATCAATTTTTATTTATTTAGTAGTCTAGAAGTTTCCAGCAAAATAATTTATAATGTTCTTGTGTACCTGATGCACTCTGCGAGATTATACATAGGTATTCTTATCCGAGACTCCTCAGATGTAGGTACTGCAAACAAGAAAACAAAAGTGGTTTGGGGAACTCTTATGTATAATCGAATTAAGACAACCAAATTGGAAACATAAACCTCTAAAACTTTATTTATTCAATTGACACATGTCTGAAATTTCCCCTTTAGATTGAGTACATGGATCATTGATAGTAGACAAGTGAAAAACACGACTGAAATCTACTGCATTTACTGACTAGATATTAACACGTTAATTCCCGCATGGCATTTAACTGATGCCTCACCAACGTTTCCTTGGGACCGCGAGGTACCAGGGTAATGACACACAGCAACATTCAGTTTCAAACTGGGTGGATGCTGTGTGACTACACCCTTCAATGTTTCATGGCAAATAAAAACGCCCGGTCCCAAGAGTAGGGTAGGTTCGCCAGTAGTCGGCCTTTTTTGTTAAATTTTAACTTACACCTTTAATTGCAGACAGCTCTTTCAAGTTGATTTAAAAAATCTTATGTTAGCGTGTAGCACTCAAATTCAGTTTTTAAAGGGTGAAGAAAAAGAAAGATTGAATTTAAAAAGGTTTTCTGTCTATTTTTTTTTCTTTAAATTGGGCACTTGTGCCAGTAGTCAGCCGTTAATATTTCACCAGTCGGCCAGGTATGGACCAGTAGTCGGCCCTGGTAGTTTTGGCGATTAATCACCAGGACCGTATAGAAGTATTTTGCCACTCGTCACCTGCGACTTATTCATGAAAATTATTAAGAACAAGTAGCCAAGTGTAGGTAAGTAATAATGACAGTGAAAAGAAAATAAAAACGAAAAAAAGCTTGGAAAAATAAATCAAATAACTAATTTCTTCAGCAAACATTTTTATCCATGGGTAGGGAGAGTCAATTTCACAAAACCATAGGCAAAGAAAATAATATCACTTAATAAAAAATGCAAAAAATGAAACCTTAATGATAATAAAATTAAACAAAACGGTAAAATAAAAATAAAAAACTTTTTGAACTGATACTGATTTAGGTATACTGATAAATAATACTTATAATTTGTCCGCGTTCCCCTTCTTTAAATGGCGTTTTTATTTTTTCTTCCCCAATTATTTTTTGGACAGTTTAAATTAATTCTTGTTTTTTAACTGGAAACTCCCCTACACAATCCTCCAAATAACCTCCTATACGAAATAACGAATGTTATGCCTATTGAAGATCGCCTGGACTATCTCTTCCGCAGATTCTGTTCAAAGGCCAAAAATGTAGAACTACTGGTTAAGTTTTCAATGAGAAGAAACCCAGAAGTGCAACCCTTACATCGTTACCCGCACACTACCATCCTTGAGAGAATACAAGAACATTAATAGAACCAGTTTGTTTTTTTTTTTTTTACGAAAGTAGATCTGGATAACAGTTTATTTATAATGTCACATAATAACTTCAATTTATATAAATTGTAACAATAGGCTGAAGGACTTCGGTCAATAGCCTGTTGAATTGAATTTGTTTCAGTTCAATAAAGTTCCTGTATTATTATTAACTGGAAACCCACATTTAGCTAAATTGTTTATCCATTTAACCAATTTATTTTCGTTCTCCAGACTTAAAATCGGATCTGAATCCATTTTACGCGGCTTGTTGGCAACTCGGCCCTTGATCCGATCCTGTAGTGTACACGGAATCCCATAGTTCCGACAGGATTTGCGAATTTTAGCGCCATTTCTTACAGCTTTGAGCGCTCTTTGCAAATTTTTTTTCAGAATATTGATAAAACTTTCGTTTTGCTGGTTTTCCATCATCTAAAAGCTGAAATTTCAAATTCTAACCGAAAAAATGAAACTAAAATATTAATCTGTCTTGTAATTGGGATTTATCCTGTTCTGACAATAAATGTTTTTTTTTTTTTTTTTTTAAATGCTACGGTCGACTACTGGAGAACTCAGCGATTGATGTCTATTCCAGTAGTAGACCATTCAATTCTATCTGCTGTCACCTTTTCATTTTTAAAATTCCTCACGGGCGACTACTGGTGTAGATAATCAGCTCATTTCGTACTGTATAATGATGACGGAAATGCATTGATACCTGAATGGACAAGTGTGAAAGGGACAGAAACAAAATATAGCTCATATTCCAGTAGTCGGCCGCAGTGGCCGGCTTCTGGCTACTCTGACAAATCTTTATGCTAGTGGCCGGTCCCCCTGTTTTCTAGAAAAAATTATTAAAATATGGCTGTAAGAACGAAACAATAACATTTTGAAAGTATTTTCCACCATCTAAACACACCAAAATACATTCAACAGTTATGTGTGAAATTAAACTCCCCTCCAAACACTTTGCTCTAGATCTTGAATCAAGTTTACTAACTACTTTAAACACTGGACTAGTGAAAACTGTTAACTTTGAGCGGGAATCGTAGGGATAAGGATGGGTTTGTGGAAAAGAGAAAGTGCTAGTGTTATTTCAGATAGGCAACAAATGATTTTTAAATGTATTAGCATCTCAAAATTCGCACGAATTTCAAAATGTATAAAATAAAGTAGATTCTGGTCGACTACTGGAGGGGGCCGGCTAACTGGCGAACCTACCCTACATTGCTGTTTGCAGGTTGGGAAAATTTGAAAATATATATAAGTTAAATCAATTTTTGTGTTTAATTGCATTATTTTAGCAAATAATAATTTATTATCAGAAATTACAATAATGTATTGAATAGTACAATCATCGTGACAACTAAATACTTTTGTAGGATTGTGAGTTTTAAAAAAACAAGAAACACCAAGTACATTAGAGAAACGTGGTCCAAATGGTCATATTTTTTTTGTCCCGACTGGGTGACCATCCATGTAATGCCTCATTTTTTTTTTAAATCTGCTGTCCAAATTTTTTTTTGCTCAAATTCAATGGTATTTACATTTTAATTGACAAAATCAGTGCATGCCCGTTCCCAACAGTACGATTTTTTCTTTCTCTCAATGTGTTAACTTATTTTATTTCTCTAAGCAGCTATTTTTAAGTGACAAAAAATTGATTTACCAACAAAATTCAAAGGGAATTGTATCCTTGGGCGTGTTTTTTCTTAGATTTTTAATATACTACCTAAATACAAAATCATTTAGTATTTACAAATTCCAATCTCAGTTATATATGTATATTCCAATATATTACTAAATAGTACCTAATATGTATTTTTTGTTTCATGCTCTTTCCCTGCATCCTACTACTCTACAGCGTAAGTATTTTTTTATCCAGTTAATAATAATAGATCTAGTCTCAACTAAGTTGAACCAACAACAAAAAAAATTAAAAACAATAAAATTAGTTCAAAATATTGCAAATAGCGCAAAATCAGGTCAACTATGATATAAACTTCTTGACACTTTTCTAGATGTTAAAACCTGAACTCCTATTCCGTGCAGATGTACTTAGGCTCTGAGCGGCTGACTGTAAGCAGTCCCGATGCTGACGTCACACCATCCGTAATACTACGCGTTACTTAGGCTATGATTTCTTCTTCTATGCACATGGTGGGCTGGTTCCAGAGAACTCCGTGCACGTAGGCCTCTTAACTTGGACCCGTTGTGTGCCCACGTGATCTGCTGAATCTCTCTGACATCTCCTTCAGAATTATGTTCCCCAGGTTGATCTCCCTCTGGTGCGTCCAAGCGGGCACTCAGTAAGGTGATTGTGTCCAGTTAGGAGCCCCGTCACAGTCCTGATATCCCGTCTGTTGAGTGACAGGATCTCTTTTGACAATTTCTTCGAAGGCCCCTTTATTTGTAGCTTCGATTGCCTCATGCATGGCGCCACCTGCCATGTTTTGATGAACTGCTTTTGCAGCAGTCCCTCCATGTTTGAGATGGCCATGCTATTGGGTATTCTCAAGTATTCTGGAGTCTTTCCCGATCCATTCTTGGCTACTCTGTCTGCCTCTTCGTTCTCAGGAACACCCCCTGTATCCTGGTACCCAAATGAGGCTGACTTTCCTTGTTTTTTGCAAACTTTCTAAGGCGTTTCTACACTCGAACATCAATTTGTATGTGATCTTATTTGATCCTATCGCCATGATGGCTGCCTTGCTCCCGAGTAGATGACAATAGGTCCTCGACTTCTGTTGTCGAGGCCTTCCTGAACGCAGTGAGTATATCATAAACTTCGGCCTGGAACACTGAGGCTTATTTTATTTGCCTAGAGGAACTGAGATTTCTCTCTTTGTCCTTTCCTCGTATACTCCTGCGCCGGACATTCCCCCAAGTCTTGATCCATCTGCATACCAGGTTGATCCGTAGGCAGGGAGTCTGCCGGGTGCAGCGTCTTTCCATTCATCCCTCGTGGTGCAGCTGATTATAAAAATCTTTACACAAGTCATTGAAAAAAAATATACATGTCTAAGACTCACAGTCATATGTCCATACAGGTCAATGTGAACACATACACATACTAGAAAACACAAAAAAAATGATGTACACAATAATATATAACACAATGAGGTTTGAATAAATATATGAAAGTATATAAATAGTTAAAATCTATGTGTTAAAATAGTAAACATCTATGTGTGGAAAAGGGAGTTTGGTAAACTGAAGTAATAGTATTTGTGGAAAGTACTTTGTTGATTATTTTCTTGAATTTATAAATTGAGAGGTTTCTGGTTTCCTCTGGCAGTTTATTATAAAGTTTTATGTCCAAGCTATTTTTAGCTGAAATCTCCAATCTATATAATTTATCAACAAGGTTGTTGGCGTTTCTTGTTTGATAGCAATGAATATCTCTGTGAGTCTGAAATTGTTGATTCTTTTTGTGTATTTCTACAAGAGACTGATAGATGTACACGGCAGGAAGAGTCATAATATGTAGGCTTGAAAATAGGGGTCTACAAGAGTCCCTATAATTTGCATTTGCAATTATCCTAATTGCCCGTTTCTGCATCAGGAAAACCGATTTGAGGAAGGGGAGTTGCCCGTAGATATGTACCATATGATAGGTGAGTATGAAAAGCTGAAATAGGCTGGCGTAGTACCCAGGACTTATGCAAGAGCTGATTTTCCTTAATAGAAAAGTTTGTGTCGACAATTTTTTACACAGCACTTCGGTATGATTTGACCATTTCAAGGATTGATCAATATGGATGCCAAGGAGTTTAACTGATTTCTCATGAGTAACAATATATTTTGTTGAGAAAGTAATAGATTCCGTTTTGTTTTCGTTACACTTCAGGATATTAGGAGTTAGCCACTGCTTGATTGCGGGAAAGATCTGAGCTGATACTTGATTCAAATCTTTCAGATTACTGTCTGAGTGATAAAAAATTGCATCGTCAGCAAACAGTATGCAGTTGATAAAGTTCATATGATCAAATATGATCAAATATATCATTTATATAGATAATAAACAGGAGTGGACCCAATACAGAACCCTGCGGTACCCCATGCGCGATTTGAGCAGTGTATGAATTTTTATTATTATAGTATACTGACATGTATCTATTTGATAAGTAGGATTTGAAAAAGTCTAAGGCTACTCCTCGAAAACCATAGTGCTCCAGCTTATCAAATAATACCTGATGTGAGATGCACTCAAAAGCTTTGCTTAGATCTATTAGTGTTGCACATGTATGATTTCCGTTTTCAAAACCATCCACTATATCCTTTATCATCGTATAGATCGCCTCAATAGTGGAATGACTTTTACGGAATCCAAATTGTCTCGTGTTCAGGAGTTGATTTACCTCAATATACCTAATTATTCCATTTTTGACAATATATTCAATTATTTTACCTAGTATAGGTATGATAGAAATTGGCCTGAAGTTTTCAGGTGACTCAGTGTCACCACTCTTGTAAATAGGTATAACTTTGGAAAATTTTAAAATATCCGGGAAAACTCCCTGAAGGAAACACATATTGCAAAGCTCAGTGAGTGGTTCGGCGATTTTGGTTTTGATTTCCTTAATTATTGTACTGTTTAGATCGAACATGTCAAAAGTATTTGTGTTTTTTAAGTCATTTATAACTTCGATAATTTCATTTGGGGTAGTGGGTAGAAAGAAAAACGAAGAGTCTATTCTAGGAAGACTTTTCAAAAAGTCATTAGCGGAAACAGTAGTAATGGGTAGACTATCAATAATAACCTTCGCAACAGTAGAAAAATATGAAACGAAATCATCAGCTGAAATATTGCTGGATTTTTGGTGCATTTGTGTTAATCCCCGTTCTCTGTTTATCAGTTTCCAAGTATCTCTACATTTGTTTTCGGACTTTATTATATAATTGTCGTGAGCATTCCTTTTAGCTTCGATCAGGGCATTTTTGTATGATTTATTATAATTTTTAAAAATATTCTTGTCATCAATCGAATTTGAGGATTCACTGATGGTTTTTAAAATTGTGAGATTATTTCTCATGAATTTGAGATGGTCGTTGAAAAAATGTATACCACTAGTTTTTTGTGATTGAATTTTTTTGTTTTTTGGAGGAAAGTGTTTGTTAATATAGTGACCCAAAGTGTTAGTTAGGTATTCGGAGAGTAATCTAACATTTTCTTTGTCATCGGCTGCCATTATAGTTTGCCAGTTTGTGATATCGAAGTCATGTTTAAAATTATATAAATTATCCGCGCAGATACGGCGTGCAATGGAATGTGTTTGAGTCTTAAATTGTTTGCAGAGTTTGATGAACTGTGCATGATGATCAGATATACAAATATCTACCACTCCATAATCGCTTATTTAATTTTCGAAGTTAACTAGTATATTGTCAATGCAAGAACCTCTACCACTCACCGGATCAATTCTGGTGATTTCATTTATTAATTTTGTGTAGCCATAAGTTGTGATCAAATCCATAAATCTACAGTGATTTGTATTACTATTTTCGAAATGAATATTAAAATCACCAGTAATAATAATTTTTTTATGTCTACTATTTAAAAGGCTAATCAGCTCTTCCATTTTATCCATAAAGATATCGATATTTCCAAGTGACGGGGATCTATAGACGGTATTAATAACAACATTCATATTGTAACGAACCTAGGCCGGACCTGTCGCCTCACGTGTTGCCATCGACAGCGATGAGATCATCCCCGGAGATATTCGAGAACCATCCAGTCGCTCTGCCGCGAAAAAACAACGGTCAATATTGGAAACAATTGGAATATGCTAGTCGCCAACCGTCCGAATTCGAAACATCGAGAATGCTGTATCGGAGATAAATAGACAGCCCTCAAGAGGGAGTACACAGTCTGAACGAGCCCATATGATCGAGCTATTCAGTGGCGTAGTAATATAAATTAAGTTGTAGATTAAGTGTTAAATAAATTAGTTAAACCAAGTTAAGTTTATTTACGTTACAATATCTAAGAGTTCCACTCCACAAACCTCACAATGCAATTCCATGTGAAAAGAGTCGAGATTAACAGGTTTTGTTTTCAAAGATTTATCAACATATACTTTCTCCATTTTTTGTAACAGGATCTAAGTTGATTATTTCATTGCATTTCCTCGATGTTTCAATCTCCATCAAATCAGCTGATAGTTGTTTTGAATTTATTTTATGACTTATCATTGTTTTGGAACTCTCACCGGCATTCCCATTTTTTATATGACTCGTTTTTGGTAGAGAAGTATTCCCAGTTTTTATCTTGCTAGTTTCCGATACATGAATACCGTTTTTTACTGTGCTAACTTTTTTGCTGTTTGTTCGAGTTTCGGATGTATCTGAATCGGTGCGTATATTTGAACAATTTATTTGTTTCATTAAATCAATATGTTGATTTAATATCAGAATTTTATCACGCAATTCTTTGATTAATAGAACCTACCATTTGTAGGATTGGACAGCCCTCCTTTGCCTTGTTCCAAATTGGAGCGTCCATGGTCTGCCAGCAGTGCGTATCTCTTGTTTATGTGGTATTATCATATCATTGCGTTCCTTGTTGCTCGTGTAGATTTCTGTCTATACCCCAGATAAATTCTTTCCGATACTGTATATATCAAGCTGAAACTACTACTACTACTACTACGTATTAGGGTTAAGTGGAAGAACAGCGTGCAAACCCCGGTATGCTCAGCTGAACTTCGCCCTTTCAATATATCATTATTTAATGTCAGAAATGTGCTCCTACAAAAAAAAATGAATAAAGAATATTATTACTATTATTTTTATTAAATGCTTGAGCTGGGAAAATACCAAACATTACTCCACATAAATGATCGACGTACCTCTGCACGGAATAGGAGCGTACCTCTGCACGGAATAGGAGTTCATGTTTTAACGTCTAGTCTTTTTTGGGATTATAACCTTTCACAATCTGAAAACAAAATTAAATGGAACAGGGAATCTATTCAAAAGTAGAAGGGTAAGAAATTACTTTGCCCTGATAAGTTACTGCGTAAACCAAATTATTTTTCACCAATGGACAAATTTTCAATTATTCAGTAACTTGTATTATAGTTTTGCCTATAAAAAAAATTTATTGAATTAAAAGATAATTCTCTATATACTCTTGACGTTGTTTCGGGAGCTGTTTCCATTTTCAAAAATCTTTTGAATATGAATGAAAATTTTTTAGTTCTCACTGTATGTCTCGCAATGTTTTTCTCAAGTGATATTTTTGACTAATGTCAAAAGAGTATGGAATGTTGTCCTGATAATGGAGTCAATCCATTATTGCTCTGTCAAATGCAAGATATTCTTCAGTAAGGGTTTCCACGTGTGATCCATAACAGAAGAATTTGTTGATATACAGTTTTTACCAGATATTGAAGGCGGATTCTTTTAGTTTTCTTCTCTTGTTATGGGGTTCTATGGCTAGAATTGTCGTTTTACCCATTCTACCATGTGGAGGCCATTGGATTTGAAATATGTTCTGAACATTTTGAACCTGTGATTTGTCGATTCTTAATATAATCTCGATATTTGTCCTGCGCACTTTTAACGGTATATTATAGTATTGATGTCCCACCAAGGTATGCACAACTTTTTTATTTTTCCTCTGTTTTTCAGTTTTTTGTTTGTGTAAGGATCGATCTTAATGTGTTAGTTGTTCTGGTCATAATTGTTGCCAATATTCAAAATGGCGAGAACTGAATAGCTGCGTGTTAACTGAGCTCCCCAAAATTAGTATAAATAACGGTGTTTCAATCAATAAAACAATTTCTAAATTGTCAGTGAGTGAAAAAAGTCAATAGCCTTGTCTCAAGTAGTGAAAAAAATAAGCAAATATGGTTTTGACACGCGAAATAAGAGATGAAATAGAAACAGCAGTTGGCCATGCCATTAACAAGTGTATAAAAAGCGACTCTTTCATTAAAACTATAGTGAAGAATGTGACCGAAGCCGTCGCAAAAACTCTGGAGAAGAAATTATCACAGTTGGACGTGACAGTGGCGGAGCTTCTGAATAAATTTACTGAACTGAAATCGGATTGTGAAAACAAAGTGAAAACTCTTGAATATAAATTAAATGAAACAAACGTGGAAAAGGAGAAGATCGAAGAAACTATGGAGAAAATTGACCAGGAAAACAGAAAGGCCAATCTTAGAATATTTAGTTTCAAAGAAAAATACCAAGAAAATACAAGAGAGGAAATAATAAATTTTCTCAACTCCAAGATGTCTTTGAATTTAAGAAAAAGAAATCAACTGTGCTGAAAAGGAGAAGATCGAAGAAACTATGGAGAAAATTGACCAGGAAAACGAAAAATCTCGACGCAAAAGAAGGAATTTATTCAAGAAAAAAATTACTCAAGGGAACAGGTGTTGTAATAAGAGAAGATCTCACTACTATGAGGGTTGAAATGCTGAATAAATGTATCGAAAAATTTGGATTAAAAAACGTATGGACTGGAAATGGGAGAATTTATCTTCAAGCAAATAATCAAGTGTCCATTATAAAAAAAAAACAGACTATATACGCATTATTGGCAAAGAAGACACCTAAATTATATAAATTATTTTTTAATTTCTTTTTTTCTTTAATCTCAAACTTAAATTTGTATTTCATTATAAACTATTATCATTACTATTACTGTTTTTATTATTAATTACACTCATTCGATTTCATTTCTTTTCAAAATTCGTTTCAAAAATTTTTATTTTACACCGTATCATAAAAATAACTTAATCGTTAAGGGGTATCTCAGTGCCCTAATCAGTTATACTTATATGTTAGATCTTTTGGATGTACTAGATGAAAACATACAAATTGACACAAAAATACTAGATAATTTTCAACAATATGTACAAGGTAGAACCGGCGGAAGCAAAGAGGTATCGGTATCCGCCCACTTCAATATACTGAAGTCTACAGAAACATTACAATGAATTACTAATACATATCTTAATGGCAGAAGATCTCCTAGACGTAATCATTCTATCGGAAACAAGAAAGATTGAAAATGTAAGTGATTTTTCTATTCCAAACTATAATATACATTATAATGAATCAACAGTCAATAAATGTGATGGAGTAGTTGTATATACAAAAAGTAGCCTTTCTGCTATTGTCGAAATATCACCAATAAACGAAACCAAATTTCTCAGGATAACTTTCACAAATAAACTCTTACATTCACACAATACAATAGGTATAACAGCTTTTTACAGGTCACCGGCAACAAATGTTCAAAGTTACATAACTGATCTAGAAATATATTTGGAAAACTTGAAAAAGCAAAATTTAGAAATATAGCGGAGATATAAATATAAACTTACTTCAAACGGAACAACCTGATACAAACAGATATTTTAATGTTTTGAACTTGAAGGGTTTCATATCATATATTAACAAACCAACTAGAGTCACACAGAATTCTGAATCTGCTATTGATCATATCTTTATAAGAAAAGAAAAATGCTTAGAAAATAAAATCCAAATCGACCCTTACATCATTAATACTGACATAACAGATCATTTCACGCCAATCATTTCAATCTCACTTTCCGACCATGAAAGTTATTCGTCCAATGCTGAAAGAGACCAAATAATGAAAAAAATTAATTATATAAAATTGAATGAATTTTTGAGTAAAGAAAATTGGAGGGAGGTATTATCAAGTGAACAAGTGCAAGAATCATACAATCTCTTTATAGATAAACTGAATAACTACATAAGTAACACGACTACCACAAACATTTTTCAACCAAAAAAATATAATAAAATAAAACCATGGATTACATCGGGTCTGATTACCTCTATTAATGAAAGAGACAAACTTAAAAAGAAGCTGCTAAAAAATCGACTACTATCAAAGTAAAATAAAGGATGCAAGGGGAAATTATAAAAAAATTTGGAAAATAATTAACGACATATCAGGAAAAAAAACTACTAAAAATATAGAAGACATCAGAATTAGAAATGAAAAAACTGAGCCAATAACTGACAATAAGAAAAAAGCAGATACTTTCAATGAATTCTTTATTAATTTAGGATTGAAAATGGCAGAAAATATAGAGGAAACTAACATACCTGATCACTTTTGAATGAAACTCCAAACAATTCATCAATTTTTTAAATCCAACCACATCTAATGAGATTACAATCCTCATATCTAATCTAAAAAACCATTGCTCTCCTGGACCTGACAAAATTAGTTCAGTGACAATAAAAAATATTCATGTACATATAATTCAACCTCTAGTTCATATTATCAACTTATGTTTTGCATTTGGGGAAATCCCAAATCAGTGGAAACAATCTATTGTCACTCCAATTTTCAAAGCTGGCGATTCCAGTCAGTTAACGAATTATAGACCGATATCAGTTATAAATAACTTTGCTAAATTGTTCGAACAGGCTCTGAAAAGTAGAATGCTTGGATTTTTTGATATCCACAATATCATAAATGAGAGACAGTATGGTTTCATAAAAAAATCGAACACAGAAAACGCAGTTATTGATTTCCTGGAACATACAGTAAAAGCCATGGATGACTCAACGAAATGCCTTGCATTTTCCTTGATCTCGCTAAGGCATTGACACGGTCCTCACAACAAACTGCTTGATAAACTTATAAAATATGGCATACGTGGTACAGCCCTTAATCTCTTAAAAATTACTTATCTGAGAGATACCAAGTAGTGAAAATCGGAAAGGAACTTAGCTCAGAATCGAAGGTTGAAATAGGAGTACCACAAGGAACAGTGTTAGGTCCGATACTGTTCCTTGTATACATAAATAGTATCTCTCATATAAGTGAATTTATGGGACATCTGATATGTTATGCAGATGACACAGCTCTAGTCTTCACAGGTAGGGATTGGGAAGATGTTAATTGCAAAGCTTAGTCGTGTCTTAAAAAATATTACTATGGTTAAACCACAACTCACTAAGCTTGAATATCAAAAACCAAGTATATAACCTTCTCCCCAACAATAATTGATCACCCCACCCGATTTATTCTTAAAGTGCCCTCGCCAACCTGTGATGTTGAGACATGTCGCTGCCAGAGCTTATAAAAAACAACTTCAATTAAATATTTAGGGGTAATAATAGACCAACATATACGCTGGTCTGAACACATATCTCATGTGACAAGAAGAATAAGAGCATTATCTCATAAATTTTACATTCTACTGAGACATCCTTTGAGAAAAATTTGATTATCTTGTACAATAGTCTTGCTGAATCAATTGTCAGATACTGCATAGTCGCATGGGAGGCGCTTTCATTACCACACTACATGTATTACAGACAGCTCAAAATATATTAATTAAGATTATACTAAAAAAGACAGACTATTCTCTACCCACCTACTCTATAAAGATACTGACCTGCTTAATATAAAAACACTATTTATTTACCAATCATTACAACGAATGCACAGTAGCAAAATAAATATACGTGAAAAAACAGGATGACCAGATCGACTCTAAACAAAAAACATTCAAGTTCACTCATTCAAAAATCTGTAACCCACAGATCATTTATGTATTTTGGTCCAAAATTCTTCAATCTTATCCCAGCTGACCTTAGAGGTATAAAAAACCACAAGATCTTCAAAAAGTTAGTAAAAAAATTCATAATTGAAAACCATGAAAGATTTTGTTAGATTCGAAACTAGATAAAGGAATAGTTAGTCTATTTAGCTCCATGATGTATCTAAGACGATAAACTGATTGCCAAACCACTGTGGTTCCGTCGGTTCTTCCTCATTGCTACAATGAACCTTCATTTTATTTAATATTTGTATCATACGCTCGCCCTTACTACACATGTAATTGCAAATTCGTAAGCATATGTAAAGGGTTGGAAAAGCAATACAGGCATATTTGCCTAGGCAATTTCCGACCCTGAACCAGATGCTGCTATAAACCAGCAATCGAAATTCATGTATTTTGTAAATTTTGTAACATGAATTTTTGTATAACTTGTAAATTTTGTAACTAGAATGGCAATAAAATTGAAAATTGAAATTGAATTGAATTGAAAATTGAATTGAATCCGTTTATTCCTTCCAGATAACCCGGTGACATGTTATTTTTGAATAAACGGATTGGAAATAAATAGGACATCAGAACAACTAACACATTAATTTATTTATTTATTTACGGGTAAACCATTACATTTAAAGTTTACAATTGAAATATAATTCATTAAATTTAACTTATGACTAAGAATACGAAACTATGCAATACAATACATATGTATAAATACAATACAGATGAAAATATAAATAAAATGCAAATACTATATGATACAGAGGAGTGACAAATAGAGGGAAAAAGGAAGCCTTATGTTGTTCGATATCTGTGACACTTCAACCAAATTTGATATTTTTTACACGGCTTTTGAAGGATTCCAAACTCAGAGAAAAGAAATCCAAATCAGTACTATTACCATTCTTGGCAATTCTAGCTAATGGCGAAAAGAGTCCATAATTGCATCTATAAAAATCCTATTGAGAACGTAGTATTGTTTCTAGTGCACCTAGCCAGAACATGGAGACCGACCTGTGATAACAAAGATGGACAATTTATGTGTCCGTTGATCAATTTGAATAGAAGGGTCAAGTCTGCCTGTATTCTGCGGTCTTCTAAACTGGACATTCCAATTGTATTTCAGATATTATTTAGACTATTATGATCTAAGGGAAAGTTGAGTTTGTCGATCCTTACACAAACAAAACAGAAAAACGCAGAGGAAAAATAAAAAAAATTGTGAATACAATATACCTTGTTCTTGTGGCAAAAATTATATTGGTGAGACATCAAGACCATTAAAAGTGCGACAGGACGAACATCGAGATTATATTAAGAATAGACAGATTACAGGTTAAAAAATTTCAGAACATATTTTGACATCCAATGGCATCCACATGGTAGAATGGAATAAAACGACAATTCTAGCCAAATAACCCCATAACAAGAGGAGAAAACTATAGGAATCTGCCTGCATTCTACTATCTGATGAAAACTGTAAATCAACTAATTCTTCTGATATGGATCACACATGGAAACCCTTACTGGAAGATCTTGCATTTGGCACGCAATAATGGATTGCCTCCAAACATCAAATAAACGTCATCCTTTCAACTCTTTTGACATTAGTCAAAAAAGATCACTTTCGAAAAACATTGCGGCGAGAAATACAGCAAGAACTGATGAATTTCCGGTGGGTCTAGAAGCATGAAATTTTGCACAGGAGTTCCTTATATAACGTTGGTGAGCACTAAGAAAGGATTTTTGTAAATTCATCCCTTCAGTGGGTTAAAAAGGGAGTTAGAAATATTTAGATACGTAAGTATTTAATATTTTCCCTGAAAATAATTTTGTATAACAATTATATACTTTTAGTTGTGTTATTCAATAGTTTCAGTTGCATAATTTCATAGTTCTTTTTGTAAAATTTCATACTTCTATACCCACTGGTTTAAGTTGTGCACATTTGAAAAAAGTCGGATGGTTCCTGAGATATTGATGGTAAATCCCATCGGGCACATGGATAGAAATTGAATATTTTTCAAATTGGTTTGGTATTCAGAAATTTGTGTTCAAAAAAATTAAGAAATTAATGTCGACCTTTAGGAGGCTATAACCGACCCCATCTAAGTGGATAATTAGAATAAAACTAGATTGTGGAAGGTATGAACCTAAAAAAAACATCAAGAAACATTTAAGAAATACATACATATTGATAAATACGTTTACAAACAGCCTATTACGAATAAAATTGTTTGACATTTGCCTTAAGCACCTGGCTTAAATTAAAAATATACAAGGTATTCAATAATTCACCATACTTTTGATCAGATGCATTCCTGGGTTTCAAAGAAACAATTATTTCTGTAAGGCTTTGTGACATTTCTTGGAAATTTTTATGTTGTTTTTTTATATCATGTCTCCTGGAATACTAAATGTTGTACCATATACCAATTCAGCACTGGAGGCTTCTAAATCTTCCTTCAGATCTTTCCCAATCACCGCAATATTGTTGGTTATACTTAATTAATGTCCATTCTTCTGATTCTTGACATTGGATAGCTACTTTAAGTGGTTGGTGAAATTTTTCCATCATGCCATCAGCACATGGATAACAGGGGATAGTTCTGCAATGGGGTTTGGAAAATTCCTTGAAAAGATTTAATTCAAACTATGATGGGCCTTGATCTGCGATTATTTTCAAAGGAACTCCAATCCTAGCAATCCATCCAGTATAAAACGTTTTCCTAATAGTTTTGGCCGTGATATCTTCATTGGGAAACACTCTGGGCTAACTGGTATAATCTATCTATGCATTGATTTGTTTGAGAATATAAACATGGGGTTGATTATATCTCTATCCTGAAATGTACAGGAATATAGGCTAGCATAGTATCTGTTGAACAGCGACAATTGTAGTGATACTATCAGAAATTTTAACTTTTTTCAATTCAAGTAAAGAGATTACGGATATCAGAGACTTGAAGTTCAATATCTAATTTGTAGTGTCAAGTAACATAAAGGTCCTCCGATAGTCATGCTTGAGATTCTTGAGACAGTGACTGCTATAATAGTTTCATTTCATGAGATATGTCGCCATATATCTGTTGGCTGATGAAATCTAGATATCATATTTGTCGAGGACTTGAGTTTTTTGTATTTCTTAGTAAGAACGAATGTTAAGGGTTTATGGTTGTAAATAATGAATCATATACCTTCATGCATGTTCCTGAAATGTTTGATTGCCTCATAAATTGTCTAGAAGTTCTTGGACATATGTAGCATTAACTGAAGGATGTGCTACTCTTAAGGTTGAGTTTTTGGAAGGCTTAATTTTGTACTTCTGTCCAATTTAACTTGATGTTATTTGGTGGGTTGCCCTTCTGGAATTCATTAAATGGTGCTTGGAGATCTGCTTTTGGAAAGGAAGTGCGTTGATAATTGATCATTCTGTTTGTGAGTTTGATTCCCCTTTTGTAATTACATAACCTACAAATCCTACAGAGTACTCTCAGATGCTGTCAAAGTGAATTCAAGATGGCTGCTAGAGTACATACATCCTTGACAGCTGATTGAATTACTTGTGTTTTGACTTGGTTTCAATTTGTTTTTCTGGAGTTTTAAGTGTTAAAAATTGTTTTTTTTAAGTTTGTATTATCTGTTATACTCTATTTATACTAAAAAGCTAAGCTGACTAGGCTTTTGGAATCCGATTAGAAATAAAGACCGGCAGTAAAATCAAAACAGTGCCCAACTCAAAGGCAAATGTAAAACAACGGGTTCATAATGCTGTTACACAAGTATCCTTGGCTTTGTATGTACTTCAGCTGCCATTTTAAAGGGGCGTGGCCACGTGTTCTGGATATTTCTATAGATTTGCCGAACTCGCATTTTACTGGATTTATAACCCATCCATGCTTATCTAATGTTTGATGATTGGAATCTATCAAAACAAGAAGAAAAAAAGCGAGATCTGTAGTTATCTGACATGATTGAGCAACGTTTTTCAACCCAGAAGGCATATTCTGTTATTCAAATAGACATGGTGTAATTATTGCAGTTTTTTTGTATACCTTCTGGAGCAACATGAATTGGACCTAAAGCTTTTACTTAATCTATTTTTAAGAAAATAGTTTTACTATTCAAGATGAAGGTGAAACTCTTAATATTGGGCATATGTACTTATTGGACAAGGTACATACATTCAGTAATCAATAATCTCTACAAGGCCTCCATTTACCAATAATATTGACTTTAGTGATTAGAAATTGACTTAAATTAAAAATATATAAGATATTCGATAATTAGCCATACATTTTTTTTTTGAAATTAAAATCATTTATTATGCTTAACCCTTTCACTGCTGATGACATCTGAAGTTGTCATACAGCTACAGTGCGCATGACGTCCTCAAACATCATTAACCAAATAAAAGTGTCATGAAAATATAAGTCAGCCAGCAGGTAACGTATACCAAAATTAATCAGCAGTGAAAGGGTTAAGAAACAACATGTTAGTTTGTTGTTGATTTCTTTGTGTTATTGAATTGTTTTCTTTCTGAAACATTCACTTTTCTGAATAATATTTGTATGTATATGACTATGATACTGGAAACTAATATCAATGATTGATGATGTTTTTTTATTTTCACAGTCTGGTTACTTTGGCATTTGCTGGTTCCATTGGAATGACCTTTGTAATTTTGGCATGCGCTCTTCCCCAATATAATGCGTAAGTATAAATATTATCATTCTCATGCAAGTTTTCCACCCTACACAACTCCACAAACCTTGAAACATAGCGTGTTTTTTTTTGCAAGAATGTCCATTACAGTTGTTGCTATTCAGTCAAGAATGCTTTAGTAAGCATTTCGTTATAATCAGGAAATTTCACTTTTCTCTTAAAGAACCAATATGTCATTGGTAAAAATTCAGTAATTATGTATGGGTGTAAAGTTTTCAGCAACCACAAAATACACTGTCAAAAATGAAACTGGACTACAAAAATATATGTTCCTCTTTTAAACAACACTGTAGAGCTTTTTCGATGTTATGCTCGAGGAGCTTTTTCGATTTTATGCTCGAATTCTGTAGGTCGACTAATGTTAGAAATCATATTTAGAATGATATGTTGATTTTGTCCTGGATTATTAGATATTAGGTGATATTTAGATGTAGTAAAATGGTCATAGAAAGACAGTTGTCAATGTTTTCTGATAATATATTCTGTTACTGAAGATTTGTCTGCTGTGTATTAATTACTATGTAAACAGGTTTTGAGCCCAAACTGACAACTAAGTGGATTTCAGTAACTAGATTTTGCAAACATGACAATGGTATCGATAGTTCGCAAATCTGAAAGCGTTGAACGGCTTTGGTTTTCTGGAATGAGAGTACAGAACCAAAATCAGATTGGAAAGAGAAGACTGTTTGGAAGTACGGAAAAGCCAGAAGATATGAAGAATGAGTACTACAAAAAAAAGTTAATGCCAGAGACATTTTGGTGCAATGGATTTCAGACTCCATTCTGCCACGATTCGTTAAAATAACACTGCAATGGGCACGTTTGAGGTTCTAAAAAGTACCTATATATAAAAAGGGTTATCTGTGAGATTTAATCTCAAACTTGAGCTGAACAAAATGCAGTTCGTTAGAGGAAAGCTCTATGATTTCTTGGATATATTTTTTCAGAATATGCAGGAATTGGTCCAATGGTGGATGACGAAACCATTTCTATGTTGTTGATAGCAATGCCAAAAACTTATCAAGTACCTCAATCGATATTTTCTTGTCTGAAAAAACTGCCGAGGTTCCTGTAGAATTTGTATCAGAAAGAAACAAGTGGCTTCAGAAAGAAGCGAGACAGACTCGGGAAAATGTGCCAGGAAGAAGTCATTCGGAACATGATGAAGTTGTGTTTTATTCTAAAGATAATTGAAGCAAAAAATTCAAATACATATCATTTTTATCAAGTCTGTGGGCACGTGAAATTGAATTTTCCAAAATTGAAAAATTGATAATTTCTTGACAGAAAGAAAAATATGGTAGCTATGACATAAAATCGGAATTTTTGTAAAGAATGTATTTACAAAGAGAACAAGAAGAGGGACAAAGTAATTTCGAAGAGGAAGAAGACATAGTTTGTCATCAGTAAAAGTGATAATCCAGTGTCTTTGACATTGGAGGTATTATCACTTGATAATGTCGTGGAAGGTCAAGCTTTGTTATTGGAAAGTGATAACTCAAATAAGGTAGTTTTTATTGTCCATTCCGCCTGAAGAACATATTGTTGAATTGGGATGTGAAAAATATCTTTGCAAAGAGGAAAATGTTGGGTACCAACCATTCAATATAGCCAAGGAAGACAATAAAATCACAACAAAGTGGGGGATTTTGTGAATGCACAAATTGGAAACCGACTTTCAAACTAAATAATGTTTATGTGTATAGCGACTTTATGTATACATTTCAAAAATTGATATGAAATAATATTTCATGAAGGACAAGTTCATATCAGCAAGAATAATAAGACTATTGTACAAGGTGAGAAAAAAGGAAGTTTATTCAAGATTCTTTTCAATTCTCAGCAATTTGTTAACGATTGCTTTGCTGACAATTTAATGCACTGACAGATGATGTATAATCATCTAAAACTGACAAACATATTTGAAAGGAAAAATGACAAGGATCCTCCATAAATGTCTTGCTGAATCCAGGAAGTAAAAATAATTCTGCAGGTTGGTAGGTTGGTATCATGTAAATTTTAAAAACCTATAAGATTCTCAAATGATTCGGAATGACATGTAAATAAAGTAGCATACCTATACCAGTTGGGTTATATTTGAACTCAGAAACATGAAATGAAAAATTGCCCAATAGCAGTCTGATTGTTGGAATACACCTCATTGGAAGTATCTGAAGAATGTTTTGCAGTATCTGAAAGGTATCATACAAATGAGGATGAAATTGGAAAAATCTAATTTATACTTAAAAAAATAACTTTGATCTAATGTAGATCTGATCCTAGTGATCGAAATAGTATTAGTGGGTTCTTTAAGGTTTATGTGTACCCCATCAAAAAAAAAGAACAAGTTAAAAAATTATGAAAAAATTCAGAGTGAAAATTACTCATGTTAGGAGCAGTTCTAAAAAAATGTGTCGACAAAATTTTGAAAAAATAAAATAGAAAGGCCAATTTTGATGTTTTTCAAAAACTATACGACATATTTCGCTTCAGCTTCTTAGATGAATGCCAAATAATTTAGAAAACATGCTGATTTTTTTGATAATTTTTGAAGTTATAGTTTTTTGTAATTTGGCAAAAATATAATCCAAACGCTCTTATTTGAATATCAATCAAATAATGTTGATATTTGTATCATATAATATTAGAATAGAAATATGGGTACCATCCTCAATCTTTCAAATAATGAAAAACCTCTCACAATGCCTAAAATTCAAATTGAACAGATTAATATTCAGAGTAACGACAGTTGTATCTGTGACCCATAAGATACTTCCGTGCGGAGCAAAATTGAACTTGGTCGAACCATTTAAGTAATTCGCCACATGATCACGAAACAATCGTTGCCATTTTTCACTGTGTTCTTTCCTTCACAGTTCATTCGAACAATTGTAGATACTATAAGTAGTTACCGATTTACGAATTTTACATGAATGACAAAAGAATAAAATACATATATATATGTATATATATATATATATAAATCAAATCAAAATTACTTTATTGTCTGAAGAATGAAATTCCTATTGACAAAGTGAAAAAACAGTAAAAAAGAAAAAGAGAACATCAATAGCAATTTTTTTTTACATACCTCGTTACATATTAAAAATATATTGAATTTACCTTGTCATTATAACACAAAATTTGTAGAGCAGGTTACTACACGTCAAATTATTCATATAAGTAGAAGTCTATATATACAAAAACATACATTACATAAAATGAATTTCAAACAATATTAATGTTAGTCACTAGACGTCAGTTTATTAAAAATTGGAGGTGTTATTTATAGTATAAAGTTATACATAAAAAAGAAGGGTATATAAGAAATAGAATATATATATATATATATATATATATATATATATATATATATATTGTGTACGTCAAAATCTTGGAACCATATGGGAAACTTTTTATTAATAGTTTCTCAGAAAATTTCAATTTTTATAAAAGTTGGTGCATTCAATAATACTAAATACGCGCATAGCCGTTAATATCAGTGGAGTGCGGCTAAGCGGGAATCGGCCGATATTCTAAATTCACTAATATAGAGAAAGTGACATTATTATGCAAAATATCGAAAAATGTTATTAAAAAAGTTGTTTGCTATAAAAGATATTCCCAGTTATCCAGTCTAGTCTACCAATTACTAATTTCAATAACTGCTTAATGAGTAAGCCTCAATTTTTAATGGGAATTATCGACAATAATTTTTGCATAGTAAATTTCTAAATTAGCATAAAGTCCAAAAAAACAGTAATGGAAAGATAATGAAGTAAAGCCAGGATCCTTAAGAAAGATAGTTGCCGATTAATTAATAACCACAAAATAAATATTTAAATTAAGACTTGGTAGATAGGTGTACAACTTTTTTGATAACATTTTTCGATAATTTCCATAGTAATGTCACTTTACTCTATAGTGAATTTAGAATATCGGCCGATTCCTGCTTAGCCGCACTCCACTGATAATAACGATACGCACGTATTTAGTCTAATTAAATGAATCAATTTTTATAAAGAATAAAATTTTCTGAGAAACTAAAAAAAAATTCCATATGGTTCCAATATTTTTGCGGTATATATATATATATATATTCATTCGTTATTTGTTTGCGTTACTCTGAACACACTAGGAGTACGACTTTTGGTGTCGTGGATTGGCCTATACTGACATCTGTTGGTGACCTATTGATGTGCACGAAATTTCGTGTCATCAAATTCCACGTCATTAGGTCTAAGATTCAACCCACAAATTGTAGGTGTCACCTCTATATTTTTGTGTATTATATATATATATATATATATATATATATATATATATATGTATATTTAGAAACTCATAATGGTCGATAAAAAAGTTTTAATTTGTGAAAAAAAAAAAAATTTAAGCGTCATCAAGAGTAAAGTACCTATTCAAATTTTGGATTTCAGAGAGGTACCAATGAAATTGATTTTTACGTCACACATCTGCAAAAATATTGTTTCTCTCGATGAACGAAAGCTAGTTTATCCATGAAAATTTCCGCTACTAACGAGGACTACCCATTATTAACCCTTTACTAGAAGAATAAAGATTATTATTAAATTGGAAATAATTTTGTGTTAAACTGTAAGTAAATCCAATATATCATCTTCGATAATCGGATTAACATGGTTTCTAATATCGAAAAACTCTATAAAAAGGCAATTCAGGAAGTTTATCCAATCGATTCAAATACAAAGTCAAATTTCAGGGTTATTACTCATTTTGGCGGACCTTCGGAAAACATTTCTAATTTATTTAAGACATAAAGATAATAATATTGCTTACAGAACAAATAATATTTTGGGAATATTTATTAAAAAATAACAAAGATCGAATTGAAAAGTCTGATTAATCTGGACTAAGTATATAAACTAACTTGTACTACTTGTCCAAGTTTTAACATAGGACAAACAGGTAGAACTTTCAAGCAACACATAACTGAGCCTAGAAAAAGTTTTATTAAGGGCAAATCTAATTGAACTTTCGCTAACCATCTCCTGACTGAAAAGCATTGCTTTACTTATGACTATAAACTTTTGCATTGTAGAAAAGAAAGGTGAAAAACTCAATCTCCTAGAAAGCTTAGAGATTAACAAAGACAAGAATTCACAATACTTATTAAATGACCAGATTGATTTGAATAATTCGCCCCTTTTAAATGTGTTTACTAGAAATTGAATAATCTTTCATCCAATAATCACTTAATTAGGTACCTAATATCCAACCGACTACCTGCTTCTATTATTATTATTATTATATATCGGCCGCGTAATTCATTCATGAAAGTACTCCAATCGAGTGTCTTCGATAATTTCCTCAAGCTACCTTGGATCATAAACATATCCGCATTCACTCATCCACGCGATGTATGAAACAATATTCTTGTTATGACTCACTATCGCTCTTGAAATAGATGTACCGGACTTGACAACAGCGCATCCATGCAGAGGGTTGTTTGATGGAAAATGTTGTACAGAAAACTCTTGCGAGAACCTACTTCCCGGGAAGATTTCTGTCATTTTAATATTTACAGGGTGGCCATTTTATATCCAAAACCGTCAGAGCCTACGACATCTAGCGGTTCAGAAACAAAATAATTGGGGTACACTAAAACCTTAACAGATTAAACAAATATTTTATAATGTGAAAATCAATTGTTGCGCTCTTGCCAGCTGAATCGGAATACATTTCTCTTTCTTTCTGCATAGCTGAATGTTTTTTTTGTTAAGCAGTTTGTTGAAAATGCCACTGATTGACTTACAAGATTGACTTATTTTCCGTTTTCGAAGATAACCACTCAGCCATCAAAAGGCATCAACCTTCGAAACCAAAAGAAATAAACATAGACATAAAATATCATTTTATTTGAAATCTTTAAATAAAATATATCCCTACAAGTGAGCAGATAGCAAATATGATGACTAAAGCTCTATACAAACAGAAAATCAAAAATAGGTTTGATTGGAAACTGATTCATGAAAAATTATAAAATTGTTCCAATCTTAATTGAGATCATGTATTAAATATTTTTGATCTTCGATTTGTCATAGAGGCAGAGTTGTCATTTGTCTGCTGTACATTCATTACTCTGTTCAACCGGCACTGTTAAATTTTTTCGTTTGATAAATTCAAAAGGTTGAGATACATGGACATGATATATATATATATATATATATAAAATGTTTCTGCAAACTAAATACTCCATTTGAACGGAATATTGATTTTTTTCAACATTTCCACACCAAATACATTTTATCTTACGAGGCGACAAATCAATCGAAATATTATTTCTTACTCTATCAGAGATTTTTGCAATCGAGTTAAATTTTTCTCAGTGTATTTTGTAGTTATGGATAACTTTACACCTGTAATTACGTTAAGAGTGGACAAGCAATAGTCAACCTTCATGTCATTCAAATGCAAATTACATTCGCTCATATTATTTTTCTGGGAAAGGGACATGTACGATACTTTGGCCCATATAATATCAAAATTGGAATTACAACGGACTTTCAGTAAGACCAAAAGAAGTATAAAGTTGAGAGGGGTGGCCAGCTCTCCATTTATTATTCCTTTGGCTTAATTTTCACATTATGTTGATCTCTATGAGTTCTGTGCCCCCTTGCTAGGTTATTTTACAGGAAAATCACTCATATGAGGGTAATGAGCATTTGAAAAACAAAGGAGATGGGGGTTGGTAAACGAGCTCTATTCCAGAGTCAGCAAATATTTTGGAGAGTTCTTTCAAACAATAAGTTGTATGTACCTTATGTCATAAAAGTGGTGTAACTATCTGAAACTCATAATCAGTGTCTTTTAGAGAGGCATATCTAAAACAGATGTTAAAGGCTTCAATATTGGAGTAATCAATGTGTGATTACTACTACGGTTTGTTTATATTTCTTTATTAAAAATTGAACCTTGAAATATTTTTCTACCCAATACTAATGTGCACTTTTTAATTATAGGCTCATAAACTACTTGAGAGCAGTTAATGAAATATTTTTTCAATATGTTATAAAGGAAATATGTGCCTAATTTTCAGTTATTTGATGTATATTCAATTACTCTAACTTGTAATCTGTTGCTGATAGGAAAAGATCTAGAAAATTATATCTCCTATAAAAACTAAAATGGAAATATCAGAGCTGTTCCAAATACTCGCAAAAATGCTTTGAGTTATGGTTATGTTCCTCTATCAAAAACATTCCAGTGTATATCAGACACGAATTTGCCGAGATTTATCGCGTTGATAAACTCGTGGCCGAATAATCTTATGGGAATCACAAATTTGCAAAGATCAGATTCAAAGTTTAGTGGCATCAGAAAACATTTGAACTCTACCGGAGCTTTTGTCGTAAAATAGCTGACATTCTCAAACATTAAAATAATTATAGGAAATGACGAATGACACCTATAACAATTGTTTTTCCTCACCTGAAAACATACTTTTTTAAACACAAAAAATTGACAACATGCCAATTTTGAAAATTCATTGTCCTAACCATAGGGTTTTTCTCATTTATTATGTGTTAAAATCAAGAGAAGTGATGAATGATATCCACTTTGATTAATATTTTGCCGGCAGGATTTTACCTCAAAACTGAATTTGGGGAAAATCCGCAAAAAATTACACATTAAAATTGAAAAATAATGATGAGCCAACCTTAGGGTTTACAAGTGGTATTTTCCTGTAGGTTAATTATAGAAGAGTTCATGTTATAGGTATTTACCAATAAATACTTTGCCAAAGCAGGATTTCACCAGAAATTACGAAAAAATTGGCAAAAAAAATCATTTGGGACTCATTGTGGGTTTTTCAGGGACATTTTTCTGTAAAAATCATTTTCATATTAGTAATGAATTTGCCTTGCAGGATTTCCCCTGAAAATACACTTTTGGAGGTAGGAAATAATTAACAAAACACCAACTTTGAAAAATCACGGTGAGCCAACTAACAATAGGTGTATATACTGGGATAATTAATGAATATTGTTCGAAATTAAAAAATAACTGTTTATTGATTGTATGTCAACAACGTAATTTCCGTATTCATTATATGTATAGTAAAATCAGATTCATCATTAAAATTTCCATCAGACAATTCCATGAGGCATGTTTTGTTTTCATCTGATGTGTGATTTCTTTTTTGTATTCTGCTCCGTTGGGATCTACTAATTTGCAAAAAATAAATCTCAAATAAAATTCTGAGAGGGATTCCAGCATTTCAGGTTTTTTTTATTGCTTTTTTGGGATGATCACACCCACCTTTATTAACTTTTTATTTTTATGATTGTTTCTGTACAAGACAAGCATGATTCTTTTTCTCTATTCTCCACGTATGTCATTCTTCTTATCTCCAGTTACTAGGGATGAAATAATTACTGCTTTGGACAACATAAAGAACTCTTGTGTTTTTTCATCTAGAAGTTAAGCACCCTTTGTAAATTAATATTACCCTTCACAAATTTGAGAGGAGAAATCCTGCCCAGAACAATATTCATGAAGTAGACATATAATACTATATGTCTTCTTCATGAATCCTTTTAAAATGTTTTTACTGAAAAGTACCCCTAGAAAAACCCATAGTTAGCTCACAATGATTTGGCGTGCTATCAATTTTTTTATTTTACATCTCATTATCACTTCTCCTAGAATGATTTTACAAGAAAATATATGTGGAAAAACCCTATGGTTAGCTCACAATGATTTTTGTTGGTATATTTCCGTACTTTCATAAGTGTGTTTTCAGGTGAGATCCTGCCTGACAAAATATTCATTGGTCCCATTCATCATCTTCTAGAATGATTTTAATGTTTCCAAATTTTCAGATCTTTCACTACAAAAAAGAATTCAAATATTTTCTAATGCCACTCAAGTTTCAGTTTGATCTTTGCAAATGAAATTCATGACTGGCACAATTTTGAGATGAGCTACGAAGTCGTTGCTAACCACCTTTGTGACTACCGGAGTTTATCGATTCGGAAGATTTCGGCAAATTTGTGTTGTTTTCAAACCGATAAATTTAATCTGCTCCCGATGTGCTGTATCATATTAGGGTATTTCTGAATTGTTTTTTTTTATATTACTATGGTATTTTTCCAATTGAATTGTTGAAGAGATATATCCAAAAGAACATTGTGGTAAATCATTTTATTTGTTTACTCTAGTAATTTGAATTTATCACATCACATGATCGTAATATATATGTATATATCTATATATAATAGAGTTTGAGTTTCTTGGGGTTTCGGTTCTTTTTGTGAATGACAAGTCTTCTTTTAGGAGATAAACATTTATTTCGTCGACGTTTCGACCGTGTCCACGGTCTTCTTCAGGAACTAACAATAATTAGCTGGACCAATATTTCATCCATATCAACCAGCCTCCTTATCAGATTGCTCACGTTTGATTCTAATAAAAAGAACAACAACAAAGTCTCCCGGTTATTTATACACAATGAAGAGGAGAAAAAAATTGTATAATTATGGAAAATAAATCATCTGCTGCCTTTACACTTTCCTTTTTTCGAAATATTGGTCCAGCTAATTATTGTTAGTTCCTGAAGAAGACCGTGGACACGGTCGAAACGTCGACGAAATAAATGTTTATCTCCTAAAAGAAGACTTGTCATTCACAAAAAGAACCGAAACCCCAAGAAACTCAAACTCTATTGTATATTCCTGGTTCAAGAAACTCAAAACTATCTATATATATATATATTTATAAAAAAACATAAGATATTCCAGTGACTTGTTATACTCGGAGAATGCTATTTTTGATATAAGACAATTGTTCTGTCATCGAATATTGACAAATATTCATAAAAACAAAATAAAATTACATCCCATTGAACATCAATATGACACCTGAACAAAAAAGCAAGCAATCCACAATCGTGCCAAACCGACAAACTATCGGACAATAACGATCTGTTGAATTTCTAGCCCCTAAGATATATAATTTACTACGGGATAGTTTCAAAACTATGAACAATTTAAAATCATTCAAGTATCATGTTAAAGTATGGATAACAACCACCGAAAGACTTTTTTTTTTATTATCTCATTGATTTGAATTTTTTTAATTAATCTGAGATATTTGTCCCACATTACCCAAACGTGACCACATAAAAGACTATACATTTTTTTTTTTTTCAAATTACGATGAAACCCTACTATGAACACTACTCGAATACACCAAATTAAACCTGACTATACCCAATATAACCAAAACGGTTTTTCATGTACTCATCTAAGTGAATATATCATCGTGAAAAATCGTGAACGTGTGAATACGTGAATCAGTTGCTCTCGATAATTTTGCGAATTTTCATGGTTTCATTTCCATTAAACTATTCAAAAGTGCTATCAAACTCTGCAGATTAGTCTGCTACATCTATTAGTGCCCATCATTCAGAACTACAAAGGTTTCTGTAATCAGAAATTGCAGTTAAATGCAATAAAGTAAACCTCATTCCTAAATAAAAACTGAACAAAAGCGCGTGAGGTGATAAAAAGTTCGCACTATAAAAAGTTATTTATCCTCGCCTGTTTTGTTTTGGAAACCAGGGCAGGCTTTCGGAATTTCAATAATGAATTGTGCAAAGTGTAATCATGTTTTGAATGGCCCCACAATAGGATGTGACGGCTGCACAAATAAGGTACATCGTGACTGCAGTGGATTGAATGCATCGGAGTTAAAGGTTATGGACCTAAAAGGCCAAAGACTATTGCCCAGACTGCCTGAGTGGAATCAAGCTCATTCCAAAGCTGCTACAAAAAATTGATATGATGCAGTCTGAAATAGAAACTTTAAAAGTCCAGATGAATACTCGTGAACCAGAATGCAATGAAGAGCTGATTATCATGGAGCTAAAGGAACGTCAAAATAGACAAAACAATGTCATGATCTATAACTTATCTGAAACTGACAAATCAGATTTGGACCAAATAAAAGATATTGTCAAAGAAATAACCAATCAATATCAGGATAGAAATCTCAAAGTTATTCGAGTGGGAAAAGGCAACAAAAATGGTGTTAGGGCACTGAAAGTAGCCTTTTCTAGTACTGATGAGGCTCTTAGAGTGCTGAAAAATAAACGGAATATTGATAAAGCTAGAAAAATATTTATTGATGCTGACCTAACCCCTGGACAACTGCAACACCTTCAGAAAGTCAAAAAGGAGATGGAAGAAAGGCGTGGATCAAGAGAAGAGGTATTCATCAAGTATGTGGGCAGTATTCCGCGAGTCCTGACAAAAAACCTGTAGAATTGTCTAAATTGAGCACTAACCAACAAGTACACTGTTACTATCGAGGCCTGAATACAAAAACAGCAGAATTTTTTCAATCTTCTTCATTATCTGAATTCCAGATAGTAGCACTCACTGAAACCTGGCTACAATGTAACATTAACAACTCCGAACTTTTTGGAGATAACTACTTTGTGTTCAGAAGTGATCGTAACCAGTAGCACTCACTGAAACCTGACATCGAACAATGTAACTCGTGGTGGTGGTACTCTACTGGCTGTGCGCAATGACTGTGATGCAATTGAACTTAATCTCACGCAGTTTCGTGATCGCTTTTACAGCATTGACATAGTTGGTGTTAAAGTAATCTGTAATCGTAAGACTATCCATGTATTTGTAATTTACGTACCACCTGTCGCTAACATGACGCAATTCCGAAACCTACTTGAGACCATTGAGTCATTAGAATATCTCTATGGAACTAACTTACTAATCCTTGGTGACTTTAATCAGCCCAACTTCATTACCAGAGACTCCCCCGAACTTGCAAATAATGTAATGCTAGCCACTATAAATCAATTCATGAACTTCTTTGATATCAAACTGTATAACACGATTCTGAATGACTCGGGTCGATTATTGGACTTGATATTCTCTAACATGAATTGCCACATTGAGAGAGACACTCTACCATATGTTCCAGAGGATAAACATCACCCTCCTCTGAATTTATCAGTTGACCTCAACGAGCATCTCACTGATGTCTCATACAACACAGAAACATTCAAATACAACTTTAAGAAAGCTAATTTTCCTTGGTTATACTCAGATCTAATAGATACCGACTGGAACTTTCTACAAAATATTTCAGATGTAAATGCAGCTTTAGATGGTTTTTACTCTGTGTTGTATGAGATATTTGATCGGCATATTCCAGTAACCAACTTTCAAAGAAAATATCCACCATGGTTTAATAGTAATATTATTCGTAATACTAAAGAAAAAAATAAGATATTCCAGAAATTGAAAGAATTCAATTTAGATATTCATAGAAGTCAATTTTGCTCCTTACGAAAACAGATTAAAAATGATATAAAAGTTGCATATGCGCAATACGTGCAGGATTCTGAGAACTCTGTTATCACAGATCCCTCGAAATTCTGGTCTTTCATAGAGAATGAAAGAGGTCACTCTCGGATTCCCGGAATTCTTTACTTTAATAATGTAGAATACCTAAAAACATTGTCAATGGCTTTGCAAAATTCTTCAGCAGCGTCTACACCGCCTCTGACACACTTTTTGATATGAACGAAACAACAATTTCAAACAGACCTGTGATTAGTATGAATTCCGTGAATGAAAGCGAAGTTGTATTAGCTTTAAAAAAGTTGAATATCTTCAATACTGCACTAAAGACAAATACATTTCCACAGGTTTGGAAAAAAAGTAAAGTTATTCCCATTTTTAAAACAGGAGAGATAAATGACATGAAAATTTTTCGACCCATCACACTGCTATGTAACTTTGCGAAGGGCTTTGAGATATGTATATATAATAGAATTTCTCCTAAGGTTCAAAATATAATAACTTCTGAGCAACATGGTTTTATCGCAAAAAGATCCACTATTACCAATCTAATAACATTTACACAAACTATAAGTTGCGCCTTAGAAAATCAACTCCAGGTGGACACAATATATACAGATAGGCCTTCGACAAGTTGGACCACACTATACTTATTTCTAAACTCAATGAAATTGGTTTCGATTCAAGTCTACTACAATTCTTATATTCTTATCTTACAAATCGATCTCAACTTGTTGAATATAGAGGACACGAATCTGAGGAATACAATGCCACCAGTGGCGCACCACAGGGAAGCAACCTGGCTCCTCTACTTTTCTCCCTGTTCATCAATGACATAGGAATGAGTATGGATAGTGAAATTCTAGTATTTGCCGATGACCTGAAAGTTTTTTGTGTTATAGAGTCACCTAACGACAGTCGAATACTACAAAACGATTTGGATAAATTAGCCATCTGGTGCCTTTCAAACAAATTACCACTCAATTTAAGTAAATGTAAATATTCCACCTTTTCCAACAAACACATCACTCTTGATCACAATTATACAATAAATAATCATTTACTAGAAAAAACCGATAATTGCAAAGACTTGGGAGTATACTTTGACACCAAACTTTCATTTGCACTCCAATAGAGAAAAATGTATCTGCTGCAAAAAGAATGTTAGGGCTTATATTTAGAAACTGTAAAGACTTCAAAAACATGGAAAGTTTCATCACTCTCTTCAATTCATTTGTCAGATCCCGCCTAGAGTATGGCTGTCTTGTCTGGTCACCTATATACGCTACACACAATCAATCTCTCGAATCCGTCCGACAGTTTATGAAATACGTCATTTACAAACTTGATGATGTCTACCCCAGTCAGGGAATAGATAATAATATATTATTAAAACTTTTAAATTTTCTTTCTCTCGAGGACAGAAGAACATATTACGCTTGCATATTTATTTACAAACTGGTAAACAGTCTTGGCAACTCACCCAAACTACTATCTCAACTAGACTTTCATGTACCAAGAATCAACGGTAGAAATGAACAATGTTTTTATTTCCAACCAAAAAAATATTATTAAAATTCCTTTATTTGAATTGTAATAAATTCAATCAAGTCTGCCACAAAGTTGACATTTATTCAACACCATTACACGTTTTCAAAAAAGAGATCAGAAACATTATGTTTGCGAAGCAACAATAACTATATATCATACTAAAAATCAAATAATTATTCAAATCTCGATTGCTTTGTTGTTTTTGTTTTTTGTTTTCCTCTCTCATTTCTTGTCTTTTCTCGGGGAATGTTCCATGAATGTATTACTACTATTATTATTATTAATGTAACATGTAACATACTTCACACTTTCATACTAAAATTGTATACTGTGTCCATTAATTGGGCCTAGCGCCTGTTTGGACAATAAATGTTTTTATTTGTATATTATGTAAGCACATGCAACTATGTATGATAATTATAGGTATTAGTTTATTATTGTTATTATATGATAGGTATTATCACACACAAGCTTCAGTGAATGATCATGTTTATTTTTCCTCTTGTATTACACCTTTTCGGATAATAAACATATTATTATTATTATAATTTTATTATATATATATATATATATATATAGGAGGAATAGGTGGTTTTTCAGGTTTGCGGTCTGTGACTAATAAAACTCATTCATTTTTTTAAATTCTTAATATTTCGTTAATTTTTTTATTAACTTCTTCAGGAGAAGGCTAATAAGCAAATAAACAATGGACATATTACTAAAATTTATATGAACACAATACTTACAATACATAGAGTCAGTCACGAAAAAATTAAAAATGTGAAAACATTGTCGAAGTGTCAGCCAGCACATTCAGACTAGGACTGCAGAATACATTAATATATTTATAAAGAAGGGAGAAAGAAACTAGAGATAAAAACAATGGTATCTTTCTCTTTTACATCGTGAGGGCAAGTAGATTTTGAATATAAACAGGTACAGGATATATATATATATATATATATATATATATATATATATACTCGTGTACTCTTTCTTTATAACCAGCACTTTTTTGGGATTACTATGCTTACTGCTTACAGCTTACAGCCTTTTAATAGAGCAGCACCAAACGTTAATTTACAAAAGCAAAGTACTTGGTACAGCTCTGTTAGATAGGGTTGGTTAAAAATTTGGGAAAAAGCCAGCCATACTTGTAGGATGGGACCAAGGCTGACATTTCCCAGGTGCGGCATTTTGTAGGATTTATAATATATACTAAAAAATAAAACTTTTTGTTCAGCCAATAGCAACAAATCTGAGTTTTATTCAAATAACTTTTAATATTTGAAAGAGTTGTTCCACATTTCATTGCCTTGTCAGCAACTGTACCCTTTCGAATAAGAAATCAAAATCTAAAATATTTACATTATTTCATTTATTTTATCAGGTTATGGTGGCCCTTCTTCGTAGTTTTATTCTACGTACTAGCTCCAATCCCTACCCTAATTGCCAGGAGGTACAGTGATCCATCGGGTTCAAGTAACTCTTGCTTGGAGGCTGCAATATTTATAACAATGGGAATTCTCGTGAGTTCGTTTGGACTGCCGATCGTTTTAGCTCGTGCTCTCACCATTGAATGGGGGGCTTGCTTCTTGACCCTAGCTGGAAACGTAGTGGTCTATGCAACGTTGTTGGGATTTTTCCTGACCTTCGATCAAGACGACTCTGACTATAGTATGTGGTAGTTTGGTGAACAAATAAAGTTTATTTGTACTCATTTATTTTCATTAATGCCTAATATAGATTTAAGACCAATGTATTTTGTGAGGTTTCGAATATTGAAAATTTCTAATTTTTTTTGTACAGTAAGATATGCTTAACCATCCAGTATGTGTTTGATTTATTTTGTACTTAGTTGAATATAAATATATATTTTTCATTTCTATCGAAGAATTTCAGTAAATTTGTTATTAAAGTTAAATATACAAGAGGGAATATTAGCAGGGGCATAAAGTATGAATATAATACATACATTTATCTGTGTATCATTTGTGTGGAAAATGAAACTGTTTGAATCCAATGGTTTGGTTTTGATTTTTCATAAACCAAATAGCTTTCTGAACTCAAAATATGAAATCATTTTTGTTTCCAATAAATGCTGGGATGAAACAATCAGAGTTGCAGATGCAAATGATTTTAATAATTCTGTATAACAATGAATATGTCTTGCAGTATTTGAAAGATCATCACAAAGTTGATAATACAAGGGTTCACTGGCTTCAATTTTTTAATGGGATCAGTAAATTTATTATTTTTAAACACACTATTCTAGTTAAAAAAATTTAAAAAAAATCAATGCAACTGAATGTGTCCTGCCTGAGCAAGGCTAAAATAATCTACCTCATAGGGACATTGGCGGCATGATATCGTATGGTCACTGAAGCTACATTTCCTTCGATAGTCTTCACCCTTTGTGAATAATTATCTGATTTGCAGAAATTTTGAAAATCTGCACGTTAGCTAATACAATTAATATAAGTCATTCTACTGAGATCCATGTGATAGTAACACAGAGGCTACAGACATCTAATAAGTGTCTCCAGTTAATGACTTTTCAAAAATTGTTTCGCTATGGATCGAAAGGGTTAAAGAATGAAATATAAAAATAATCTCATATTCGCTTGATGGAAAAATTAAATAATTACCAGACAAGCATGCAGGAAATGGCATATGATATTTTCAAATAATTTTCAGTGAAACAATTTTCCCTGAACTCGAGAATGTAAACCTCTATATTTATTTATTTATTATATACGGATAACCCCATTTTACAATAGATACATAGATTAAAATACATTGGTATAAGTAAAATGCATTGAAATACATATAAACTCTTTAAAAGTAAGATAAAATACATATAAACACAAAGTACATCAGTTATGGAATTTTTAAATTTATAATTGGTAACATTGGTTCATGATATTGTACTGTTTAGTGAGATCTTTTGAGAGCATTTTTGAATTTGTTCTGAGACACATTAAAAATATTCAAGCTTTGATTAAAAGTTCATTACCTAGTCTCATTAATCGAGTTAGTGAATTATTGAGGCAATAGTTTGTGCTATGAAATGGTATTGTAAATAGATCTGTGTTGCGAGTGGCTCTAGACGGTACTATAAAGTTTATTAGTTCCAGTTGTTGATTATTAAGAAGTTTAAACAAGGTAATAAGGTCAGTTCTTATTCTTCGGATGTGAAGGGTTGGAATGTTCAGAAATGCAGAAATTTAAAAAAAAATCTGGGGCAATATCTTGTTTTTCAAACTTATAATAAATTATGAAGAACTGTTTCAATATAATCTATGTATACTAATATATTTTGATATTTTTCAATGCATAAGTTTTATTATAAGTAAGTAAGTATTTTTTATTTCATAAGACTTGTACAACTATAGAATTCGCCAATAAAATGATAGTGATGATTGAGATTAAAGCTATCCTAAGCCTAAGATATGTAAATCTAAAAAGTAAAAAAGAAAATTAAATATAAGAACATTTGGACTGTTGACAAAATGACTAAAATATATAAATAGAATATGAAACGAGTATACTAAATTAAATTGGATCATTAAAATATTCCTCTAAGGAGTAGTAACTTTTCTCTTTGGGAATTTTTTTACACTTTCTCTTGAACATAGGATTCTTGAGATCTTTGAGTGAGTCAGGTAAATGATTGTATATTTTGATAGATATTATGATTGGTCCTTTTCTTATTTGTGAGTTAGAAGCTAAAGGGGTGAAGACGTTTTGATTATTTTTATTCAGTAACTAAAATACCACTTTTTCATTCTTAGATTTTTTGTGCTCGAAATCTTTGAGAAATGAATCTGCTTAGTAATGTTTTAACAATTTTCAGTCAACCACCAATTAATGACTTTAACATTTAATTTGAAAATAAATGACACCAAAATTATCATTTAATTTATGATAAGGGAAAAGTCAATTGTATTTCAATACAGAGTGGAATAAAATGTTCAAAGGAAATGACTCCACTCTCATCCAAAATTCTTCCCTCAGACTTAGCCTTGGGGCCATGTATTCAACTCCGGTTGAACCTATGCGTACAGAAGCTCTGGAACCACCACGAAAACTACGAAGAGGCACATTAGCGGAAAAATTCATCATCAGATACCACAATCAGAACCCCAGGTACATCAACAAAATATCCCAGCTGAACACATTGGAGCTAACGAATAAGTATTGGGCCAAAAAGCCTTCCCCGCTTACGAGCGAAGCCTTCCGTGAAAATATGGATCTCTTGGAAGTATTACATTCACACACACCAGAACAAGGTTTTGAATTCCTGGATCTACTCAAACCAATAGAAATAATAGAACCTTCCTGTTGCGACGACTTGCCGTCGCGAGTGTACCTCTGCAAGTTATCTCCGCGAGTGTACTGCAGCGACAGTGGGGAAGCGACGAGGGCAGATCGTCTCCAGACACCAAGCGATAGACATGACAATATTCATTTTCATACTAATTCATGTAACAAAACAGTTAATACAGTCCACTCTATTCAAATACGTTTATTTATTATAAGAAGCATTAATACGTAGAAATTCCTACAAATTTTGGACCTTCTGAGCCGATGTGTACTATTCAAGAACCTACAGTGACGAACGAAGATTCATTTCATTCGAACAGAAGTGTTAACGGCTCTCCAGTCGTACTCAGACCTGAACGTTGACGCTGTGGAGCGGGGAGAAGGGAACAAGACAGTGGCACGACAGCGACGATTGAAGATCGGAAACAAGGATTGGAAAATCGACGTTTTGCAGCGGCAGCCAACGGAAATTCCTACTTACCTGTGAGTTCTTTCCATATAAGTACATATCTTTTCCTATATTCGATATTTTTTACCTGAATCATACCATATTTTGCATATTACGGTTCATATTGCAACAAATTGATACATACGTATTGAAAATTATTCACGATTTCCAAAGTTCCGTAATTATTGTTCTCGATTCAGTAAAATGGCAGAGTTGCCTCCACTCGTAGCTAAACGTGGAGTTTACAAGGCGCAGCTTACACGATTTGCAACATTTCTCAATTCATTCGACGAGAAGTCAAGTTTAATTCAATTAAAAAAACGTTTGGAGAAAATTGAAAATTGCGTTTATCCAGAATTTTGCGATATTCAAATGGAAATTGAAATTCTAGATGATTCAGACGAGCAAACAAATGAAAGGTCTGAATTTGAAAATACTTATTTTGATCTTGTTTCTCGTGCCATAGAAATGACAAAAGATTCCGAAAAAACTATTTCAAATTCAACAACCTCAAGCAATACGAGCACAAATGATGAACCGTCCTCATTGCTGGGTTGCGTCAAATTGCCAACCATCAAGTTGCCTACATTTCAGGGCGTATTTGATACGTGGTTAGAGTTTTATGATACGTTTGATTCTCTCATCAATAAAAACACTCAGATAAATAATGTTCAGAAATTTCATTATCTAAAATCATGCGTAACGGGTGAAGCGTCGCGTGTCATTGGCTCACTTGAAACTTCAGCTGCTAATTTCGACATTGCTTGGAGCTTATTATGTGATCGATATAATAATATAAGAATACTCATCCACAATCATATCAAAGCTTTATTCAATTTACCAACAGTCACGAAATAATCTTCTGCACAGTTGAGGAATTTGATAGATAGCCTCAAAAAGAATTTACGTGCACTGGAAATACTTGAGCAATCGGTTGATAGTTGGGATGCTTTATTAATATACATGATCACAGAAAAGCTTGATTCCGCCACTATTAGGGAATGGGAAGAACAAGCTCACAAATCTAATGAAAGTCCCACGGTAGAAATATTTTTGACATTTTTGAAAAACAAGGCTAACTTATTAGAGGCTATTGAGGTTGACAAATGCAGTACATCGAATCATAATAAAATTGTTCTTCGCAATAAAAGTGAAACAAAACAAAAATCGTTTTTCACTTCAAAATATTCATGTTCATTTTGCAAAAAACCACACAGAATATTCAGGTGTCCAAATTTTCAAAATTTACCGATACCTTCACGAATTGATCATGTCCAGAAAAATAATCTTTGTATGAACTGTCTTAATTCAGGTCATACGGTAGACAGTTGTAGATTCGGAGCATGTAAAAAATGTTCAGTCAAACACAACAGCTTGTTGCATGCAGATGAGAACCTTTCTGTACGCAGTGTTGATAACAGTGCCAATAACGCGGCAGACAGATCCATCACTCTCGCTAGTTATGCTAGTGTAATTACCCATACCCTGTTGTCTACTGCCATAGTCCGTGTGCAGGATAAGCATGGCCAAACGCATCGGTGTAGAGTACTTTTGGACAGTGCGTCAGAATCAAGTTTCATTACCGAAAAATTATGCAATGGTCTAGGTCTGCAAAAAACTAAATTTGGCATTTCAATTGTAGGTATAGGTCAGGTTTCATCAACGATTAAACACAGATGTGAAGTTAACATTCAGGCTATGCACACAGGTTTTGAAGCTGCACTTTCCTGTCTAGTCATTCCGGAAATATGTGATCATATGCCCACTCATTATATGGATCCATCTACCTTGAATATTCCCTCAAATATCCATCTTGCAGATCCACATTTCAATGCTCCATCTCCCATCGACATGTTGATAGGAGCAGATTTATTTTGATCCCTTGTGTGTGTCGGACAAATTAGGCTTGGACAAGGTTTGCCAATTCTTCAAAAAACCAGGTTAGGATGGATCGTTTCAGGTCCTTTTGGTACATTTTCAAATCCTCGAATATCCCATTGTAACTTCACTAGAAATATTCACATTCAAGAGCAACTGGAAAAATTCTGGGAGGTTCAGGAAATGGATTTGCTACCACATCCACTATCAAAAGAAGAAACTGATTCCGAAAATCATTTCGTCTCAACCTTCAGGAGACATGATGATGGTAAATTCATTGTATCGATTCCATTCAAGGATAGCATCGATTTGTTAGGCAGTTCCGAAAGTTATGCTAAAAGGCGATTTCTCAATCTTGAAAGGAAACTTCAAGCAAATTCAGAGTTGCGCGAAAAATACGTTGCGTTCATCAACGAATATGTAAGGCTTAATCACATGTCAAAGGCACCAAATGATTCTTTAGCGCGAGTAGTGAACTTTTATCCACATCACGGTGTTTTCAAAGAAGAGAGTTTGACAACAAAATTACGCGTAGTCTTCGACGGGAGTTGTCCTACAAGCAGTGGGGTATCCCTCAATCAAATCCAGATGGCAGGTGCCACTATACAGGATGATATCTTTTCAATTATCCTACGTTTCAGACAGTTTTCTTTTGTGGTCTCCTCAGATATTGAAAAAATGTACCGTTGTGTATGGGTTGCCCCTGAACAAAGGTCATTGCAACAAATTTATTGGAGGGAAAATCCATTAGAACCATTGCAAGCCTTCCAGCTCAATACGGTTACGTACGGAACGACCAGTGCTTCCTTTCTTGCAATCAGATGTTTGCACCAATTATCCATTGAAACCGCTAATACTTTTCCCGAAGCATCTAAGGCCATAGAACATTCCTTTTATGTTGATGACTTTTTGCATGGCGCAGATTCTGAAGATCAGCTTTCAAGGGTGTGTGAGGATGTTACAAATATATTGCAGAAGGCAGGTTTCATATTGCGAAAGTGGACTTCCAATAATGAAAATATCATTAGAGACATAAGTCAGTCGAAAGCCTCTACAGAATTATTGAAACTTGGTCCAACAGAAAACTCAAAAACTCTTGGTATATTCTGGTCTTCCACTTCAGATTTTCTGCGGTACAAAATTGTGCCACCAGATATCAGTAAGCCCAGTACAAAAAGGTCAATTCTTTCAGGAATTTCACAAATTTATGATCCACTTGGGCTGTTGAGCCCATGCATTGTCAGCATAAAAATATTACTTCAGAGGTTATGGTCTGAAAAATTGAAGTGGGACGAGTCAGTTCCTTTGGAAATACATTCCCAATGGGTCAAATTCAGAAAAGAAATTTCTCAACTAAACTCACTCGAAATACCTCGACATGTTAGATACAAAAATAATATTCGTACTGAATTGCATTGCTTTTGTGATGCTTCAAAGGATGCCTATGCAACATGTATTTACATAAGGTGTATGAACGAGCATGGCAAAATTATGTCGCAACTTCTCTGCGCTAAAACCAAGGTGGCCCCGCTTAAGGTCCTCACTATACCTAGGTTGGAGCTTCAAGGAGCCTTGATATTGGCAAGATTGGCGGACAAGGTTATTACTTCTTTATATATCGAATTCGATGAAATAGCATTTTGGTGTGATTCCACTATTGTCCTTGGTTGGACAAGAACGCCTCCAAACCTCCTCAAAACGTTTGTAGCTAACCGAGTTTGCGAGATTCAAGCAAAAACCGATATAACAAAATGGCGACATATTCGTTCAGGTGATAATCCAGCAGACTTAGCAAGTCGTGGTGTTAGCCCTATCACGTTACTGGCATGTGACCTCTGGTGGCATGGACCAGTATGGTTGGCTGAGAGTATGGAAAATTGGCCAAGTCAGGTCAGCAACCCTTCCGAGGAACTTCCAGAAATGAAAATTTCAGTAATTACATTGGTATCTCAAAATGATATATTCAAATTTCCCTTTCAGAGATATTCCAATTACCTCAGGCTTATTCGTAGCGTGGCTTATTGTTTCCGATTTGCTCACAATTGCAGGGAAAAGGGTTCACGAAAACGTGATCCATTGACTGTGGAGGAAATGGACCAAGCAACCTTAGCCATTGTGAGACTAATTCAGCGCGAGCATTTCCCTGTAGAATATTCCAATTTAGCTCGAGGAAAGTCTCTACAAATCAAAAGTCCGTTGTTGGGCTTAGCGCCATTTTTGTCAGAAGGAATTATGAGAGTCGGTGGAAGACTCAGTAATTCTGAATTTGAATATGACAAGCAACATCCAATTTTGCTCCCTAAAGGGCACGAGTTTGTCAAATTACTATTTCGCCATGAACATAAAAGATTGGGCCGTGCAGGCCCCACTCAATTATTGTCCTCCGTTAGGAGTAAATTTTGGCCTATATCAGGAAAAAATTCTGCGAAGCAAATTGTGCATTCATGTACAAGGTGCTTTCGGATGAAGCCTTCTAGTATATCACCTATAATGGGCGACTTACCTTCTTCAAGGGTGACACCGTCCGCTCCATTCTCTATTACAGGCGTAGATTACGCGGGACCTTTCACCTTGAGGGACAGAAAGGGACGGGGTTGCAAACATATAAAGGGGTACGTTTCTTTATTCATATGCTTTAGTACCAAGGCGATACATCTCGAATTAGTCACTGAATTAACAGCTGAATGTTTTATCACAGCTTTGCGCCGATTTGTATCGCGAAGAGGTAAACCGCTGCGCATGATGTCGGATAATGGTACGAATTTTGTAGGCGCAAAAAATGAATTGGATGAATTAGGTCATTTCATAGAGAGTCAGAAGGACAGAATCGTTGAAGCCAGTGCCTTGGAAGGCATCAATTGGACTTTTATCCCTCCGTACTCGCCGCACTTCGGGGGACTGTGGGAATCGGGTGTCAAGTCTATGAAATTCCATCTAAAGAGAATCATGGGAAAGGCGAATCTCACTTATGAAGATTTCTCCACTATTTTGATTCAGGTAGAGGGTATCTTGAACTCCAGACCATTATCACCCTTATCCTCAAATCCAAATGACCTTGCCCCTTTGACTCCGGCACATTTTTTAATTGGCAGACCTATAACAAATATTCCTGATCCCGACCTCAGAGCAATTCAACAAAATCGTTTATCAAATTTCCAATGCATACAGCAACTTGTACAACATTTTTGGTCCAAATGGTCATCGGAATACATCAATGAACTGCAGTGCCGAAAGAAGTGGAAATCCAATCAGGACTGCCTACCGATTGGTTCCTTGGTCCTGATCAAAGAAGTCAATCAACCATCCTTGAATTGGGCGCTTGGGCGGGTTCAGGAGATTTTCCCAGGAAAAGACGGTGTTGCACGTGTAGTATCATTGCGAACAGTAAAGGGAACTATTCGCCGTGCCGTGACTAATCTGTGTCCGTTACCAGTGGAGGATTCACAACAGTAATTTATCGCAAAGACAATGACAATAAATCGACAACAATGCTATTTGAAAGCCCAAGACTTTCAAAGTGGGGGAGTATGTTGCGACGACTTGCCGTCGCGAGTGTACCTCTGCAAGTTATCTCCGCGAGTGTACTGCAGCGACAGTGGGGAAGCGACGAGGGCAGATCGTCTCCAGACACCGAGCGATAGACATGACAATATTCATTTTCATACTAATTCATGTAACAAAACAGTTAATACAGTCCACTCTATTCAAATACGTTTATTTATTATAAGAAGCATTAATACGTAGAAATTCCTACACTTCCTATAGTGAAAACCTCCCAATGAGCAAAAATACCTTAAATCACCTTTTGGCAAATTACCCCGACTACCTTCAAATTTACACGGATGCATCGAAACAAGACCATGGAGACGGGTGCGCAGTATTTATTCCCACATTGAACACAAAACTCAGCTTCAAATTACATGAATATTCTTAAAATTTTTTCAGGGGAAGCTTACGTTATCAGTAAAGCTATTGAATATATTGAACAACACTCTATTGAAAAGGCAGTGATCTTATCGGATTCACAGAATTTAGAATCCACTGGATATCACCACACCTCACAATAACCCATCTGTAATGAGTATAAAACTACAAATAATAAGACTGGGAAAAAGAATGACAGAAATAAAATTCATTTAGGTCAAAGCACATAAAGGGCTACAGTTTAACGAAGCAGTCAACGAACTCGCGAAACAAAGCATAGTATCTGGGCAATTACTAGCGAATAACCTCACCATGGACGAATGCATCTCACAATGCAGAAACAAACTTAAGAAAAAATGGAAACAGTATTTTATAGAAACACACACGATATAACCTTATTCAACCAAACATACCGAATGAGACTTGGTTCAAGAATTTGGATTACTCTCGTAGATCTATTGTTACCATCAGCCGCCTGAAATTCAGGCACGCATTCCACCCTGCTCACTTAAAAAAAATTGGCATCTTACAATCCGACTCACCTTTTGTGATTTGAACCATATTTTTTTTGATGCTCCAAATATTCAAGACAGTCTGATGAGCTCTGTTCAAATTTGATAAAAAGTGGAGCCCTACCTCCATACAACCTCCTGGCTTGTAATTCTAGAAGAATCTATGATGCCCTGTTGGATTTCACTAGAAACTGTGAGTTGAAACTATAGAATAGGCGATGTATTATATTATGTGTTTATTGTGCTAAACATTTGCATTAATATAATAATAATAGCTTTATTGCCCAACAGTTTAACCCAGTTACAGGACAATACAAGTTCAAATGAAGTATATATAGAAAATAAAACAATTCATAAGTTTGAGAACATAAGAAGAAACACAAAGAGAAAAAAGAATTAAATTCAATTAAAAAACAAACAAAAGAATAATAAAATACAGAAAGTATATAAGAAAAATATATGATCTTATTATTCTAAGTGTACTCTAGCATCTCACTATTTCAGCATAAGAAGAAAATTGAATATCACAATTGTTTGATATTTTATTAAAATGTTGACACATTGCATAAATTGGCGCGCTGTACAATATCTTGGTTCTGGCTATCGGAACTGGAGAATTGTAACCCATCACATAACAAATTATATTCAATTCCTCTATCTGGATAAACTCCATTAATTTTGAATGATAGCCACTCTCAAGAAATTTGCGCTGTACTCTTTCAACAAGGTTAATATGAATATTGTAATATGGAGACCAAATTATAGATGCAATTTAGAACGAACAAATGAATAATATAATGTTTTCAGTGCGCGAATATTTGTAAAATTTCTGCAATTTCTAACGATAAAGCCATAGGTTTTCATTGCTTCAGATTACTTTAGACAGATGTGATCCTTGAAAGTTAACTTCGAATCGAAGAACACCTAAATCTTTTATAGATTCGCATCTGGCCAAGTTGGATTGCTCAATGATGTAGGGAAAGTGGATAACTGAAATTTTTCTAGTGAAGCTTACGACCTACATTTCCCTGCATTCAGGTGAAGTTTATTATGAGTACACCAAGATTAACTAACTCGAGTTGTTCCTGTAGCCTTATACAATCATGTACGCTATCGATGGTTGAAAATATCTTCAAATCATCAGCAAAGCAAAGTTTCCTACATTGAATAGTCTCACACAAGTCATTGATAAATAATAGGAAGAGCAGTGGTCCTAGGTTTGAACCTTGGGGAACCCCTGATGTAGCATAGTATACATCGGACCTGAAACCATTGTAGCTCACATATTGTCGATTGAAGAGATGAGATTTTAAGAAATGTATTGCATCACTATCAAATCCAAAATATGCCAATTTATTCAGCAGAACTTCATGATCAATGTGATCAAAGGCCTTTGAGAAGTCTGTGTAGATGACATCTACTTGACCAAAATTTTCAGTTAAAAATTGTGTTATAATAATTGGATTAGTTACCATTGAGCGATTACTGAAAAATCCATGATGATACTGTGACAGTTGAGTACAAACCGAGGGATAAACGCGATTATAAATAACAATCTCAAAGACCTTTGAGAAATTACATAGAATTGAATTGGCCGATAGTTTTCTATCATGTTTCTTTCTCATTCTTATATACTGGACACACTTTAGCTATCTTCCAGGCCATAGGGTATTCCTTTTTAGTGAAGCATAAATTAAAAATAATTATTAATGGTTTCACAAGCGTACCCAAGCAGTCTTTTACTAAAAATTTAGAGAATCTTATCTGGACCTGCAGTCATTTTATCTTTAAGTTTCTTTATAGCTACTTCAATTTCTTTTTCACTGAATGGCTGTAAGTAAATGTGGTTATTATGTATACACTGTTGAAAAATTCGCCAAATACTTTGACAATATCCTGCAGACCAGAAAAGATATTATCATGATATATCATTTCACCGGGGATCCTAGACGATCTATTTTTCGAGTGTATGTATGACCACAATTTTTTGCTGTCACTAAGAATTGAATGCTGCACATCTTCCAGAAAATTATTATATGCAGTCTTGATTTCAATTTATATAATTGTCCTGAGCCTTTTAACTTCATTCTAATGAAATTCATTACCTGAAATCATGTATTTTTGTCTATGCTTGGCTTTCAACTTCACTAGTTTGATTATGTTGGCATCATACCATTGTGGATAATGATTACTGAAATTAGTGTAGACTAGTATATATGTTGTCAAAAATACCAAATATATAATCATAAAAACACAATATATCATCAAGAACTGTAAATTATAAGATTAAAATAATAATAATTAGAAATAAAAAAGAAGCATAATTATGAAACTGTATCCCTGGATTGATAGGAAACCATTTAAGTGCTTCTGGGCTTGTGTTATGTTCTCCAGTACCAATCAAGGGACAACACATTTCAATATTAGGTAGGTTTAGTTTAAGAGTTAATTAATTGTTTGGATCAAAAAGGTGATTATTCAATTAATACAATTACTTCCAAATTTATTTCGTTAGTATTGATGAATTTCTTTATTTCTCACTTGAAAATAAACTTACTTTTAATATTTTTTAGTTCAATTGCCATTAAGTTATACAATTTCGGGCCAATATAAAAAATAAATTTTTGCGCATGGCTTTTCGAAAACAGTGGTATATCTATAGATAGGTTTGTGACAGATCGAGTAGGTGCTGTTTGTTAGTGTTGATTTTTAGTTCTGTTTTTGAGTGCATATATAGTAGGGATTGGTAAATAAATATTTTTTTATATTGAATAAATCTGCTTCTTGATATATAGTAGAGTTGTGGAAAAGAGTCTGTTTTTTTTCATACATATTTTGATGAGACTATTTTGGTAACTTGTAAATTTTTCTGGATGTTATTGCTAAGTCCTCCCCAGATTGTAATACAATATCTCAAGAGAGATTCTACTAATGAATTGTAAATTAATAGTATATTTTTTCCGTTCAGAATGTCTCTTAGTAAAAACATTTATGCATAAGTTGTGTGTTTTTTTGTTTGCATGTTCGTCCCACTTCAAAAATTGGTCAACTATGATACCTAAATATTTAATTTTGTCCGTTTTCCTGATTACTGGTGGGGTCTGAGCAAACTGTGATTTAGCCATAGATATATGGAGATCAGACACTTCTCAGCTTTTCTATTTTAGGTTCGTTACCTTTGTACCCCCAACCAATTTTATTTTATCCCCCGTATCTGTGGTCCACCTAATCTGTATACAAGTCACCCTGACAGACCCCTGGGTGTGCAGAGGGTCCTCCCTCGCCCCTCCCTAGTAGTCGACTCATCAATACTCCAGATGATATCGGTTAGGCTAGAACAGATTTAGTTGTTAGACAAATCCAATTTATACATTTAAGTTACTGGCTAGAATAAGCTTCAGAGCTACGAGGCCAAAAAATAAATACTCCACTCTTAAAGAGGGCATATAAGAGTCGAACCTATATGGATCAGCCAAAGGAATAACCAAATTATTTTTCCAAATTAAAAACAGGCAACACTTCCAATTTTTTCAATAAATTAGAACCAATCTCAAGTATTTGCTAGATTTTTATAGTTCTTCAAGATGAACTTAAATTCTATATGAATCCTTCCTGCTTAGGTTATATGGTTGTGTCATTTTGAAATTATCTGATTTCATATTAGCTGCTTATTGGCTTAATTATCTAATCAGAGATTCGTCTGAATTTTCTAACTCTCAATTAGGAATCCTTTATAAACACAAAAAATAATATCATATTTCCACAGATTTCCATATTTCCCCAAATAAGTGTATTATGTTAGTCTGAAACCTTTTGTATGAGTATAAGATTCATTCCTCATATTTAGATATTTGCACATTATTAAATTTTATCTTTAGTCAGAACTTCGTCGATGCTGACGCTTGGTGATACCTTTTCCAGGTCTTTGGGCTCTAGTTGCCCATAATCCATACGGTAGAATCTCGTTCGTTTCAGACCCTTGCATCTGCACAAGATGTGCTCTGCTGTTTCTTCTTCGTTTTGACAAAAGCGACACTCTGCGCTTTCTGCAAGTCCGATTCTTTGAAGATGCTTTCGCAGTCTACAGTGACCTGTCAGTAACCCTGTTATAATCCTCAAGTTTTTCCTATTCAGTTCTAACAGGGCTTCTGTTCTTCTTTTCGAAGGGTTTGGTATAAATGCCTTCGAGTGCCACTGTTTCATACCAGTACTCGCGTTTTTTCCGCTCGCTCCAGTCTGAAAACATTTCTTTGGTTCTGATCTTTAATATTCCGAAGAAGAGCTCTGGTCCTATGAATTCCTTCATAGGGCCTTCTTCAAAAGAGAAATAAAGGAGGCAAATATGAAATGGTTAAGGAGAGCAAATGAAATTAATTGTTGTCAGAATATTTTTATTTATGTATACTGTTGACCAGTGTTGTTATTCTTTTGTTTTATTATACATTTTTTCTTCTTATCTACTTACATTTATGTTGTTATTTAATTAATTCCTTTGGTGTGTAAACAGTTAGTTTTTGAAAGTGTCGTCAATTTTGATATGTGCAAGATATAAAAGAATGAAACTAGGGAGTTCTAGTAGCTCAATTTTGGTTGTATCAATTTTTAGTTGGATTTCAACCTTTGAATTTCATTGAAATCTATTTATGGAATTGTATAGAGAAAATTGTTCATGAGTTTGATAGGTTCAAGATAAACAACTTCTGTTACCATTTTGTGTGAATATGTTAGTTTTTGGAATAAAAATTGTAATTTTGAATTAAAAAATTTATATTTCCAAAATTATTGAGTTTACGAAAAATTACTTATCAAAGAATATGTATCCTGATATACCATGCTCGTGAACATTTTAATTAAGATCCAGAACACTAAGGAATTTTGGGTTCTAACAATCAAATATCAACTTTCTGATATGAAATGTAATTTATACAGGGTGTTGAAATATTGGGCAATACTTTTGCTAACATATGGTATAGGTAAAAAAATAACACTTGGTACTTATTCCCTTTCGAATATTGTATCACCGATATTTTTGTGATAACTTCATCGAGAAGTCTTTGTGATTCTCTATTCAAGTAGAAATAATGTCTAAAAGGGGCACACTACAAGAACAATGTATGTATGGTGACTTGTGTTAGTTTTACCTTTACAATATGTTTCCAAAGTATTGCCCATTATTTACATGACACCTTATATAATCTGTATCCTCTGGATTCATTTTGGATATACAATGGATGTACATTGGACGACCACAGTGGTTGTATTTGGATATGTTCTGGACATCCATTTTACCAAATATGGACATACAATAGATGCCCAAAATACGCACAATGTACATCCATTGGACGTTATCTGGGCTTTAATTGTACGTCCAAAGTGGTGTCCTGGCCGTCCATTGAACGTCCATTGAATGTACATTGAACTAATTCTGGACATCCAGTGAATGTCTTGAACTTCTATATGCAACGTCCATTGTTCATCCATTGTACGTACATGTGCTGTGTGGGTTATCATCATATTCCGAATATACATGGAATATTCTAGGAATATTTCCATTTTCCCCCAGCAGCACATTCAGAGAATATTCCAATATTCCAGAAATAATATTCCATGATCATTCAAGGAATATTGAATGCTGTCTGGGGCAACCGGATTCTTTGGCTCTATTAAAGAGCCTCCTTACTTCTGCTCTCCTCTTTTCTAGGTTTTTGCTCCACCAAGAGTGCTTTATTATCTTTTTTGTTTTTTTGTCGAGTACCCGACTCCACGTCAAATCTAATGTGTCGATGGTCCGAGCACGCGATGGTTCTGCAGTTGGCTATTTTATTACTTTTGTACTAACCGTCAGATCTAGAACTTCCTGTCTGTTGCTAGTCACAAAAAGATTGGTTCTGAGCCGATATTTTGAAAAACGATCCTTTCACCTAATATAAATCCAATAAGTTGCACACCTCTGTTATTTATGTGTGGTGTGCGTTTAAATCGCACCCCACGATGAGTTGCATGTTGTTTCTCCTACAGTGCTGGCGGACTAGGCTCTTCACCAGGGTAGGAGGATTTTCTGCTCCTATGTCCCTGGCAAAGTAGGCTGAGCAGACGGTCAGTTCCAGCTGCCCCTCCTTCGTTGGGATTGTTAATTGTGCTGCCACCACGTCTTCGGAACAGAAATCTGAAAGTATAATAGGCCATTAATGTCTTTTCTTAGTAAGATGCATGCCCTGAGTTTATTTCCCGAGATATGGAACATTACCTTACCAGGAATATTGGCCAAGCCGTTTAATCGGTCTGTCCTGTTGTCCATGGCTCCTGTATTAGTCTAGGAGCTCATTGGCGAATATTTTGTTGATGATGTAGGATGCGGCTTTTGCGTGTTGAAGATTCGCCTGTATTAGCTTGATGGTTTTACCCATCGATCTTTTCCTTAGGGTGGCGAGGTTTTTCCCCGATCTCGCCGATTGCGGGAACCGTACCCTCCGCTGCCTGCTCGAAAGCTGGATCTTCCATCCCTCGACCCCGAGGCGGACGCTCCCCCTCCAGCCCGCGAACCAGACTCTGGGCATGGCGCGGATCGTTCCATGTGCCCTCGGGAAGTTGAACGTCTTCTCTTCGAGGAAGAGTGAAACTTTCCGCTCACCGAGTGGCCTTCTGATCGTCCAGCTCCCCGACCGGAAACCAGATCGCCCAGCTCCCCGACCGGAACCGGAGCCCCCCTGCCTAGTCCGAGATCTGGATTCTCCCTTTCTCGGTTTGATTCGGAATCCCTACTCCTAGGTCGAGAGCCACTGTCTCCGCCTTCCAAGAGCCGGAGGCCTCGTCTCTCCGCCCACGAGCACACATTCCGCCCCATTTGAGTAGTTCGGACTCTCTGCCTCCCGATCCGGAGCCGGTCTTTCCGCCCCCAAATCGCAAACCAGAGCTCCGTCACCTCTCGACCCGTCGGATCTTCTCCCCTCGCGCCTGAAGCGAATTGATGGCTTCCCGCAACCGTCTCCGATCTTGGAGATAGCCTGCCCTCCTGGGTCCTTCTTGTCAGCTGTGGACCTTCCTTTTTGAGAGTAGTAGAGATCCCCTTCAGAGCGGTCTTTCTGCCCCGATTAGGAGCTCCCCCACTTCCTTTGTCCGAGGAAGTTGTGGTTCCACCACCAGCAGGTTTAATCCTACTGGTGGAGGGACCAGTTTCGTCCCCGGTTTGTAGGGTTTCGGCCGAGTAGTTGGCTTTCAGCCTAAACTGCACCCTCCCGAAATTAAAGTATGGTTTGAAGTCAAGTTTTTCCAGGGCTTTCACGGATGCTTCTTCAATGGAAAATGTCCATGTGTGCCCTGGTCCGGACTCTTCGCAGTGTAGGATCTTCCACTCTTGCATCAGTAGTCCCCGGTTGGCTCTCCTCAGCCTGTTTAGCACGCTCTCCGATGATGTCCTCTTCCCCCTTACATCATCCGGAATGAATGCCACGCAGACGTAAGGTTTTGGCATTTTCGCCTCGTCGAGAGCCGCTCCTTCCCAAAGTTCTAGTGTTTCCACCGTCAACTTCTGGGATTCTCTCGACCGCTTCCATGCGGGCCCTTTGGAGTAGTCCCAGATGCTCATTGTCAATCAGCTGGTTTGGGTATTCAGAGTGGATACCTTCTACCAAGGCACTGAATGACATCGGTCCATGGTTCCCTCACCCAGTTGTTTTTCGCTTCTGCTCCGGGGCAGCTGTCGTCTGACTGTAATCGTTTGGATGCCTTGGAAGTGGATGGCCCTCCCTTCTCTGGCGTAGCTACGGGCATGTTCAAGTCCCTCAGTACCGTTGCCAAAGCGGTCTTATACTCTACCCCTCCCAGGAGTCGCTTGAGCATTTTTCTTCCCATCTTTGAAAGTATTTTTCTCTTCACACTGGCGTCGCCTTCCGTCTCTCGGTCGATTTCTCCCTCCGCTGCAGAGGGTCTGTGTTCCTCTTCAACTGGTGAGCTAAGGAGCTCCCTCTCGATGTCAGAGGTGTTTGTTTCCTCCGGAGTAGGACTAACCTGTACCTCCATTGGAATGGATTCAGCCAATGCGCTTTCGTTTGACTGATCTTGTTGGACCGGAGAAATATCTCCCCCGTCCTCTCTAAGTTGTTGAGCGAGAGCGTAAGTAACTAAGCACATATATAAAGCAAATTTGCGAGTTTGTGATCTCGCCTATTATGTACAATTCGGACTTTTATCTCAGAATTATAATAATTTCGACTTTTATCTCAGAATTATAGAACAATTTCTACAGGTCGCCGTTCTACGTTTTCTTAGTAGACAGATAAATTTATAATTGAAAGTTCGAAGCATATGTTACACCCTTTAAGAGCCCTAGCGGTAAAAGTTTGAACTCTTTATGATGCATTCCATCAGAGTCACTAGGAGTGCGTTTTTTTATTTGATGTAAAAATTGGCGTTTTTAATTTCGCATTTTTCAAATTCTGGGTTTGTTGCTGAGCTTTATAGGTACTAATCTTTATGTACAAATCAAAATATACATGCAAAGGGATACATGCGTGTTTCGTGTTTTGTAGAACAACATTAAACTTGAAAATTTCGACAAAATTTTGGGATCTGAAGAATTATTTTTCCTAAATTTAATTTTTGGAGAACAAACTGATGCAAAAAAACTGGAAACTGATTTTATTTTCCCGTGCCCTATTGTTACAACTTTCTTGTTAAACTATTTTTCCTCATTTTAACCGAATTGTACTGAAATTATTAGACCTGTAAAATTTTTAGAATATTTCATATAACAATTTTTGTTACCTTAAGTGTGGATTCATGCAGCACAAAATAACAATTATCAAATAAGAAATAACAATTATCAATTAACAATAATTAAAATGTAGCATTCATGCACTCAAAATAACAATTAAGAAATAAAAAGTAAGCATGCGCACAAGACGGAGATCCGAGGCATTTAAATTAGGTTTCCTACTTTTTCGAAATTCCATGTCCCCTCGATAATAAGAAACAAGTGAAAATTCAAAATGTCCAATAAACAATATGAAACAAAAACAATACCTCAAATATTAGAAAAAGTGAGGTTATTTTCATCATCGGTTTGACCAATCCGCGGTCATCTGCGTACTAGTTGCGCACTAGAACAAAATTTCGTTAAAATAATGTAAAAAGATAAAAGTTGGCCAACTTCTACATGTTATTTCTTAAATGATAATTGTTATTTGTCTGCATGAACATAGTCATTCAAAACTATAGAGTTCAACTTATATTGCTAAATGTTATTTCTTATTTGTTATTTGATAATTGTTATTTTGTGCTGCATGAATCCACACTTACTATCTCAACTGTATTTGATTGGAGGTTATGTCCGAATTTGAAACCAATGAAAAATAGCTATGTTTTTTTATTCACTCTCTGTGTCAATGCCAAAACTTCTGCAATCCCATTGAAATTATTATTATCAGAGATAATAAGAATATTATCATAGAATAATCTACAAATCTTATCATTATCTGATTCTAATATTGTTTTCTTCTACGTGATTTATTGGTCTTTACAGTAAAAAGCCAGTGTCGCTTTTAAATTGGTAAATCTCTATCTTCTCAGAACTCTTTTCGATACCGATATGATAGCTTTTAGGAATACCCTGCTGATGCAAACAGGAATCAGAGGATACTTTTCATTTACTCTCAACATAGGCTATGAATAGATTGTCAGGCAAAATTGAAAACAATATCAACAGTGAAACGTTAAACAATTGAAGTTGAATGTGAATACCAAAAACAAATTCAAGTGAAGCTATATATAGTTTTTCAATAAATCGTTTTAAAAATATCTAAATCATAATTGGGAATGAACACTACTTCATATTCATGCCATGTGTTCTCTGTAATTGTTAAAGGGAGATTTGGTGTATTTTGCATGTATAAGTGCCTCCGAATCATAGATGTGATAGCATTCTTTTGAATTCTGCAAGAAGGAGCAGTTAGCCATTCTGGACTTTTTGAGGGATTTCATTTTAGTTTGAGGGTCTGTCGCCTCGTGGATGGATATACCTCTACTGGGTACGTACTCCTGGATTTTTGAAAGATTTCCTCGTAGATTGAGGGTCTGCTGCCTCGTAGATGGATGTACCTCTGCTGAGGACGACTCCTGGACTTTTTGAGGAGATTTCCTCGTAGTTTGAGGGTATGCTGCCTCGTGGATGGATGCACCTCTGCTGGGGACGTACTTCTGGATTTTTTTAGAGATATCCGCGTAGTTTGAGGGTCTGTTGCCCGTGGATGGATGTACCTCTGCTGGGGACGTACCCCTTTTTTAGGAATATCCGCGTAGTTGAGGGTCTGTTGCCTCATGACTGGGATGTACCTCTGCTGGAGACGTACTCCTGGATTTGACTTGTTGATGCTTGGTTGTCTACTGGATAGCTGGATGCTGTTTCGATTTTTTGGGTTGGCCGGAATGTTGTGTGGGCTTCTTCACCAAAGATGGTTGTAAAGTAAAATGAGAAAAAATTATGTATTTTTGTTGGTAAACAATAATTGATCTATAATTTCTTATTACTCTGTGCCATTTGAACAAATTTGCAATCAATAATTTACCCAAGATTTTATTTATTTTTTATATCAATATGAATAAAAACATGTTATTATTATCGCAGCTAAGAGCCGATTCACAAATCTATTTTTTTTTTCAAATATTGCACAATTTGTGTTGTGCGCACGCGTTCTGACCATACATTTATCATCTTCAAATATTGATAATAAGGATAGCCTATGTGAACATCGATTTTCAAAATCGGGTGCTAAAAGTGAATGCGCATGAGTCAAGGAATAAACTCGTTTTGTTATTAAAGACGCGATTTTGTTCGTCCATCTCGTTCTAATAGTCATTATTTCATTCACGTGAAAAAATGATAGAAAATGACAAGCTCATTTCATTTGTTGCAAATTCTCATTATGGTAACATAATCACAAAATGTGACATTTTTTTTCACGTGGCGTTTCAACTCCAAGAAACCTTCAACTAAATCAGAAACGGCTTGGCTTTGTTTGTTGTTTGTCATTTTTATTTCAATTTTCGTCTTATGTGGTTATTGTTGTTTGTTCTAGTGTTTGTGAATTTTGCTGAACATTTTTAAAAACAATATGGGGCAGTGGTGCATGGTGCTACAATGCAAAAAGTGCAGTAAAAATTCTAGTTTATCCTTATGTATAGACGTCATACTCCCTGAAAATAGCTATAGGACTTTTCTGTGTTTTTTCCTCCTCGCGGCGCTCTCATACCGTTTTCGAATTGGAGACCTTTTTGTTCTAGAACACGTCATTTTCAAGCACTGTCTTCTCGCGCACGAATCACTCACAATGTCTTTTTTTTACCAGCATAAACTTCAAACACTAAATCACTCATTTTAGCACAAATTGGCACAAACTACAGCCGGTTCTATCGAAAAAAAATCTTCAACATGTATGTGTTGAAGATTGTGTTGTATGTGTTGAAGCTAGGATGTATTCCTAGCTTTTCCTCACATCATCAACAACCCAACCTCAATCTGAGTCAGTGTGAGAGGTCTGGATGTACGTGTTGAAGAATCGGCTTGTAGTTTATGCTGAAAATGGGTGATTTAGTGTTTGTAGTTCCTGCTGAAAAAAGAAAGGAGACATTTTGTTGAGTGATTTTTGCATGAGAAAAAGGTGCTTGAAAATGACGAGTTCTAGAACAAAAAGAACTCTGAAACGCGCCGCGTTTTTCACGTAAAATAAGTCCTACAGCTATTTTTAGGGAGCATGAGTATATTATACATTTACCATATTTTCCATAATTCACTTCAACAATGTTGGTTTCAGCCTGAAACTGCCAATTCAGATAGTCGTTTTGTACACTCTTTCTTCAGATATGTCGTTCATTACCAAAGGCAAGACCGGTCCTGATTAGGATAATAGTGCGCATGCTCCCACCCTGATTTTCTTGAAGTCTGCGCGAGATTCAAAACGGCTCATTCTTGAGAAGTTCCTTTGGCATTCCAGTTATAGGTTATATTTCAGTGGAAGAATCACAAACTGAATATGCTGAATCATTTGAGTCCCAAAGTGTTTATATTTTTTTATATAAAAAGTCTTAATAATAGGGAATTGTGTGTCTTTATCGCGAGTGTTGGTGCCAGTCCCAATCTGATTGGTGCTTTCGTGCTTTATCGACTGTCATCTGTCACGATGCTATTTGAACCTAAAAGCTGGATTTATAGTTAGACGTACTGTACACGTAGACCAAAGAGAGTAAACGTTATAGGAGAGTCTATTCCCCATAAGACAATGGTGACACTAATAGAAAGAGATGAAAGATCATATGGTAATGTCATGGCCACCATTCACTCTGGACAGTGGCGGACTAGCGCATTCCGCACTCTGGTATCTGAGAGTTACAGGCTCTTGAATGTATATTGGACCACTCTGTATGTTACGTGGGCCACCTGTACTCTTGTCCAAGTACGTCACTATGATGCGTTAATGCTACAAGATTCTGATTGGATAGAGCTTATTAGTGCCTCCTATTCAGTTTACCCTTTTTGGTGATGAGTGACATTCAACATAACCTTCAAATTATACGAATCATAAACAGCTTGTGTCGGTTTGGATTTGTATTATAATATTCTAAATATTTATCTATGCTTCGTTTTCCGTGTCACAATGGCAAATATTATTGTTCTACTCTTTGACAATGGATTATGAAATACATGAAGGTATGCTTCACACAGACATCACAGCACACATAATTCTTTCTTTTGATTGGCCGGACGCAAGGAACGCACTGTAAAAAGATGAAAGTTGAGCTGGATTTATAGTTGGACGTACTGTAAACGTAGACGCACTGTATACGTAACAAACGGACTGTAAAATATTATTAAATTTATAAATCGACGGAACGAAATTTTTGCGCATGGGTAGAAGTGATAGTGACATTCAACATAACCTACACATTATACGAATCATAAACAGCCTGTGTTGGTTTGGATTTGTATTATATTCTTAATATTTATCTATGCTTTGTTTTCTGTGTCACAATGGATTATGAAATACATGAAGGTATGCTTCTTGGTACCGTGGGACTGTTGTTATGTGCAGTAGCATTGGAAAAGTGTCGACAAACTCGAAGAACAATAATTATGCGACTAAGACGTTACAAAACAAGACCTATAAACCGCAATAGAAAAGTAGAGAATGCCTTCAATCATTTTTTAAAGATGAAGACTGCTGATCCAGATCAATTTTTTAAGTATACGTGACTGTTCCAGTATTTAATGATTGATTAGGTCTTGTAAAAAACACCACTCATAATTCTTTATTTTGATTGGCCGGACGCAAGAAACGTAGTATAAAAGATGGAAGTTGGCCAACTCTTCCGTTCCAGTCCGTTTCACTTACGTTACGTCATGCGTTTACGTTCATTTATAAACAAGAGTACATAAATTATATAATTGATCTTTTCGCAGTGCGTCTACATTTACAGTCCGACTAACTATAAATCCAGCTTTAGCCAACTCTTCCGTTCCAGTCCTTTCACGTCATCTTCGAGCGGCAGCGACAGCGGCTACTGTATTTATAAACGCACACATGTACAACTGCACCTTCAACTTCGAACGGCAACGTCAACTGCAGCGACAGCGGCTGCGTCCCAATCTATAAATCCAGCTTTAGTTACGTCATGCGTTTACGTTCATCTATAAACAAAAGTACATAAATTCTATAGTTGATCTTTTTGAGTGCGTCTACATTTACAGTCCGTCAAACTATAAATCCAGCTTAACGCCACTTCTTTCTCTTGTTCCTTGACTTCCGTTGATATGAGTTGTTATTGTGTTGTGTATTCTCATATTCAATATTTTTTCACGAAATATGTCTTGCGCTACCAACTGTTCACATTTTTAGACACAAAATCTTTATGAATGACACATTTGATATAGGACATATAAGCGCTTCATGGCCAAAAGTAATTGCATTGGTATATTTTGAAGTTGGCAACTTGTGCGGCACTCTCCTTTCTGAATCTATTTGAAATTCCCAGTATGAAAAGATAAGATGGCTTGTTCTGGTGGAAAAGTATTGAAGTAAATCGGTTGTCAGATTGAAAAGTATGAAGCATATTTATAGAATGACACCAATGATGCATTTCTTCCACAGCAAAAATGATACCCAAAACAATTTTGCCGGACATCACAAGTACGTATCATTTATTTTATTATTTCAATGATCAGAATGGAATAGTAGTTTTTTCACTACGTTATAGGCAAACAGTTCATAAGACTTGATAATGTGTATGAATAACCCGGGTATTTTATAAGTGTTCTCTCTAGCCAACAACTTGTCAACATTATGTGTTTTTATAATTCACCAACAAAAATGTACTTTTACGTACGTTCGAAGGATTCTATACTTCTCTGGAATGTGCCTAATTGTATTGGAAAAAACAAAACATGACATACTAGAATGAATTGGTTTTCTAGCACACATCTAGACGGTTCGAATGTCGTTTGTGGTTCAAGTAAGCAGCTATGTTGTTGGAGCATACGTCTGGAGTAAAGACGTACATTGGACCGCACATTCTCTTTGAAGCCGTATTTTCAGTTCTCTAATGCGTCCCTACACCTGCTTCAGTATATATTTTATTCGTTGTGTAATTTACTCTTGAGGGGTAAGGAACGTCTATAAATATGGGCTAAGAATACTACAATGAATATCACAATGTAGAAGATGGATGCTAGAGACAACATATTGAGAAAACATAAAGACATTATATAGGATGGTAATCTCATCTTAATTAGAACTTCTGACCCTGCACTTTTTTGTTCTATGGCTGAGTAAGCCACCCCATCGAGTTCACCACTTATTCTTGGTTTGAACTTGTCATGTTGTTCCCGCAATGTCAGTGTTCGGCTTTAGAGACTACAAGCTGTTGTCACTGTTGTATTTATACTAGTCTATTCATCAAGCATGAAGATCACCAGAACATTATTTGAGAGAGACGAAACAAACGCTGGCGGCTAAATACGATTTACAAATATATGATACCTAATTTGAATGGCATTGGCGATAGAAAATAAGCGATTCGCCCCCTACCGGCCTTCTTAAGAATTCGAGAACCACGGACAAAGTTTGTTTACAAATATTTCCCGTGCTTTTGGATGCGCCATAATTTGCAATTAATTGAGGATCTGACTTCATTCTGCCAATTAACGTCGAATATTTCCATACTCTTGGATTTCTAGTTGCTGTACGTGAGTTTTTTTCTGGTGATAGTCTCTGCCGAACAAGGGAAAATATAATTCATGTTGTTCAGTCTTTCATTTCTTTCAGGGGCACAGCTTTATATTTCTCTCTTGCAGAATGTTTCTGGGTATCCCAAACACACTTTACGTCAGTTTGAGAAATCGGGTGATCGAAGAATTCCATCAAACCAAGTTTCATCTTAAAAATAACCTCAAACTTTAACAAACAACAAGCATTAAAAACTAATCGGAGATAAAATACCTTCAAATCACTTCACCAAAACGTTCTTTCATGTCTTTAAAATGAAACACAATCACTTTTAACTGGAAGAAATAACAGCTAGTTTTAACAAATAGTTCGATGAAGCGTAACCAAAACTCCTTATAAACCCGTGCAATCTCGAAACCACTTATTCTCAGTTCCTCGTTTTCCGATAATTGGCGCCGAGATCTTATTTTCTATCGCCAATTGTTTCGGCCCGTTACCCCTCTTTATTAAATACTTCTGGCGTATTACAATCGTATCGCAATAATCCACGTTGTAATCGTAATCCACTTTCATTCAGTTACCGTAAATTTGCCGGACTAGAGAAATACACGAATATCGACGTGCACTCATTTGCATTGCAGAGTACAGGCGCTTATAAATCACAGTCTAAGAAACGCGGAGTATTACGGACGGTGTGACGTGCGTACGATCTGCAGCTCTGTCTATGTAGAGTGCATTCACTATTGACAGCATGTTTGTCCTTCCCCCACTTAATGAACAGTTCATCTCGAAAATGTCCGAACGAAGCTATTACGAGAAATTCCATAGGCGTACCAAATGATTTGGTAAAAGTGATACACAAGACGTATCATGAATTTGATAGCATTTGCCATAATTTCTTCTGCTATTGAAAAGTACTTACCCCAGTCCCCAGGGCATTTTTGCAAGGTAAGAGTAAACAAAGTTAAATAAACTACACTAGATACCCACTTATATATTAACCTAACAAACGTAAGCTTTCAACCGCTGCATGTCATGACACTACTGCACACGATGATAATCGTGTCCACTCGTGTTTTTCCCCTCTCTACGTCTCTACCTACCATTGTGCTGTCTCAATACTGAATTCGCTCTACCTCTGCATGGAACGTAACCTTTCAAATACTGCATGTCACGACACTGCTCTCTATCTCCGATTGTGCTGTATAGACCATAGAAACTGCAATCACTTTGGTGTGTGTCTGTCATTGCAACCAGGCGAAAAACAATGCATTGTTTCAATTTTTTTTCTCCACCATCAGAGCACACTCATAGAAATCATATTATATATATGTACTCAATATATATTATGATATCTATGAGCACACTGCATCATTATGTATGTCTGAGACCTGATATATCATGTATGTTTATAACATTTAATTTTCCGTCAAACTTTGCCTCCATCAATCAATAACTAAATGAAACTAAGACAAACTGTCGACGAATTTGTCCAATGATTATAAGAAAGGATAACAAAGTTCGCCGTCGATTTTATCTGCCTCCAGGTTCCCTTGTGACGTCAAATGGCGATGCAAATCCGCGCGTGTGCAGCTGAAATTTGGCCAATGTTGGAATTTGCTCACCAATTTCATATATATATATATATACACATATATATTATAGCTTGTTGACAAAAGTTCATTGAAACTATTTCAACAGAAATAAATCTTAAGAAATTTGCCAAAGCATCTGAAAACAGGCGAGGGATTAGCGTAATCATTGTATATAGTCTATATACAATGGCGTAATTTTTAGACCCATAAGAAATGCATGGGGAATTCAGTGGTCGGATCCATGGATGCATCGTAATTCAAAATTCCCGCCTAACCTCACTAATGTTATCTATATCTCGTTCAGTTCAGAGCTACTGGCAACATTGGTAGCAGCAGTGACTTCAGATCAACTGACAGTAGACAACACAATACCAATAATCACGTGAAACTTCAATAACGATCAGCTGTCTACTGGGGAGTGGTTGAGTGTGAAGGGGTGTTTTGGTATAATTTTTCATCTTTCTCAGGTAAATATCGTTCAAAATGCATTTTTCAATTGGACAGGGTAATTACTATGCAGAACATCAATTACCATCAAAATACCAAAGTCATATGAATAATTTGTTATGTTTCAATCAATTTCCACCCTATCCTTCCCCTGGCACCCCTTTGACTTTCTGTAATTTGACCTATTTTATTCAATGAACTGGAAAAAAAGGCGAAAGGTTATTTTTGTTGATAATTAGTGAAGTTCAAATACAATTTCTGTGTTAACCTATAAACGTATAATTATGTTTTTTATGTACCACATCCAACTTTTGAAAATGTATAAGGGATGATTGTATCAGAAGGGGCGGATTTGATAAACTTATTTATAAGGAGTCGCACAGTGAATGGAAGACTATATTACATTTTTGCTTTTTGAGTCACATGACAAAGTTAAACTGAACACAGCAGCATAATATCAAAATGAGGTTCAAGAAATTGAAGTAAATTATTACCTTTATTTGAATACACTTCATTATTATCAATATGTTCTAGGAAAGAAGACGAGGAGGATACAAAGTCGATCAAGTCACTTAAGTCTATAAAGTCGTTATCTGAGCAGGAAGAAATGTCGGAATATTGGCTGATATCAGCTCCTGGTGACAAAACATGTCAGCAGACCTGGGAGACAATGAACAATCACACTAGCAAACAGAATAATTTGTGCACAAATTATAAGTTCCATATTCCAGATTTGAAGGTAAGATCTGTAATGTTACATTTTTTTCTGAATGAATACTTCATAGACTAAGATCCGACTGGGCAAGTGCGGATCTGGGCAACTTTTCTGAGGATGGGTAAAACATAGTCATATTCAGGGGGTGCGCCCCAATTTGGGAAAAAATTTAAAATAAATTGTTTTAAAGTACATATTGTAAAAATAAATCACGAAACATAAAAACAATTTATTAATTTATCAATTATCATTTTTTATCACAAATTATTACATTTCTAGCAAACGAAATATGTGTCTGCTACATTTAAACATTAAATACATTTTATACCTTAAAACAAACTAAGAATAAAAACATTGCTCATTAACTTTGGTATACAGTAACTAGTAAAAATAAAAATTTTGCAAAATACTTGTTACAAACCTACAACACAGTAAATGACTTCTTAAAAACAAATCCAGAAATTTACGGAAACTGTGAAGAAGGACAAGACGCGCGCAATTATCGTTGAGAAACAAACAATGGCAATAGCACTTGACTTGAAGACCTTGACGCTACCAAATCAAAGCGCAGACCGCGGGGGCGAGCAGTCAGTCACAGTAATTACCCTCACTACCCCTCCCTAGATCCGCCCTTGCGACTGGTTGATTACTACTCCTATCTGTTAATCATACCAAAAGTAATTTTTAGAGATGATTATTAATATAAGTATACGTTTATGCCGGGTTGCCTATCAAATAATGGCCGCAAGTATTTCAATTAAAATTTGAATAATTCGTTTTTTTCAAACAATTACACTCATATAGGAAATGCTATAGTTCAATTCGAAGAGAGATACAGTAAAAACCGGATATAACGACATTGAAGGGACCGTATACTTCGGACGTTATGTCCGATAGTTGTTATAAGCAATATACACAAGTATGTATGTATATATTATGTATGTTTGTAGTATGGGGATAGGTTATGCATATGAACTTGTTTTCAAATAACTTTATGTTCAGATGTCCTCGATCGTTTAATTTTCAAAGAGTTGTTCTCGAAAAGAGCTTTTATTTTATCTCTATCCTTCCAAATCGTTGATATCGTAGAGTGTGAGACTCCACATTCCTTTGCAATTTCACTATTTGACTCACCATTTTCTAATCTCCATATAATATGTGATTTTTCTTCAATATTAAACACTTTCCTATTTATTTTTTACGACATAGTAACGCGTAAACACACGATCTAAACCAAAAGTTTTAAAATCAACCTGTAATTCACGCGGTCAACTATCGCACTGAATAAGTCGTAAAACATGCAAGGTCAAATGGCAAAGAGCGGGAAAGAGGTTCTATAGCAAAATATTCCTTCATATTATTAGTATAAAGGTGAAAATTGTTCGTAATGTTTTGTTTTGCTGGAATAGGTAAACGGTTGGTTGTTATAGCCGATGAATATCGATAAAGTTTTGTCGTTTTAAGCGATATGTCGCTGTACCCGATGTCATTATAGGCGGTATGTGTACTTCTTAGTTTATATAGATTCGGCCGGGACCTTGCCATTCGGTTGTTATAACTGATCTGTTGTTATAAACGATGTCGTTATATTCGGTTTTTACTGTATATAGAGAAATTGAAAAGTTTGGGTTGCCGTTTCTCACTTGGCTGCAACCTCATGGCAATTTATTGAACTTTTACACCCTTTACATATTTTAATATATTATATATCAAATTGAAGTTAATTTTCTTCTTGACACGATGGGTTAGTGTTGCCTTGTAAAACCAGCCGCAAATAGGTGTTACGAGCTTATAAAGATACACAAGAGTCAGAGAGAGTTAGTGCATCACACTGTCTACTGCTAAGGACGCAGTGAGCCAGCTTTGCTTCGTTTTAACTCTATTGCGCATGCGTCCACAGATGAGGTACTCAACATAAGTGCAAGCAGTAGGATCTACTTGAAAATACTCCATAAAGTAATTCATAATTAATTTGTTTTTCAATTGTATTCGAAACCTAGTGATGGAAAAAAAATGTCGAGACAATATCGTGCTGCCTTTATTTTTCATTAAATTACACCAAAAAATAAGTTCTTATTAAAAGTTAATAGAACCCTCAGTAATTAATAGAAAATAAAATGGAAAAACAAGTTTTGCAGGTAATATATTAGAATACATTCGATTTTATTTGAGTTTTCGGCAATCAGTTACTAATTAATTAAATATTTTGAAAATATCACATTAATCTGAATTTTTTACTGTTGGAAACTCAAGAATGAATTTTGATTGTTTATTAATGATACTGAATTTAGCAGATTTCTGGATTTTTTATATACCTAACCAAAATATATAAAAATATGCACATGTAGAAACTTTTAAAAACTATTTTTTATATTAATTTATTTAAAAAAAACAAGATGTGTGATACCCATAATCGTTCGTAGATTCCACAGTTAGTTCAATGTTATGGTACATAATTTTTTTTACGACGAAACTACATTAAGTAACACTTTTTGAATGATGAATCATTAAAGTCCAGCACTTTATCCTTCTCATTATATAGAAAAAAATACTTCTTAATTTTTTTCATTTTAATTTTACTTTAGCAAACTTAAGTATTAATTGTAAATACAGTAAAAACCGAATATAAACGACATCGTTTATAACGACAGATCGGTTATAACAACCGAATGGCAAGGTCCCGGCCGAATCTATATAAACTAATAAGTACACATACTGCCTATAACGACATCGGATACAGTGACATATCGCTTAAAACGACGAAACTTTATCGATATTCATCGGCTATTCATCGGCTATAATGACCAACCGTTTACCTATTCCATCAAAACAAAATATTACGAACAATTTTCACCTTTATACTAATAATATGAAGGAATATTTTGCTATAGAATCTCTTTCCAGCTCTTTGCCATTTGACCTTGCATGTTTTATGACTTATTCAGTGCGATAGTTGACCTCATGAATTACAGGTTGATTTTAAAACTTTTGGTTTAGATCGTGTGATTACGCGTTACTATGTCGCAAAAAAGAAATAGGAAAGTGTTTAATATTGAAGAAAAATCACATATTATATGGAGATTAGAAAATGGCGAGTCAAATAGTGAAATTGCAAAGGAATGTGGAGTCTCACACTCTACGATATCAACGATTTGGAAGGATAGAGATAAAATAAAAGCTCTTTTTGAGAACAACTCTTTGAAAATTAAACGATCGAGGACATCTGAACATAAAGTTATTTGAAAACAAGTTCATATGCATAACCTATCCCCATACTACAAACAGACATAATATATACATACATACTTGTGTATATTGCTTATAACAACTATCGGACATAACGTCCGAAGTATACGGTCCCTTCAATGGCGTTATATCCGGTTTTTACTGTAAATCATTGTGGTTGACAAACTGGTTACATAGTCATTTCATAAATAGACATCAACTAGTAAAAATTAAAAAAATTAAATAATTATTTCCTGGTCACATCAGGTGTTCCACAAGGATCACATTTGGGTCCCCTGTTGTTTAAATTTTTTATCAATGATAGGAACCATTTAAAAAAATTATAAATACCTCCTTTTTGCTGAGAATTTAAAATTACATGCAGACATCATGAACCCAATTGATTGAATTAAATTACAAGAAGATCCAAATTCCTTACTAAAATGGTCTGATTCTAACAGAATGTTTTTAAATCCTGATAAATGCCAATGTATTATTTTGGGAAAAAAATTCAAAATGACCATCATATAGATAATAAGACCATTAAAAGAGTGTCCTTGAAGTATTATTTGATGAAAAACTTACATTTGTTCAACAATAAATTCAATTTGTAAGAATGGTTCCCGAAAACTAGGTTATGTACCCAGGAATACACAGAAATTGTCAATTCTTTCAACAAAACCACTATATCCTTGTCTCCAATATGCCTCTCCTGCCTGGAGTCCGCATTCTAGAGTTCACATTCATTATCTAGAGTGTATCCAAAACAGGTTTTTAAGAAGTATTGCTTTTAAAATAGGCTTATACCAATTATGCCAAGGTACATACAATTATTCTCAGATCCTAGAGCACCTTTCCATGTATACCTTAGAAACTTTATTTATACCTTAGAAACTAGCTGTGATTTAATTCTTTCTTCATGTCCAATATTGTTGGCAAAAATCAACTTATTTCATAAAATACCCGACACGAAATTGTGTACTTTTCAGCATCACCATACTAACTGTGGCTACAATAGTAGCATATCTCGAATTTTGAGACTGGGAAATCTAATTAATGCGAATGGCCAGTGCCAGATTTATACTCACGCTAGTGGCTAATTCTTACGATTCCGCCACCTATTAGTATTAATGGTCAGTTTCAAAGTACCCATTTATTGTTTTTTTTTATAACATATTTAACATAAAATTATTACATATAAAGAAAAAATGTTATTTTCTTCACAAACTTAAAATCTAACAACAATTTTTTTTTATATAAATACTTTTTTGGATTTTTTTTATGCGAACCCATCAAAGGCATCATCAAAATTCAGCTCGAAACAAGTCACTGTTCAAAATCGATAGGCTATTCAAAGTATCCTTTACCATCGAATTCCTAAGGTAATTTTCTACTCTTTTCAAAGTTGAGAATGACTTTTCACCACTGGCATTACTAATCATCAGGGATAGGAACATTCTCAGAGCTACTTCTACGTTGCAAAAAGTATTTTTTATTTGTGCAAAAGCGCCATTAATGAATGCGGCTTTTTTTCTCTTCTTTTTCAAAGGAAAGCATGTACTGCAGCCGTCAGCCGCCTGTTTTGATGCGTCCAAGGAACCGCTACCGCTCGAGATCAAAGTGAATATAGTTTTCATGAAACAGTTTCCTTGTGATTCGGTGGTTGCCGCGGTCGCGATTTGCGCGTTTGAAGATTGCTGCTTGCTTTTTCTTTGCCCTTTGCCGCCTCTTAAAGTTTACTGCCGGCTAATAGTCCCATAGTCCCTCCCTAAATCCGGCACTGCGAATGGTGTATGTATAACTGGCGTAAACTTATTTACTTTTACAAAATCTCTTAGTGGAGTAGATACTCTTTTATATCGTGATACATCTTACTGTCTTCTATATATTTTCTCAAATTGTTTACTCTATATTTTGTAAAACGGGTTTTGCCTGTTTATCAAATAAATAAAATAAAAATTCCCGAATAAATAATCTTATCATGAACTATAAAAATATTTTTTTTATCAATAAATAAATCTTTGTTCAGAATGTTTCATTCAATTTTTTCTCAATGTCGACCATCCCATTATGAACTATAAAATTAATTAAAAAATGTAATTTCCAAATAAATAAATTAACACAAAATAAATAATTGTTCATAAAAATAAAAACGTTGAAGATACTCTGCTAAATAATGCTGGGTGCTGAAATGTAAACAAACTCGCACTCAACTAAACTTTCGCCACTTCAAAACATAGAAAATTTCCACCCTTCACCGCTGCTGTTTCACGATAATGTATTTTTTACAGTTATCCTGCACAAATTCACTGACAAGCAAATTTATACGTAAGTGAAGTATGTACACTCAAAAACCGAACTTTCCCAAGCGAGAGTACACGCAAGCACACACTTATATGCCTTCGTGCAAATAGACACTGCCATAAAAAAAACATGACTGAATTGAATATAAATAGTTGAGTGATTCTCTTTTTATCCCCCTTTTGAATTAGTAGCGTCCATGTAACCAGCAACAATTTTTGTCCTGTAAAGCTGTTAGATTTAATGTGACTGATTGGTCAACAACATTTGGTTTTGGGTGTGATATTAAAAAAAAATGGTTTAGATTATAGCACTTTTAATTATATGAAATAAGTTTCTTTCTCAAATAGTATTCCAAGCATTTTTGAAATTCTCAGAAATAAGTAATTTTCTTTATGCGTAGATACCTTATGTCAACTTTCCCTGGATATGTATTATATGTGTTACTGGATATGCTAGAGAATATATTTGGTTTGTGCAGTCTCAACCAATTTAAAATTTAAACGTTTGTTAACTCTTGTAGAGCTGTTTATCAGTTGGCTAAAGGTTTGAACAAAAATCTTATCATCTCAATAAAAAACACATGTTGCAATTAATGCATTTTCTTATTCTGCTTGCAAGTTTGAATGAACCATGTCTGAAGTTAAGGTGATATCAGACGGTCCACTTTTTATTCATTTCTGTCTTTCATTCAGCATTCTTCACAAAAGTGGAACGTCTAAAAACAAAATGAATCAAAAGTGACGAATGAATTCATTAGTGAACCAATGGATTTTGGCATTCGGCATCATTCACTCTCACTCCGAATGAATGAAAAATGAAACGTATGAACACAAAGAAAACCTTCACTTGAGTTCGGTCATTTTGGTCTCGCCTTTTGTAGCGAATGGTCGACTTGTGTAGTGTCAAATAGGATATTATATTTCAAGGAACTCTGCATAAATATTTCAAACTTCCAAAAGAATCGCCCTTAACAAGGTATCTCAGTATTATTTGAAGTTTTATTCTTGCGGTATACTCTTTCTCTTCAAAGTATCTTCTTTCGTTATAAAGGGAGTGACAAGTTGTAGAAGTTGTTCAAATTTCCTTTTATTCATTCGAAGATGTTTGCAGTATGAATCAGGATCTTCATCCGCTAATTCTTTTACTATTTAATCTGAAGCTCCAAAGATATTTCTGCTTGCAATCAATGGTCGCTCCCACCAACATGATGTTTTGTTTGCTTCTTTTTTTTCAATTCTTCGATCACAATGATAAAATTAAACGAATTCCAAGGTCCACAACTTTGTTCGACGATATATTTTCTAGAAAAAGAGCGGATAACATTCATTTGTATGTCATTTTGTATGTATCGTATGAACGGGAATGAAAAAAAAAATCACTTGAGTGATCATTCGAGTGAAGCGTCTGATATCACCTTTACAGTCCATCTTTGGATTAGATTCAATGAACTTTTCTCAACAAGTAGGATAAAAAACGTTACAATTACATTTAAATTTAAAAAATAATTGAATATAAAGTTGCCCAAATTTCTTAAACGTTTGTGTTTGTCTCATTTCCTCACTGGTGATCACGATTGTCATATTCGCTCCTTAGTACACAAGTAGAATACATTATTTTCTGCAACATCTACTTGAAAAGTTCAATTTGAGAGCAATATGAAAATTCAGTCAAGTATTTAGGTATGGAGAGCAAAAAAGTCACTGGTCGTGACATCTCATTACTACAGTTGTATAGTAAAGTTAAAACTCTACAGTAATAGCATACTTTGCACACTAGGGCTTTAAACTAAAACATATAGCCAAGGCTGAAAGTTGAAACTGTACATATTGGGCATGACACACAGTGTTCAAAAATAGAATTTGTTATAAACAATAACAAAACACTTCTGACACAAAACGTTACACTCAAATTCGACTTTGAAATGTTACTCTCATGCGCCTAAATAAGTTTCACTTAAAATAACTCAGCAAATCATATTCTTTGAAATGTCCTAAACCATACTATAATAATAGTATATTCTGTAACAACGTAAGAATGAGAAACTCGATATGAGTGGAAAATTCCGATTATTTTCTCCACGACCGAAAAATGCAATTAAAACATTTTCGGAAAAGGAGTCGTTTTTTTTTCTTGTTGCCAATCTCTTGACAGTGAGAGAGATAATATACTTTGCTTAAGAAAGGAACATACTTATTGACAAAACTTCTGAAAACCTAGTTTGTATAGCACTTAATAAAGCAACAAAAAAAAACACAATAATTATCATTTGGAACATAGTTCACATGTCATTAGTTAAAATACAGTATAAAATGAAGTACATTTACAGTTTGAAATATTTATCGTTGCAAAGTTTCGTTGTAGTATCCCTCAAGATTGTAGTGAGCTTTTGTTGAAAGGGTTTCTTTAACAAGGTATCTAAACTTTTCATAACTTCTTTCCTTTCTAATGTCGAGGGGTATAATACTTTTCATATTCATGTCTCGATTTTTGCGGTAGCAGGTTCTCGCTTATATTATTTACATCTGACACTGAGAGTTTTGAAATCCATGGCAATCTATGTCGTTTAGTTCGATTCTATACCTTGTTATAGAATGAAAATACATGCAAAACATTAAGAAGCAAGTGTTTCAGAATAAATATTCTAACTCGAGAGTAAGAATTTTTATATTCTATTATTGAAAATGATTTCGGAATTATTACATTCCTAATGGTCGTGGAGAAAAAAATTGAATAGTATAAAAATAATTTTTATGTTATACTATCAGCATCACAGCATTACTGAACAGTCACGCTCCCGGCGAGGAACTCTATTTTCAACATTAAATTACACCTATAAATAATTAAGATAGAGTTCTGGGACTTTTTCATTCGAAATTTCTTTTTCAGTAAGAATCTTATTTAAAATGTACACTATCCTCCTTTTCGAATTGTCTGCAAAAAACTGGACCCCATTTTTTAAGATCTTATTTATTTGTTTATAACTTTGAAACTGTTCACCTGCGAATATGATTTTTTGCACATTTGTCTAGACGTCTCGAATCGAATGAGCCCTCAACGATAATTTTTTTCATGTGTTTTGAGATATTAACTAGCATATTGTGTGAAGTTCTGAGCTTGTTGGGTAGGCTTGGTGTAAGCATCCTAATTGAATCTCCATAAGATAACTGTGTTGAACATTTTGAATATGGATCGCCTGCCGAAAATTATCCTAACCTCACTAACGTACTCTACTCAGGACCTTAACATTATGATTTGCACCACTTCAAAACAATAGGTCGAGAATGAAAGAGTGACATGCAAATTCAAACTTTATTTGCATTAAGTTGTACTGTTAATTTATAGTTATTGACATTCAAAATTGCATATATATTCTAAAATATATGCAAACTTCATTTGCGAATAACTCATCAGAAAGATTTCCTGGACTTATTGTGCAGAAGAACTACAGCTTTGGAATAAGCTCCAAAATAATTCAAATAATCAAACATTTGTATTACAATGCCAACATGCCAATAGTAGTTAGTGGTTCATTCACAAAAAATCGAAATCTCAGAGGAAGTTCTATAGTCAGCTACTGTTTTCTTTATCCCTGGCAGATATTGAGGATTACTTTCGAGCTGATGGTTCTTCTGAAATTAATACCAAATTACTTATATAATATTTGAAATTGTTTTCTTGGATAAATGGGTATGCAATTTAAAATTTAGCCTGATGTATATATAGTTAGTTATTTCGCCTTTTTTTTTTCAGGTTGGCACCCTGGATCAGTTGGTAGGTCTTTCTGATGATTTGGGTAAACTGGACGGGTTTGTGGAACAGGTTACTCGAAAAGTAGCCCAATACTTGGGGGAGGTATTAGAGGATCAAAGAGATAAACTGCAGGAGAACCTGATGGCTAATAACAGTATGTTTATTCCAATCATCTTATTTTTATTGGGAATGATGATTTGTATTGAGAGTCGCATGTATTTGTATTTCAAGAAATGATGGTTATTTTCTGAATTGTTCGTTGATTTTTTTTTTCAATAATTGCACACGGACAAAAAAAAATGGTTAACTTTTTGTTAGCTATTCATTGGGATATATATTTTTTGGACCATGAAGACATTTTGGTGGTTAAGGATTTTTTTTTTCAATTTTAATGAGGCATATTAATTATATAGTCTAATTTTATTGATATCAAAAGTCAGAAATGAATTTAAATTCAGAACAAAGCTCATACCAGCACTTCTTGTAAATATGTGTTCAGTTTTCACACATTTCTAATTATTTTTTTTTTTACATTGTAAAAATCTAAAAACTCTTTATTTTTAAGTCAAGATTTGAAATTTGGACCCTGAGAAAATATTTGAAAAAGTTTAGACTAATTCAGTCAGGTGTAAGATTGTAATATGTTTTCAATTTGTTATAAATACTCAACTTTATAATTTTTCTTAACCATTTTATTGTGGAAAATTGATTAAAAAAAAAATTACAAATGAGAAGTTTTGATTTTAATTTTGATGAAACGAATTTAACCCAAAACTGAATTAACTGCTTGTTATTGATGAAAATGTAAATACAGGGGTATCTAGATATCATTATTTACCTTTGTTCTATTATTTTGTGGCTACTTCAAATGTTCTTATATATAATTTCGGAAAAAACAGTTTTTTAAGTTTTTTTTCCTTTTTTTTTCTGAGGTAGAATGTTTTGTTTTAGCTGTCAATTCTATAATATTTCCATTTGTATTAACCAATGGCATCATGATGAATTTGAAATCACTCAATAAGTCATGTATTTTATGATTCTATGCTGGATTTCCCTTTATGGCAGTAATGACCACCCTTCCCTAATTTTTGGACACATGAACTTCTCTTACTTCTTCATGTTTTGCTTCGGTACATTGTATTTTCAACAAAGAATGTGTATTTCTGGTGAATCATATTTTTTTTCATCTAATCTTTAAAATGTTCTTAAATGATAGATTTTCTTTATAATCTGGCCTTCATACTTGCTTTTCAAAGTTGGTTCATGAGCAGTTGAAAGTTGTTCAACATATTCATCTAACATAGTGATACACAAGAAAAAACGTAAATCAAGGATTAAAACGAAGTTAATACAACCACATTAACATTGTTCAAAATTATATAAATATATAGGTGCACTCTATGTGGTGTGACAAGTGAAACTGACAGGTTAGGAATAATTCCATAAATTATATTTAAGCCAATGACACCTGAAGGGTGTCACTTCGAAATTATTATAGTGGTGCTAACTTTAGATTAGTACCAACTGCTGTTACCAGGTGGGGGTAATGTTAAAAAGAACTATTATATGATATTGCATTGTTGCCAATTTTGATTGATATCACAATAAATAGAGTAAAATTCTTCGGTACTATAAAACATTTTTGACAACAGAAAAGTTTTAAGATGTTTTCTGAATTTAAAATCAGTAACTTCCTTTTTAATTGTCTCCGGGAGCTTAGTGCAAATCCTTACACCATTGGAGATGGGTCCCCTGAGAGTTACATTCAAATTATTTTGAGGTGTTTTTAGATGGTGGTTAAATCTCGTTGAATAACTGTGATCATTGCTATGAGTGCTAATGCTTTTTTTATTTTTAAATATGTAACACGATATTTTTAGAATATACAGGCAAGAGAGAGGAAGTGTTTTCAGTTTGGCAAATAATGGTCTACATGATTCTCTCTGACTTTTATTTAATAATGTTCTAAGGCATTTTTTCTGCAGTACAAATAATTTCTGAGCTGCTGATGCTGAACCCCATAATAAGATTCCATATGAAAGTCGCGACTGAATTTCAGCATAATAAAATATTTTCAGCACAGACAAGTTGAGAACACTTCGTAGGCACTTCAGTTGGTATATTTTGCTGTTTAGTTTGGACATTGTTTCTCTGATATGGATTTCCCAATCTAATGTATCATTCATAGTTATGCCTAAAAATTTTATATTTTCGCGTTGTTTTAGATTCACTTCTCCCATTTTAATTTCTATGTTTTCAATCCTCTTTTGTCTAGAGTGAAATATTAAAAAATTTGTTTCCCCAGAATTGACATATAGTTTATTTGTTGAGAACCAAAGTATAATTCTTGTCATTAAGTCATCACAGTTTTGTTGGATGGTTTCTAAGGAGTCTCTTGCTACCAAGATTGACAAATCATCTGCGTAAAGTGTTAGCTTGTATTCATCTAAGTATTTAACAATATCTGCTATATATAAAGAGAATAATATAGGAGCAAGGACACTTCCCTGCGGTACCCCTACATTTACCGATTTCAGATCTGAGCAGTGCATGCTGCTTTGACCATCGACCTCACTGTGAGATATCTGTACATATTGCTTTCTGCCATCAAGATAAGATCGAAACCATTGATGTGTATTTCCTCTGATCCCATAAATCCAAAGCTTTTCTAATAATTGATCGTGCGGAACACAATCAAACGCTTTGCTCAGGTCGCAGTAAATTCCAATTGGACATCTTTTTTTATCTAATTCCGTTAATATGTCTATATATGTTTCTGTTGTTGCTGTTGTGGTTGATTTGGATTTTCTAAATCCATGTTGTTCATCTGGTATCAGATTAAATCTTATAATGAAAGAGGTTAACCTCTCTAACATACAATACTCAAATAGTTTTGCAAACACTGATGTAAGGGACAATGGTCTATAATTCTCTGATAGATTTTTCGCATTTTTTTTATATAAAGGGATCACCTTCGCTACTTTTAAAAATTCGGGAAAAATTCCTGTTTCTATCGAAGAGTTTATGATATGACAAAATGGTTTAACTAAGTTTTCCTTAAATTCTTTAATGATATTATTAGGCAGATCATCGGGACCAGATGAACGCTTGTTTTTAAGTCTGGTAAAAATATATTTGATTTCTAATTCTGTATATGGGAGTACCACCATTAAAGTCATGATATTTCTCTGAGTAGGGGCAACATTCCCATCTACATCTGGTATATTATGTATAACTTTCTTTGGTGCATCAATATAGTATATTAAAGTATAAGTGGATAAAAAGGGCTTTAAAACACGCGCGATTTTTCGAGCACGACGGCGCAGCCGGAGTGCTCGAAATAGAGCAAGTGTTTTTAAGACCAGTTATCCACGAATACTTTACGTTATTTTTTTTTATTGGTGCACTTTGAAATCATATATACTGGTATTATTACTACAAAAAATAGAAATAAGAACTAATAATGCAAGAAGGTTGAATTCGTGATGTGACATCAGTATACCTTTCGTTGTCATGGAAATGAGAAAAACATTCATTTGCAATTTGTTACCAAAGATCAATATTTGTTGTCACCAGAGCTCAAAAATGAATGATTCTAATATAGATTTTTTGAATAGTGAGGCAGAATCGCGGTTAAGACCGCGAAAATCCAGTGATATATATAAAAAAGAATATGAAAAGTTCATCAAATGGATGGAGGAGCACATATAAATGAACGAATTGTGAGTGATATTTTATTTAACGTTACAAGGTACTCCTGTCAGATCAATAATAAAAAATTTGTCATTTAGACTTCACGTTTCCCGATTTGTTGATGTTGTCATGGTTACCTTTAAAAAACGCGCGTTTTTTAAAGTTCGATTTAAACACGCTGAGGCGTGCTTTAAATGGGTAAAAAGGGGCACCAATAAAAAAAAAGAAATTATTAAAGGTGTTTGCTACATTTACAGGTGAAGTGATCTCCTCATTTTCATGTATCAGCTTAATGTTAGATTTGGGTTTGGATTTACCTTTCAGTTCATTTATAATAGACCAAGAAGTTTTACTTTTGTTTTCGGAGTTCTGAATTATGTTATCATAGTGATTACGTTTACACTTTTCCACAATTTGTTTGTGATAACTTTTCCTGATTTTATAGTGTTCTCTTAGTATTGGATACTTTTTCTGAAGAATATATAGATCTTTAAGCTGTGCACTTGACTGTTTTACTTCATCAGTTACCCAACTCTTCGAACCTGGTTTTGATTTTTGATTTTGTAGTGGAAATGCATTAAAAAAGTGATTTTGAACAATGCTTCAATTTATTGTATTTGTCATTACAGGTTTTTTGGTTATATAGTACATCCCAGTTTTCATTTTTCAGTAGTTGGGAAAATTTTTGTTTGTTCTTTCTGCTATAGTTTCTACCTACCTTTATGTTTTTCCTGTCAGCATACAAGTTATGATTCACTTTTACTGTGATATATCTATGATCTGAGAGAGGAGTGTCTTTGACTCTGCTCTCTGCCTCAATATTAGAGAAAATATTATCGATTCTTGTGCAAGATTGTGCCGTTACTCGGGTATCCCGTTCTACTATGCTATTAAGTCCATATTGGGCAAAAATATCTAATACTTCCTCTCTCACGGGATAATGTTTTAAAGTCTATATTGAAATCTCCTGTAATCCACAAGCAAACATTTACTGTAAAAATTTCATCTAGTAACTCTTGGAGTTTTGTACAAAAGTTTTGGAAGTTTCCTGTAGGCGACCTATATATAGTTATAATTCTGTGACAAGAAGTCATATTTTTGTATTCACAACCACAGTATTCAAAGTCTTTCTCAACATTCAATTTACTGACACACAAGGGAGTAGTCTCCAATCCATTTTTCGCCCACAGAGCAGTTCCGCCACCCCTGTATATCTCGCGACAATAAGAATGTACCACATGATAGCCATTAATTGGGAAATTACTTACTTCAAATTCTTTTAACCATGATTCTGTGACCGAAATAAACATAGGATTTTCTTTGTTCAGTTCTACCTCTAGTACGTTCTGCTTATTGTTAATACTTTGTACATTTAAATATAGAATAAAATTAATATTATTATTTCCAACGTCTTCAGGATCCTTTACTTTGGTTTCTTCTTGGTTACTACTTATAAAAAACTGTGTTGATTGTCTCGGGATCTTCCTTCATATTGTCTGAGTCGTGCGAAGTCAAACCTGCGGAATCCTACTCCTTTAGGCCAGAATCCCAGATCATATAAGTTGTTTTTATGCACCATATCGGCCCCAACTATGAAACATTTCAATCGATTTGGATCTGTGTTTAGTTCCCTGACTATAACATTTTGGTTATTGTTTTCTTCTCCTCTAAGTGTATCAGGATACAGTTTAACAGTTATGAACTTTTTGATGTTACATTCATTCACTTCTCTTTTCACTCTGTAGAGATACAGTCATACCTTGGGTTGTGCTCCTGTAAATTCACTGATTTCTTCATTGCATCCAATATATTTAGATTGGTTTTGGTTTGAGGTCGACGCCTTCTGTTTTTAACTTGTTTAAAGTTATCATTATCATCACCTTCATTATTTCCGGTGTTTTCTTTCTCCTCAGTTACTGTCACCACTGACATTTCGCTTTGACGTTTATCGACTTCTTCTTCACTTTGACTGTGAGTTGTACCTTGGCACTCTGCAGCTATCTTCGGCTTGTTTACAGCCTTGGGAATAGATTGTTTGACTTTTTTGTCTCATTGTTTTTGTATTGATATTTTTTGTTTTCTTCCTGTAGATATGTTATTTTGTCTTCTTGCAAGTTTTTAACTTCGATTATAAACTTACATTTTTCTTCTTTTTCTTCAATTATTTTCCGTAGTAAGATATTTTCTGTTCTAAGAAAACTCACTCTTTCTTCTAGTGCATTTACCAATTCTAATGAGGATTTCAGAACTGTGTTGTCACTACTCACTATTTCACGGCAATCTTCACATTTAACTCGTGTTTCATCGATTCTGAAGTATATTTTTCTTTCCATACAACTGTTGTGGAATACACTGCCACATATTACACAAACTGCAATTTTTGCTGGCTTTTTTTGGCAGCATTTGAACATTTTTTCGACTGCTCATCTGTACGACCACCACTGGCGGCCATCTTGATGCATCCATAGTCAAATTGAATGCACCAACTTTTATGAAGAATGAAATTATCTGAGATACTACTAATAAAAAAAAATCCCATATGGTTCCAAGTTTTAGGAGGACACTGTATATGGTACTGGAGTGAAAAAATGTTGAGTGGGGGTAGTGTTATTTTCTTTGTTGTTTGAGACAATGTTTGAGTTATTACCCCACAAGGGAGGAATGGAAAGACAATGCGCCTGACAGACCCCCAAACCAAAGATCAACCTGGTACACAGATGGATCAAGATTTGGGGGAATGTCCGGCGCAGGGGTCTACGAAGAAGGAACAAAGAGAGAAATCTCAGTTCCTTTAGGCAAATATGCCTCAGTGTTCCAGGCTGAAGTATATGCTATACTCACCTGTGTCCAGGAAAATTTCGACAATAAAAGTCGATGGCCTACTGCCATCTACTCGGACAGCAAAGCTGCTATTATGTCGTTAGGCGGAAATAGGATTGTATCCAAACTGGTGTCCGAGTGTAGAAACGCCATAGAAAGTTTATCAAAAACAAGCAAAGTCAGCCTCATATGGGTCCCGGGACACTCAGGTGTCCCCGGGAACGAGGATGCAGACAGATTAGCCAAGATAGGATCGGGAAAGACCCCAGTCGGACCTGAACCCATCCTGGGAATACCCAGCAGCCTGGCAATCTCAAACATGGAGGAACTGCTACAAAAGCAGTTCCTTAAAACATGGCAAGAGGCGCCAGGCATGAGGCAATCAAAGCTCCACATAAAGGAGCCAAGGAAAAAAATGTCCAGAGAGATCCTGTCACTTAACAGACGGGACATCAAGACTGTGACTGGGCTCCTAACGGGACATAATCACCTGAACAGGCACATGGAGCTCATCGGGATCACAGATGATCCCCTATGTAGATGGTGCCTGGAAGATGACGAGACATCGTCGCACATCCTCACTGAGTGCCCAGCCTTGGTGCACCAGAGGGAGATCAACCTTGGGAGCATAATTCTGAACCCAGAGGACGTCAAGGAGATTCAGCTGAGGAAGTTGCTGAATTTTGTCAAAGAAATCGGCATGCCCAGCTGATTTTCTCAGAACAAGTGGGCGCACAATGGGCCCAAATAGAGAGGCCTACGTGTACGGGGTTCTTCGGAACCAGCCCACCTTGTGCGAAGAAGAAGAAGAAGAAGAGTTATTACTGTTTGAGACAAGTACTTCTAATTGAGATGAAGTATTATATAGAATGTTATTAAGTAACGTTTTTGGATATGAATTCTATAAGAAAAGGTTAAAGAGAATGTTTCAATTCTGTTTATGGAATTTAGGATCTGAGATTTTCAGTACTCTTGATTTCATTTGTTTTACCAAGTTCACTTTCATAGACTGTGGTATGAGTGGTAATTCAGGTATCTGCCTGAGCTGCATGGTTTCCTATACCAATCTACCAGGAGCTTGTTTTCTGTTGTTCTGTTTTCAATAAAAAACAAACAGATATTAACCATTTGAGTGTGAGCTACTCTTATTTATTGACTTTAGATATCAATCAAAATTGACAACAATGCAATATCATATAATAGTTTTTTTACCATTACCGCCACCTGGTAACAGCAGTTGGTACTAATCTAACAGTTGGTACCACCCTAATAATTTCCAAGTGACACTCGTCAGGTGTCTTGGCTTAAATATAATTGCGGGAATTATTCCTAACCTGTCACTTTCACTTGTCACACCACATAGAGTGCACTTTTATATGTATATAATTTTAAACAATGTTAATGTGGTTGTATTAACTTTGAACTTCGTTTTATTCCTTGATCTAGGTTTTTTTCTTTTGTATCACTGTTAGATGAATATGTTTAACATCATTGAAACCAACCTCAACAAAGTTGTAAGTATCATAGTAGCATAATGTTTCGCACTTGAATATGTTTTACTATTGGTTTTTTCATCTATTGTAGTTTCCTTGATGATGGAAATAAGCAATTCCGAAAGCTTGGATAAACCTTAAATAGTTTACTTTTTCATTGCTGCTTACCCCAATATTCCTAGTTTTGTACGTAACTAGTCAGCAATTACTACCCACCCATATATATATTCCCCCCCTCGATATTCTTCCCATTCATATATATATATATATATAGTTCAGATTCAAATTCCAATTGTCAATTCTTTGGTATATCCAATTTCTCTTCCGAATTTTTTATATATCATACAAAAATGGAACTTCCAAGTCTCACACCAATGATTCAGCACATGAGTTCAATTATTCAAAGTTAAACTTGTGTTAGATCGCTGTAACGTAAATGATCAGAAAATCAAGATAAAATCAAAATTTTCTCATTATTATTGACGATTATATTTAATATATTTTTTGGCATGCACAACATTAATAGTTATCTCTACTAATCAAACTAACCACCACAGACACACGTGCGAGCATGTCTTTAACTTTAATTCAAACAAAATTACACGAAATGTTATTAATAAGCTGCCACCAAAACTGTTACTGTTTAAGTTTCTGAGTGTTGTATAACATTAATGAAATGTTTTGATTGCACCTTCTCAAACAAAATTAACCCAAACTTCGACACAATAACATATAGATAGTATATCATTTAAGGGTAGTAGGCGCATTATGATGAAATAAACTAAACATTGCAAGCAATATACGTATATATAATCTGGTTTCACATTGCTAACCATCGAGCATAGCTATTGCTTTTTTTTCCGACAATTATCTAAAGATTCTCATTAATTGGAAATCTACCAAAAGGATAATCTTCAGTTTCTTATCTGATTACCGAGTAAAGTAACAAAAAATAGCCAGTTGTAGAATTTTTGGAAGAGTTACTTACAAACATCTTTCTCAATACCTTCAAACATTTAATTATTATTCTGGAAAATTGCTAGAAACATATTTTGGGAAGGATGAATCACTAGAAAAAAATTGTTTATATATACCGGTTGATGATATCACTAGTATCTCTATTTTGCCCTTTGTTTTTGCAGATATAATGAAACTCAACACAGTTGATTTTGACGTCTTTGATGATTTTTTCGGACTTCCGGTTTGGCCGGAATGACATCAATTCTTGGTTTTTAAATAGAACACCCTGTATATTATTGCATTTTTAGGTTCCTGAGAAAATTCTGAATAGATTAAAACTATTTTAGTGGGTTTCTATAGCGACTTAATTTTTTAAGAGCTAAGTTTTGTTTTCAATCTAGAGTGCTGCGATTGAATTATAATCTTCATAAATGACATTAAAAGTAGTGATGCAAAGAATAGTGCTTTTATGAATATCAAACCTACTATTCGGCGGATATGAATTACTCGGCATATTAATTAAAAACTCATTTATTTATTCAGTTAATTTATTTATACATAATTTTAAAATTATATTTTATGTTAGGTTAGGTTTCTTCTGAATGGGGCGATAACCGCCCCTTCCAGTGCGACCTTCTCAGATCTATTGTGGCTCGATCCTAATTAAATTAGAGTTCACCTTCAAGTCCGGCGCTTCTGACGATGTCGATGATGACGCTTGGTTATACTTTTTCCAGGTCTTTGGGCTCTAGTTGCCCGTTATCCATACGTTAGGTACAGATATATAAAACATATACGGAGTAATTACCTATGTGTTATTGATACAAAACAAACGCATACACTACATAGCTACTTACTCGGTAATTTATCAAAGTATTTCTATATGTCACTTTGATCACGTTTACGAGAGGACATTTTATTAAATTTAATTCCTTTCACTTCGCAGTTACCTCAGAACTACAATACACATCCACTCTCAACTGTCAAATTCCGGAACTACCAAGAGAAAAAATGCGTAATGAATGAACGAATTCGAAGTTTGTAGTCGTTGGGAATACCCCGGAGACCGTGGAGTCTCCATCATTGCACCTAAAGCGTTTGGATACACATGGAATATTGTATTCGTATTTCTTGCGTCACTAATAAAAAGTTATATAAAAATACAAATTTGACCATTAACCAACAAATTCAATGACTGGGTGCATTTTAATATTTCAAAATAACTTTTTTGCAAAAATGTCGTATTTTTTTAAATGGCACCATTCCGCAGCACCCCCTCAGTTGGATACAACTTTTCGAAACCAATCCAATCGTATTTTCAATCCTAAAATCCAATCAGTTTTAAACTCGAAGAACATATTTTTTTTCTATCATGATCAAATCAAAATAAATCGATACAATTTGAAAACTGGAAAAACATTTTTTATTCATTGAATGTAAAAAATAAAACACACTTTTGTTGATTATCAATATATTAGTTGCACAAAGTGCAGACCTCCCTCTTCCACGCATCTGGTATTTCTTGCAACTTCCTCAAGCATTAGAGGCGTATTTTGTTTTCCAAAATTGCCGAGTTGCTATAGGTGTGGAGTATACACGTTCTTTTAAAGAGCCCCATAAAAAATCTAGTGGGATGAGGTCTGGAGAACGTGGGGGCCAACGTGTGGGACCATTTGTTGCAATAACCTGTTCACCAAAAAATATGTGTTAGATGATTCACTACTGGGGCAGCATTATGGGGAGTAGCCTCATCTTGGTTAATGTATAGTCTCCTCAAAGGGTAATTCTTCCAGGAATCCTTCAATCTGACAGCCTTGAAAAAGTATTGGTCCAATAATCCTTGTACCAATGATTCCTGCTTCACTCCAAATTTCTCCCGAAAGTTGCCCTGCCTCATTAGATTATGATTTTCTGGCGCTCAATATCTGTGAATTGTGACTCTTCAAAGAAAAGGATACATTTCAAGAAATTCTGATCTTTATCATAATTATGAAGTAATTTAGCATTTGATCAGCATTATTTTCATATAAATGTTGATGCAATTAATATTTAAATGAACAAAATCCATGCTTCTTGAGAATTTTTCTTGCTGATTCACGATATATCCAGTTCATATCCTATTTCTCTAGTTAAAACTGTAGGATTCAATTCAACACAAGCAACTACATTGATAGTAAAATTGAGATTTCTGGGATTTTTTCTCGTCTACATTTCCTCTCTAAAAATGAGAAATATTGCCTGCAGGGATGTTGTCTTTCAGGATACCGTTGCACCTACAGACGTTCAGCTTATGTTGCGTTTTTACGACATTCGCTGTTAATCCACGACAAGCACTTATTCCACTAAGTATTGACAGAACAGGATTGTTTGTACATGAAGTTTCTTATAACTGTCAAAAATATTTTTTTTCCATGGCTTACTTTAGAAATTATTTGTACAATTTTACTACTAGACGTTAAAACCTAAATTCATATTCCCTGCAGAGGTACTTAGACTGTGTGCGGGTGACCGTACACAGTCCTCATGCTGACTTAGACTGTGATTTACAAAGCCTGCACTCTGCAATGCAAAAGTGAATCACGTCGATATTCGTGTATTTCTCTAGACCCACAAATTTACGGTAACTGAGTGAAAGTAGATTATAAAGTGGACTAATGCGATAAGCATAAACTACAAAAACTAAATCACTGATTTTCGACAACAACAACCTAACCTCAATATGAGTCAGAGTTTGGGATGTATGTGTTGAAGGAAGATTTTTTCAAAGTTGTGCTTAAATAGGTGATATAGTGTTTGTAGTTCATGCTGTTTGAAAGGAGGCATTTTAAGTGATTTTTGTGCGAGAAAACTGTTTTTAAAAATCACCTAATAAAGAAGGAAACTATTTTATATCTTGGAAACGGTATGAGGCCACCCTGTTTTGATCTTTAGGATTCGTGTTCAGGAGGCAAAAACTCATAAGAAAAGTATTACAGCTATTTTCAGGGAGCATGAGTACGACGCCTATACATTTACCTAATTTTCTCTTCATGAACTTTTTTTTACATTCCTTCTAACACACTCTAAATGATTGACGATTGTATTTGCATTGCTGGGTGCAAGTGAGAATTTGACGCGAGCCTATACACAGTGTAAATAACACGGAATGTGATTTCAGCATGTGTACTTTGTCCTCTACAGGAAATAGGAATTTAGGTTTTAACGTCCAGTAAGGGAAAACAAATAATACGTTTTTGAGTTTAATACTCAACGGATTTTAGATATGAAAATACCCTTGGATTGGTTTCAAAAAGTTGTATTCAACTGAAGGGGTGGTGCCATTTAAAAAAAAAACGAAATTTTTGCTAGAAAGTAATTTCGAAAGATTAAAATGCACCCAGTCATTGAATTTGTTGGTTGATGGTCAAATTTGTAATTTTCTGTTACTTTTTATGTTATTTATTATGATTCCAATTTAATCGCAGCACGCTAGATTGAAAATAAAACTCTAAAAAAATCAAGTCGCTATGAAAACCCATTAAAATAGTTTTAATCTATTCAGAATAACATACAGGGTGTTCCATTTAAAAATCAAGAATTGATGTAACTTCCGGCCAAACCAGAATTCGGAAAAAACTGTAAAAGACGTCAAAATGTGGCATTTGACGTCTTTATTAACTGTGTCGAGTTTAATTTTGATATCTGCAAAAACAAAGGGCAAAATAGGTTTGCTAGTGATATCGTTGTCACCCGGTATATATATATATATATATATATATATATATATATATATATATATATATATATATATATATATATATATAGTTCAAAAACAAATTCAAGTATTTTCAAGACTATTGACTGTTATTTAGTTTTTTCCACTTGTAATATTCACTAAATATTCTTCCCTATAGAAATCAAATAACATATGATGCATTCAAAATGAGTGGGTTGTCACACCTCTTTCATTGAGTCAAGGGTAAGAGGAGATGGCCAAAGTTGCCTGATGCCTATTGATTTAATTGTTTGTTATTCTCTTGCTGTTTTAAATTGAGTATTTGACATTTGCAATCAAAACATTTCAATTCAGGCTCGCGAAGGCTGTCAAAAAATGACAGGCGTCACTCGAAACTCAAACGGCGGACTGGAAAATCAGATAATAGCGACTGGGACGGGGGGCATCAGCAGAGTACTGATCTGGTACATGGCTTGTGCTTGTTTGGCTGTGCTTGTGACGGTTGTTTGGTGGTGGGGGCAGGTGGGCGGCCGCCCGACGATGAAGGCGGAGGTTTTTTGGAAGACAGGGACTCGGAGAGCTCATCGGGCATATATGTGACGCCGCTGCAATCGCCTGCTGACAGCGAGAGCTCAACTCCTTCCGATCGATCCTACTCACACGCTGACACGTTCCTACCCATTTTAGGGCCAGGTCAGTGTCCGGACCGAGCTTGATGCACACAAGCTTCTCACGCCAAGCGGCCGGATCTCAAACTTTCATATTATCGAGAATATTGAGGTTTATTGACGCTTTTGAGAATATTTCTGGTATATATATTTGTTGACAATTATTCAGTTCATTTGTTATCATGTTCAGATTTTTTTATATTAATAATAATAATACTTTATTTCCACTTGGACAAATTTACAATTGTATGGGAATTGTCATTACATTAGAATAAAGAGAATATAATTAGAGGAAAGGAAAATAAATAAGGATCAGAAATCAAGACATCAAGGCAACTTAAAAAAATAAAAATAAATATTATTATTTTTTTTTTAAATATTATATCATAGTAAAATAACATTAAGACAGATGAAAGTCAGTTAAAGTAAGTATTCTATCAGCGTATAATAACATTTTTCCAATAAGTGGTCTTTCAACATTTCTTTAAACACAGACCGCTGTTCTATATCCCTTAGATATACCAGAACTTTATTGAATATTCTTGGACCAATGTATTCGGGTGCACCCGAAGTTACTCTCGGTTTTGCTAAGGGCACATGAAAGGGCTGTTTGATTCTTGTGTCACAGTGATGAAAATTCTCATTCGTTGTGAAGGATAATCTGTTTTTGAATACATATACACATATATAAACAGATGTTGTTGCTAAAATTGTATTTTCTTTGAATAGTTTTCTACACGTTTTTGTAGATGAAATGTTGAACCACCCCAAAAACAGATACCTTATGTTAATCTGGATTCTACTTGAGCAAAATAGATTTTAATCAACTGACCTTTAGTTAAAACTGATTGTAGATTAATGAAAAGAAACTTCGGAGAGTTGAGTTTTGAAGTTAGCTGCTGACAGTGAGCTTTCCAGTTAAAGAACTCGTCTACAAAAATATCCAAGAATCTAACACTTTCATTAGTATTTGTTAACATGTCGCTAACAGTGAAACAAATGTCTTCTATTTTATTTTGAAAATTGTGGATATGAATAACTTTCGTTTTGTTAGTATTGAAGAATAGGCCATGCTCCTTAAAAAAAAATTATTCGTGATTTATTTGTGATAGCACATTTATTTTCTAAGTTTTTGGAAAAATCATCTGCATATTCAGTATACTGTCTTTCCTTAATTGCAGAAAATTATCTATTCACATAGAGGATAAACAAAATGGGATCCAATATTGAGCCTTGTCGGACTACCATACTTGTTTTTGAGGTCTCTGATAATTTTACAAATTTCTTTGTTTCTATTCACTTGTAGATGTAAATTGCTTTCGATTATTAAGAAATGCCACAAATCAACTTAGGGAAGCACCTCTAATGCCATATCTTTCTAATTTTGATATAAGTATTTAATGGTTGACAAACACTCTGCTTAAATCACGAAGAATTACTGCCGGACATTCACCTGCTTCAACATATTTTATATTTTTATTTAGTTATTAAAACAGCTGTATTCGTGGATTTATCTATGTTGCATATGACTTAGGACAAAATGTTTATTTAAAAACGCATATTCGAATATTTTTGGGAGTCCACATGGAACTGTAACAGGTTATGTTGTTTATATTGCTAGACTCATTTTTTATTGCCTGCTTAATATCAATGTATTGACGGGACACCCGGGATCCATTATACAGGGTGTCCCTGGACTTCCTCTTTTCCTCTCGGGAATGTATAGATGGGGTCAAAATATCACCAGTACTTCATATAACTTTTGTTCCTAAAAGCCTTCGTTACCAAGTTATGGGCCCTCAAAGTTACAAAATGAAAAATGTTTTTCTTTGATAACTTTCAAAGTGAATATTCAAAATCATTTAAATTTTGGTGATTGACTAAACAAATGAATTCCTTCGATGAGCTTTCATGCAGGAGTCAGTTGTTTTGCTACAAAGTCAGGAACGGACTACCCCCGATGGTCCACACCCCAAAACTTTGAAATGACTGGGATTTGTCAATATGTTTTAACAAAACAAGGTTACCTGGACAATTTCCTGAATAAAATGTGAGGAAAATCGATCGGAGCAACGATTTTTGATAAAAATGCATTAATTTGTAATGAAAATAGAAATGATAGGTACAATGTTCATAACGAATTTTTATCATGCAAACACGTTTACCTTACAAAACTCATGGTGTAAATAATCAACCGCAAGCCTCAAGAGCAAACAGAAATGCAAAATCCGCTACAAAAACTGCTTGATATGACCCCCGTCTCTCTCAATACATTTATTAGTTATGTCTTCCGATGTGCGTTTTTTCAGCTAAATTTATCTTCGGGTTAAAGATTTTCTCCCATGAAATTATACTTATCAGTGAAACTCCTCAACATTTAAGCTGTGAATACGAATTTGTAACATCCAAATGTTGAGTTTCATGAGATTCACATAACACAACACAAAACGTGCTTATTCCATGCGTACATACAAAATATGGACTGAATTCGATATTTCATAGTGGAGTAGCTTGTTAGTTCAAAAACACCACGAATCTACATGACTTGATATTTCATTTGAAAAAATATCTACATTGTGAATGAAACTTTCAACTAGGTACTGTAATTTTTGTTTACGACTTTATTTTAGCATATTTTGTATTAACCCGTATTATGAATGTTGTTGAATTAACGTTAGCATTAGTATTTCTACTCTGAAAATTTTTCATTTCAAATAATGGTGGACGATCGGGTTTGATGTCGTCGAGTAAAACTGCATTTTTATTAAGATTCGTTGCTCCAATCGACTTTTCACACAAGTACTTTTATTCAGAAAATTGTCTATGTAACCTTATTTTGTTGACAACTATTGAATTTCAAAGTTTTGGGGTGTGGACCATCGGGGGTAGTCCGTTCCTGACTTTGTAGCAAAACAACTGACTCCTGTATGAAAGCTCATCGAAGGAATTAATTTTTTTAGTCAATCACCAAAATTTAGATGATTTTGAATATTCACTTTGAAAGTTATCAAAGAAAAACATTTTTCATTTTGTAACTTTGAGGGCCAGTAACTTGGTAACGAAGGCTTTTAGGAACAAAAGTTATATGAAGTACTGGTGATATTTTGACCCCATCTATACATTCCCAAGAGGAAAAGAGGAAGTCCAGGTACACCCTGTATATGTGAGATATAAAAATATTGGATATTCTTCAGGATTATTTATATAGAACCATTTCCTGAAAGCCTTCAAAATAAACAAAAAACCACCAACATATCCATTTACCACAAAAGTATAGCTATGTTGTTCACAAGTAGTAAATTTTTCTCATTTCCTTCAAAGTCTTTGTATCCAGGAACCCATAGCAGAGTTATTCTGTTGTCCTTGCCTACGCTTTGAAGGGCCTTCACGTAGTTCCATACTAATTTGGATTCTATTCGACTTGATGCCAGAACTTTCAGTGCTGCTTGGCTCTGTCCGGCATGATTTTCATCGATTAATTTTTACCTTTTCTGTTCAGTATTTTTTGCAGACAGAGTTCGATTGCATGGACTTCTGCCTGGAATATTGTGGCATACTGTTTACACTAAGGTTAAATTTAGGCTGTACTCCGTGTTCTCCGGCCACAACTCCGTCTTCCGTTTTAGAGCCATCTGTGTACCATTGCAGATTGGCACTTGTGAGTTCTTGTTCTTTCTTCTCTTCATTCATCTCTTCCCGGGAGGAGAATCTCATAAGGTTTTCTATTGAATATTCCTAATGATGATATTTAATTTAACTAAATTCATTAAAAGCTACTGGGATAGTCAACAAACACTTGCTACACTATTTATTGAGGATGATATATATATATATATATATATATATATATATATATATATATATATATATATATATTGTTATGTTATGTTATGCCAGTTATAAGTTTTAAAAGGAAAAAACCCAAAAAAAAGAATAATTACTAAATATTTATTAGTTTCAAGAGATTGTTTTTACATAATTTTGGAAGTTATATTTATTTGTAAGCCTATGTATAATATGGATAGATAAAAATGTCAAAATACTATAACACAATCAATTTCATACACTGTCATAATGATTATAACCCATAATTGGTAAAAAGACAACAAAAAGTCTAGATTTACAAAATTTTCATGAATAAAAAGTGATCAACACATTTATAAATTTGAAACATACAGTATATGAAATTGTAGCTAACTAAAAGTAGCCAATGGTAGAACAGCAAACTTCTTGATGAGATTAGCCAATCAGGGAATAGATGGTCATATGGAAAATTGGAAATTGTGAGAGAATAACAACGGGGTGATGTCATAAGCAATTATTATTGAAATTTGTAAATAGTTATAAGAATGGAAAAATAGTTGTATATATAAATTATATAAGATGAACCCAAACAGTGAAATGTGACAATTTGGTGCGTGAATTCAAAAATTCAAATGAAAAAGAAGAAGGAAAAATGGTATCTAGGTAACAAAAAACAAAGCCACAAGGGAGATCGAAAATTAATTACAAGGGAATGCCACACAACATTTTGAGAGAAAGAAAAATGAAATAATTCCAACATTTGAAGAACAAAACTGATATTACCTTAATTATACAACATATCCAAGTGTCCAAAGCTGATTTCTGCATATGCATGGTTCCTGATTTATGGTATTGGAGTTCCTGATAGAGCTTGGAGTGAGAAGGGATCCAGTTTCAGGGCATATCTTGAACACCGACATTTCCAGCCAGGTATAAAAACTTTAATAGTGCACATCCGGTCACTTTATTTTGAACTATAACAGAAAACTTCACTCTCAAGGACAAAGTGAGGTTGTGTCTATCTATCCATGATTTGATTTTTATGATTATCCGTGAATATTTGTAGATTCACATTAGAATAAGTTATTTCTCGTAGGCCAGGTAAAATAAGTTTTCCTGAATAAAGGAAATAATTGTTTTTTGATACTTTGTTGTTTGTTTTCTTACAATGATAAACAATCACACCGATGATCATTGAATAAATTGAAATTAGACAGCAGTGGTTAGTGGCTCTATTGCCTGAACCGGCTATCTGAGGTAAGATGCGTACCAACTGTTGCTTAGCCGTGGTGAGAAAAGTGATAACAATTGGCAGCAGGGTGACGAGAGAACAGTGACGTTCGTTAGCAATTATTATTACAGCATACAATACATATACAGGGCGAAAATATCTATCTATATAATATCAATTTGGCTCACAAAGAATAGCATAAAAACTATTAGCAATCTTATTATATAAAAACAATTTTTTTGCAAATATTATTATACAACAATATATATATATATATATATATATATATATATATATATATATATATATATATATATATATATATATATATATATATATATATATATATATATATATATATATATATAAAGAATAGCAGGTGATTGAGAATAAAAATAGCACGATCAAGTAGATTTTGTTAAATCGACAATTTGAGACATTTTATAGAGGTTTCGTCAAGTCAAAAATACTTTAAAGTGGAGATCTTGTGATAGAGAATATATACTTTTTTCTCGCCCTACAGAAGTCCAAGAATCTGGATGAACTGACCACCATCATATTGATCCCGCATTCAAAATGCTTTGGCTTTCTAAAACACAGATACAAAAAAAGAGAGTGGCCGAATATTATTTTGTAACAAAACAAAATTCGTTGAATAAAAAATTAATGTAACAAGTTGGACAATTCAGTATCCATTGTATGGAAAATGTTACAACTTTTATTAACCAACACTCTAATATTAAATTGTTACATGGTATTAATTGTTGGCATAAATTGGTCTAGGATCGCCAAATCATATAGGATGATAGAAGCGAGGAAACAATGACATGTTTTTTCCTCTCTTTTATTCCAATAACGTTTATCAAGACATTTTCGAAGAGAGAACAAATGAACACATTTGGCTGCTTTATAGCCATGAAGTGTGGCTTCTACTAAGGTCGCTGCATATTGTTCGGATTGTTTCTATCATGTTTCATTTTGCTTCTCTTGGCCTAACCAGTCCGAGAGAGCGTTTGTTATGTAGTTGTGAGTGTCAATATATCATAAAAAGGGATACAACCTATCTATCCAAAATTTTATGAGTTTCAAACCACTATCTTGAATAAAAAATCATAAAGAGCCAATAGGCAACATTGACAGTACACGGTATTCAGTTATTTGAATTTGTAAACAGATCCTTTTTTCGGAGTGATGGTTCGAAAGTGTTGACTGGAGTTCATTTTTTAAATGCATTATAGCAATATGACGAAACAATTGTGAACATACTTACTTGTAGGGTAATATAATTTATATTTACGCTTTTTTTGGCTTCCTTTGCAAAATTAATAAACTAGCTTATTCAATTCGAGCATACTTTTACCTAAATTTCAGCAATTCTATTTGAGATATATGTTTGTCAACTTTTTCAATACATCCAAATGAACGAATTGAAATGATATTTATTTTCAAAAAGTATATTGAGATGGTCAAAATCAGGTGACGTGTTCATATAAAGAAGTACATACAAAGAAAAAACATAACAAATGGACTCAAGTCACAATCATACACGTAATTAATTATGTATAAATGATATAAAATATTAATGTTTAATGTAGATTATTCTATAATATACAAATTTGGATCTAATATTAGTTTTTTGTGTACAGAAGGCAGTTCATTGTATAATTTCTGTCCAAAATACGAAGGCGTGTTATATTTGCGGAGTTTATTATAAATACAGTTATAAATTTGTTGTATTTAATGATAGAAAAAAATCAAATAAAAAAAAATAGTCAACTTGCAAAAAAATATACAAGATGCACTGTTAATTATTATGTGTCATACATTAATAATATATATTTCTAGGAGAAGATTCAACAGTTGCAAGTATTCAAGAAGACATATTTTATTATTTGGAATTTTATGCAACTTGGCTGATGACATCGTTGAATTTTTATTTTGTTCCATACTATCAGGAGATATTGAAGCAGGAACAAGATAAAAATAACATTTTCAACTATTCATTGACATAACTCCATTATTGATTTTTTTTTATCATGTATTTTTGTTCTCATTGATATAACTTTGATTTTTTGTTGCTTGCTGGGAAATACTGTTATGAGCTTTTTCTTAGCAAATTCGCAAGGAAATATTCTCAAAGGCGCTAATTAATTTTAAAATACCTCTTTTCTTAATGTCCGACATTAAATTTTTTCACAGTATTAGTTATTATATGAACTTCTAACATGCACCCAATACTCAAACATATTTTCGCTCTCATTTCAGGTGTATGTTCAAGGTTCTAGTTTGGTTTTGAAATAAATTTAATGTGTGACATTAGGCGAGTTGGATCCGGGCACAATTTATTTTTTGTTTTCGAGGCAGTGCTGCATTCATTTTCCAAACAACTTTACTGATTTATTATTCGTTGTAGTCTTTATTCTGTTCACACGTACACAGATCACTCCTCCTCTTCTTGGCTTACATATGTAGACTGTGGTATTGTTTTGATCATGTTAGCTTTTGGCAGAACTCATTGGCGAAAAAGTTGCAGTACTAATTGACCATGTGCCAAATGGATGTTCTTTGTTGTACTGGACATTGAGCATGAAAAACATCAAGTTATTTTCTTTTGAATACCTGCTGACCCAGATCAATTGTAGAACCCCTCTGTATCTATCAAGAGTTTGAAGGTGTGTTCAAGTAGTATTAATTTTGCATCATATTGAATCTAATAGAAAGACTGGAAGTGACATACTCTTCCTTATTCCAAATGGATTTACATTTTTTAGATACTCAGATTGATCGAATTTTCTTTTCAACAACATGGCTTACCTTTCCTTTGTTAACTAGTGAGATATTAGATTTTTATGGATTAGGCAACCCAGTAGCAATAAGATTGTTTAATTTAAATCCCACAGTCGCCGCTTAGCCTAAAATAAACATACTAAAATTAATATTTTGTCAAGAGATATAATTATTTCTCCTATTATTTCAAAGTTGGTATAACGAAATCCATTTGTAGTTTTGTTATTGATGCTTATTATCAATATTTTATTAACATTAATAAAAATTGAACAAATACAATATTTTATCTTCTTGCTGATAATATGTGAATTACTGAGGGTGACATTACTTAAATAAGTACAAAATGTATATAATTTTCATTATTTTATATTTGGTAATATTGTTTTGTTTCCTATGAAACTAAAAAAAAATTAATATTAGGGATGTGTAAATTTTAGAGCACTATATTATGACACTAGTTTAAGAAGGAAACATACAGGTAGGCTATATCTAGTGATGTTAGGGACAAATGTTCTGCTTGAATTTACCGCAATTTTGCAGAAGTACTATTGAGGATCTCATGGCTTATTCCACATGGGTACTAGTTTATACTTTCATTTGATTATTACATATTGTTACGAAACTGGGGTTTCTGCTATTAAAAATACAGAACCAATTATTATCCGTTTATTTACACTTCACTATATCAACACAACACTGTACTCTGATAATTAAATAAGTCAATTACAGTTCACCACTAAAATATTGTGTACGGCCCTGTAACTGAGTTTCTCAATCAAACTTTCTTCGTAACTGTAGTATAATTGAATGTTATCTTTTGAACGGTTCGACGTAGAACAATGGGACAAAAACAGTTTTGAATTATATCACCAATACTACTTTTTGAAATGAAAGACATTGTGATTTCTCGATAGATGGGGCGGGGTTGCACATCAACGTAAAAATTTCAAATAGCATGGAGGTCAAGTGGCACATTGTTGAATAGATAATTTCAACAATCTAATTTTTTATTTCGTTTATACGTTTTTTCACAATATGCGTTTGAAATGTCAAGTATACAAAAAATATAACTATTATGTAGGATTTAGAATAAAAATAAAAATTGTTGTTAATTAATGAATTGAAATGACCGCCTAATGCTTTTTGACAATAAAATATTCGATTCAAAAATTCTTCCTGAATATTATGTAACATATCTGCAGGTATACCAGCACACGCCCGTGTTATTCGTTGATAATTTTAATATGAAGAGAAGATAAGAAGTGTTATAATCATTTATACATTAGAAGGTCTTAAACATGAACAAAATAATCCAATTTCATATTAGACATTTCTAAGTAACTACTTGATTATCAGTTTACCAAATCCTATAAATGATACCTGTTATGATTATGGTCATTCAAAAAGTTTTATTTATCCTTAATAATTGGATTTTATTTAAATTTAAATGTAAAAATGAATTGGGTATTATTTGGGTTGGAAATTGGATTATTGAATGGATTCAAAATCTCTACCAATTAAGCCTTGAACCGAATTCGAAAATGAAAAATTATTTGAGTCATGAATCTTCCTCTATTGACCGTATTTCATGTACTCATCGCAATTGTGATTCTGTAGAACAACCATGGAATTACCTTATGCAACTCGACCTCTATACCTTTCGAAATTTTCAAGTTGATGTGCCCCCAGCGCCCTCTATCGAGTAATTGTAATGTATCTTCTTTCAAAAAGTAGGATCAGTAATACAATTCAAAATATTTTCTGATTGTTTCACATCAAACTGTTCAAAAATTATCAAGGTAAGGACCATTCAGATCCGCACTTACACTTTCAAATAAATATTGTGAAAAAACGTATGAACGAAATAAAAAAAAAAAAGATTGAAAAGAGAATTGGATTATCTTTTCAACGATGTGCCACTTGATCCCCCATGGTATTTGATATTTGGTGGTAGGTATTCGGTAAGAAAATTGTATCCTAAAATTATGAATAAAATAAAATTCCAAAGAACGCAGTAATAATTTTTCATTTTTGTTTGAACAGTTCTGTCACATAATTTGAAAAAATGTTTTACTAAATAATATAAATTAAGCTAGTAATAGCCCAATATATTGTTTTTATCAACTTTATTCCACTAAAGGTGATATTTTTATACAAGTTATTCAAGGCAGTATGTTTTTGTCTAAACATTTTCGGTCTAATTTCGTCCAGGGTAGCCATTGCTATGGTAAAGTAATTGTCTAAAATATATGAGTAAGATTTTTAGTAAAATTTTTCGGATTTTTTTTTCAAAATGAAGTCCACATCACTTGCTATATGATTGAAAAGAACATTTAGTATATGGAAAATTTATTTGGAAAAACAAATGAATTCAAATTCAACCGATTCAGTGTTAAACTTGGGAAAAAATATATTTCTATATTTTCGTGGATGTGTAATGTTAAAATTTCCACTTGAAACTCCAAGAGATACAGAGGATACAATTGGTAACCTAGTATAAATGAAAACATTGCTACTGTTAATGCTCTTTGTTAAGTATGGAATAGTCTTACTTTAACGTGGCACACAATGATTTGCAGAAATTTTTCCCCAATGATGAAATATTCATGTTTTTATCAAAATGTTGTGTATGTCTCTGTTAGTCAGAAATGTTTATTGGGTACTTTTCCGTCATTATAGCCGATTTGCCAAGTTATCTCACAAGATTCCAATGGGACATTGCCAAATACCCGATAAAACAATCTCTTCGTAATATTGCTGATATCATCAGCAAACAAGTGGGTCAGATCGATGCTGACCTCAAAACCAAGTCTTCGGCTTACAACAACCTGAAGGGCAGCCTCCAAAGTCTAGAAAAGAAGCAAACGTAAGTAGTAGGAATTTTTTACTAAACACGTTATTTTTATTATATGCCACATATTTCTCCTACAAGATGATAGAAAGGACATTTCATGACTAGTTCAATGAATCTTTTGGATTTTTTTCCGCAAATTTGTTGAATTTATAAAAAAAAAATTGCCATTTTTTTGTTATTAGGCCCAATCAATAGAGATATTTTCGTGACAAAAATAGTACCAGGAAACCGACTTTACCATCAAACGGAAGATGGTTCTTAGTTATTTCTTGTTATGTTTCCTACTCGCAACTATAATTGCTTAATTTGTTCTAAACATTTAAGATAACAAAATCGTGTTTTTTTCGTTTGTAACAGGAAAACTAATGAAGCAGTATTGATGCACTCAATGGAAGAATTGTAGAGATTCAAAATACAAAAAATGAGGCCCAGCACGACTTGATTGGATCATTAGTATCGAAGAAAAACCGGAAAAATCTGCGTTTTTTCGAAAATTCATAAGAATGCCCTCTTCCAAATTGTAGCGCAGGCTCTTCTCGACATAGTAGTGATTATTAGGAAGAAATATGGCAGAATATCTAAAACAGCAGGCAAAAGACCACTTCTCCATCCAATCCATTCTAAAACCTAACTGCAGCTTCAATGCGTTGATTACAACTACTCTTGAAACCATGAAACTTCTTAATAAAAATGACAGTCATTTTATGGTCCCATGAATATGACAGAAAAATCAATGAATTATTCACAGATCTGAGAGAAACTCCCCAACTCATTTTAATTACACAACCATTCAGATATGACATAAGGAATATCAACGAAGTGATATGTAACAACAACTTAGCACTAAAGAAATGTTTTCACGAAGCTAACAAATCTATTAGTATACTGGAAATCAACGGGATAATCCAGAGAAGGAATTACAACAGAGATGGCCGTCAACTCAAGAAATCGGCAAAATGGTTCATATGCAAGGCCATTTTAAGTCATATTGAAACATACCTTGATGCAGCGCAAATAACTCCTGTCATAAACGACCAACACAATACACACAATGGAACACATAACAAATCGTCAACACCCAAATGTATCCAAAACATGCAAAGTAGTATACCAATTGAAGAAAACCAGCCGGCATCTTGAGAAGATGGAAAAAGTTATATTTATCCTAGACTGTCTCAACTTACACCCCAACTGGAACATTCTACGAGTTCCACCGCTGATCATGGGTACGTAATACCAATTGCCCAAGAAATTCAAGAAGTCGAAAAAGATATGAATTTGATCAACCAAAATGTAAATAGTGATTTTTTATACACGCGAATACCTCAGAGCGAACTGAAGCACACATAATTTTACCAACTGAGAAGAAACGTAGAATCAAAACACAAAGTGCCAATATGAGAACTACCCTATCTTTATTATTACTTAATATCCAATCAGTAAGAAACAAAACTGATGAACTTTTGATTTTTCTTGAAACACAGAATATGCCAGATTTCGTTCTTCTTACTGAACACTGGCTAAGGGATGACGAACCATGTTATATTCCAAATTATGTCATAGTAGCCAAATATTGCAGAAGTAACTCGGCACATGGTGGAACTATGATTCTAACGAATGAAAAAATACTCAATGACCTTATATTACTGAACATTGATAAGTATGACTTTCTTTTAGCAGAAAATGAATTTGAATTCTCTTTGGTACATGAAAAAAAGAACAATATCTATATAATTTGCGTTTACCGATCGCCTAATTCCAATGTTAAAATCTTTTTGAGTAAACTTGAAATTCTTTTATCAAACCTACCAGTTAACTCAAAGATTGTACTCACAGGTGATCTCAATATTAATTATGATGATGAAGAGTGTTTGGTAAAACAGGATCTACATAACTTACTGACCTCTCTAAACTTGTCCATGCATGTTAATGAACATACAAGAATAACCATGTCTTCAGCCTCTATCATTGACTATATCTGCTCAAATTTGGAAAAACAGAATATTAGCTGTGAGATTGTTCCCGCAGGCCTTTCAGACCATGAAGCTCTTATCTTCGAAATGTCGCTCCAAACAATAAATGAAAGAAGTAAATTTAGATACGGTAGAATATATAGCAAGACGAATTACGAATCATTTAGAAACCTATGCAATATAACACCATGGGCTAACGTGTTGAGCTTTGATGATTCAATCAACATGTTCCAAAACTACCTAAGAGATATATTCGAGAAGTGTTTTCCAATAAAAAAGATCAAAATCAAAAATAAAAATAAAAAGCCCTGGATAACTCAAAATATAAAAAAATCGGCAACAAACTTGAGATCACTACATACTATTAAAAAATTTATAACTGATGGATTTTTCATATCATGTTTCAATACATACAGGACGATTTACAGAAAGCTAATAAAGCTTTCCAAACAAAGATATTTTGAAGATAAACTATATAAGGCTGAAAATAAAACAAAAGAAAACTGGGCTATAATAAATAAACTACCTGGTAAAAGTAATATATTGCCTTCTAATGCGGATATAGATCCTAACGTGTTAAACAACTTCTACTGTACGATAGCACAAAAAATAACATCAGAATTACAACCGACAATCCATCCAACCGAGTTTATGAAAAATATAAATATTCCAGATAACTTTCACCTATTTGATACTGACATATACGAACTGAAGCAAACTATAAATGAAATAAAGAACAAAACATCATCTGGTTATGATGAAATATCAGTTAAAATTTTTTGAAAATCTCTCAGAATACGCTTTAAATATTCTTGTGGAAGCCATCAATAAATCATTTCGTTCTGGCAGATTTCCTTCATGTCTGAAACTAGCAATAGTCATTCCGCTTCATAAAGGTGGCGAAATGAATGATCCATCAAACTTCCGGCCTATATCATTGCTTCCAACAATCTCAAAAATAATTGAAAAGCTTGTTAAAAAGAGAATATTGAACTTCTTAAGTCATCATAACATACTATGCGAATCTCAATATGGATTCCAAAGCTATAAAAACACAGGCGATGCAATCTTCTTTTTTCTGGAAGATGTGTATATTGGTTTGAATAATAACGAAGCTATTGGGGCAGTGTTTTGCGATTTCTCTAAAGCGTTCGACTGTGTGAACCATGAAACACTGTTATTTAAACTTCAGTGCTATGGCTTTAGAGGATTGTCACTATATGACAATCCTGGATTTCCAGTTATCTAACGGGCAAGAAACAAGTAGTAAAACTCCAAGGAAATAAATCACGCATGGAGAATAACACAACAGGTGTACCACAAGGCTCGGTTCTGGGACCTATTCTTTTTCTGCTTTATCTGAATGATCTGGTAACCGTTGACATCAAAGGAAAGTTCACACTTTTTGCAGATGATACCACCATCCTTTGGCGTGGGACAAATGAATATAATCTCAGAGAAAACATAACTCTTGATCTCTATAAAATTAAACAGTGGTGTGATTCAAACTCTTTATGTTTCAACACAAATAAAACAAACATAGTCTGCTTCAAGTTCAGTTTCGACGACTTATAGAAAATCACGCTAGAGTCAACAAAACTCACACAAAGTTTTTAGGGGTATTTATAGATGAAAAATTAAAATTTGATAAGCATGTAGTGAACTTATGCAAAAAAATAGCATCTGGCTGCTATGCAGTTCGAGTTGTTTCAAATGAACTCAATCAATCCTCAGCCAGAATTGTGTATTTTTTCTTGATCGAGTCGCATTTGAGATATGGAATTGCCTTCTTCTTATGTAGTCAGCAACTACTAAATTCAGTATTCGTTTTGCAAAAAAGGGCTGTCAGATACATATGTAAGGCAAAATCACAAGATCACTGCAAACCACTTTTCATCAGTCAGAAAATTCTAACTGTACCTTGTTTGTTCCTTTTAGAAACCGTGTGCCTAATACACAAAAAGTATTCTAATTCAGCAGTAAATAATGACAGACGATACCATACAAGAGGAAGTCGGAATCTACCCTTGTCAATCCCAAAATAAGCAATTACAAAATTTTCTTTGATATATGAGAGCAAGAAAATATATAACCACCTCCCAATGCACTACAGGACAATAACAAATTTAAAAAAGTTCAGGAAATCAGGTATTTCTGCAAAAAGCCTACTATGACTTGAAGGAATATTACAATGATGAATTTTAATGCTTAGTAATTCCGTTGCTTACTTAGCTGTATTGCTTTATTTATTTATTTATCTGTAATGTTTGATGTATCTTTCTGTAATGTTTTATTTATATTCGTTTATGTACATATGTTTTAACTCTATAATGATTGTTCATTATATTTCATATATTTTTATATTCTTAATATTTCTGACTTTATAAAATTACACGTACTTTGTCAATAAGGATTACTTCTTGGACAATAAAGCATGATTGATTGATTGATTGATATGTACTTCATCTGTAAAAAACTAGGCCGCTGTTGGATCATCAGTTTTTGCATAATTGCAATTTGAATTTTTTAATGCACTTTATTGGAGCAAGTCTGGATGCGTCATAAGTGGTCCTATTTCAATTTTTCGAAAATATTTTGAAAGTAGAAGTCTAGTACTACAAAATGAATATTCTCATTTTGCGTTAAAATGCTGGGAAATAGTTGAGAAATACTTGTAAATATGACCGAAAACGGGCGAGCGCGTGAAAGCGGCAGAGTAGTGGGGGTAGAACAGCAGATTCATAACTTGCTCGCGGCCCACTTGTATTAATATATATATATATATATATATATATATATATATATATATATATATATACGCTTCCCCGTGTCTGCAGCTCTACCCCTATTACTCAGCCGCGTTCGCTCGTTTTCGGTCATGTTTGCAAATATTTATCACCTATTTTCCCGCATTTTAATGCAAAATGAGACTTTCAAAATCCAGGCTTGTTCCAATAAAGTGTATTAAAAAATTCAAATTGCAATTATGCAAAAACTAATGATCCGACAGCGCCTTAGTTCTACACATAAAGTACATATTAATCACTACTATGTCACGGAGAGCCTGTTACTAATAATACTATCGAGTTGTGCCAGGGCTCATTTTTTTGCATTTTGATTCTCTACAATTTGTCCATTGCTTCATTAGTTTTCATGTTAAAAGCTAAAAATGAAAAAAAAACACCATTTTTTGCTCTTAAATATTTATAACAAATTAAGCAATGATAGTTGTGAGTAGGAAACATAACAGGATATAACTACTGACCGTCTTTCGTATGATGGCACAGTCGGTTCCTGGTACTATTTTTGTCACATAATCAGTCATTTTCTGCTCTATCAATTGGCCTATATTACGAAATCTAATACTCATCTAATAGTCTTTCTCATTTCAGATAGTGGGTATCTTTTTATAGTTAGCACCATTGGCGTATTAATCATAACCAATTTTTTGTCACAGAATCAGTCATTTTCTGCTCATCGATTGGCCTATATTACGAAATCTAATAGTCTTTCTCATTTCAGATAGTGGGTATCTTTTTATAGTTAGCACCATTGGTGTATTAACCATAACCAATTATCTACCTAAAGGAGAATATTTCTTTTTCTTTATTTTACAAATCAAAAAATAGATTTTCAGACAGAAAATTCTGGTTTGAAGAAATTTTTTTCATATACTTAATTGTTTCAAATTACATTTTGATTTTACGAATTTTTTTGGATAAATCTACAAATAATAATAATATAATTTTGCCCTGGAAACATTTGAAGGGTTATACTTTATTTCTCAAATTGAATTTTATAAGTATAATAGCAGAGATTGGATCACAAAGAAATCGTGAGCATTTGCTTGTCTCGACTCAAAAATGGAATTTTCAATTAATTGTACCAAAAGTCATAACGGGTGTCAAAGGATTTACTGGCAATCCCCTTTCCGCCTTGGTATAATGATTTATGATATCACAAAGGAACAAAATCCCACTAAAGCACTTGTAAAAAATGGAAAGTTCTTGAATATTCAACCACACTGTGTGATTCACCAAGTACAACCTTGGCCAGTAGGTACATTTGAGTATTTATTTATTGCCATTCACATTTTTTATTGGAAAACACAAACAGCATTTTTATTTTTGTGAAAACCTTAACAGGTTGACTGCCGTCTCGGTCAGTATGACCGAGAAAAAGTTCTCTTGCAGGCCGGTGAGGTCTATTTGACCGAGAACCTTATTTTGACTGCATATCCGTCTCGGTCTATGTGACCGAGGCAGTTTTCCACATCTTATATGGCAACTTCTCGGTCTTCACGGAACAGATATTAATATCGCAGAAACTGCATATTGAGTTGCAGTTTATGTAGAAAAGTTATTGAGGCACATTTTCTCCTTTTTTCCAAAGAAATGAATTGAAAGTGGTTAAGTAGTTTATTATGGTCAGCACCTCTAGGTGGATAGATACCATAATTTTTTAAGTACATGAATTTCAAGAACTTTCTTTGTACTTTTTCAATTGTGTACTCACGACAAAAGTAGTAGGGGCTCCAAATAATTTAGCAGTATTCTAGCTTGCATCTGACATGAGAAGTACAATATTTTCAGAGCATTAATTTTGGCAGTTCCTTATAATGAATCCTAACATTGTATTTGCTTCAGAAGCTTTTTTATTTATGTGATTATCAAAAGTCATTTTGGAGTCAAAGAATACCCTAAATCTTTGGTCTCTTCACAAAGAGTCAGTAAACTGCCTCGGATATTGTATGGATGTTCAATATATGTATGTTTTCTAGTATATGACATAGCTTTGCATTTACCGATATTTTTTCGATGAATTTTTAATACCTTACTTCAACAAGTACCGCCGTATTTACAGACGCGTAATTAAACAGGCAAAACAAATTCATTACAAGAATAGAATAAACAAAGCTGATAATAAAATCAAAGAAAACTGGGCCATAGTAAATAGTCTGAGAGGTAAATCAAACTCCCTTCCAGAACAACACAGTATAGGAGTTCGGACCTGTACGTAGTCGAAATAAACAGCTTCTGTATTCGGTCCCGAAATTACTTAAATAACAGTGTTTTAAACACTTCAAAATTGTGGTGAATTGTGCAAACCAAAAGTCAAAGCATATCTACCTCGTTTGTGAGTACCTTTTTATTCTTTATAAAAAGCATTAATCTGCAACACAATCATACAATCCATACCGGGAGGCATTCATCGAGCACCTCGTCATCTGTATCGAGTTTCGCCAGGGGCGGACTCAGTACATCTATGACAAGGAACATTTCAAGAGGAAACTATGGATAATCCCAACAATAAAACACCTCCTCACTTCACTTCTTACTCAGCTGCACTCACAAAAACATCCAATCAACTGCCTTCGAAAGATCAAGCCATTGTCTTCACCTCCTTGGATGGATTAAAAATACAAGATTACTTACTAAAAATTGGACCAATTGTCAATCCCAAAAATATAACTTTCTGCTCACGCATTTCAAATAATCGAATCTGTATATATTTCTCCGATAAGAAACTAGTGGACAAATTTCTAGAAAACCACGGTGCAATTACAATCAATGGCACAATCATTCCAGCAAGAAGATTTATTACCCCGTCAGAGAGACTTCTATTGTCAAACGTGAGTCCCACTATCCCACATGAAACTCTCACAGATATCTTGCAGAACTTGGGCCTGAAACTTATGTCTCCAATGTCTTGCTTGAGAATAGGTGCTTCCGATTCAGCCTATAGTCACATTCTCAGTTTCAGGAGACAAATATATATTTCCCCACCAGAAAACACAATTATCCCCGAATATATAGATTTGCAGCATGAAGAAGTACAATACAGAATATTCATTTCACGCGAAAACCATGTATGTTATAAATGCAAGCAAGCCGGCCATAATGCATCACAATGCAGCATCCAAACAAACTCTCAATCCATTCCTCCCCCCACCCACAAACCACCCACCACCCCACAATCTCCACGTTTTCTCTCAATCTCAACATAGATTCAACCTACTCCCTCTGCCACGTACATACCAACAGAAATAATAAATCCTGAAAACCAACCACCAACACTCAACATCCAAATACAACCACCTCTGCATAATACTAACCTAGATCCCCATCAAATGGCCAACACAGATACTGCAACAAATAAGCGAACTGCCTCAGATATATTAACACCTACCTCAGAGGAGCCCGATAAAGTTTTCGTAACACCAAAAAACCCACACCCTAAAAAACACAAAGCTGAGAAGAAGCAAACAGATTTCCGCTGCAATTTCTCCCACAGTCTGAAAGATTTCATAGATAAACACAAACCAAATTTCCCACTCAACAGTCAACAACTAGAAAACTTCATAGAAAATTCTCTCGGATCCAAAGACTTACTGATTATCGCCAAGGACTACACGGATGAACCTGTATCAATAATCACAATGCTTGATGAAATTCGACCCCAACTAACAGAGAGAAAAATGAAAACTAGATGCACAAAACTGAAAACTAGATTACTGAAACAAATCGCTACTGGGAACATCGACACTGAAAGTGATTCATCAACCTACTAAAGTCATCAGCAAAAAAATAACGCATATGAGTCCATCGATTGTTCACAATGTATAAAACAGTCATGCAATGGAATCTCAATGGATTCCGAGCCCGACTACCGATGCTCCAAATCTTAATCAGCATTCACTCACCAGATATCATAAGTATACAGGAAACAAATTTCAAAGACTCCCATTATCAAAACTTGAAATCGTACAATGTTTACCATAAAAACCGAACAGACAGGGATCATGCATCGGGAGGAGTTGCCATATACCTGAAATCTCATTTGATCTCAAAACAAATTTTACTCAACACACCATTAGAAGCTGTTGCGGTTGAAATTGACTCAACACAAAAAACCCACATTTGCAGTATCTATATTCCTCCGAACTACGATATAGACAAAAACGAACTTCAAAATCTAATTGACCAGATCCTCTCCCCCAAAATGATTCTGGGAGACTTCAACGGGCACAATATTATGTGGGGTTCACAGAAAACCACAGCTATGGGAAAAAAGATTGCTAACGTTATAGATAACACGGATCTTGTCATTCTCAATGACGGTTCCAATACACATTTCAGTCTAGCTTCAGGTGGTTCATCAGCTATCGATCTTTCTCTCTGTAGTCCTTCCATCCTAGTCAACCATACATGGAGAGTTATCGACGATCTGTGGGGAAGCGACCATTTTCCAATTTTAATAACAAATGATAGTTATACTAAATATCCCTGTATACCTGAACCCAAATGGAAACTAGAAACCGCAAAATGGGATATTTTTCAAGAGTGTGTTAGGAAGGATATATCTACCATATCAATGAATAACCCCGTTGACAACATCCTATCACAGTTCAACAATATATTGAATGAATCAGCCTTAGTAGCGATAGGCAAAACAAAATATATTGAGAGAGAAAAGATAGTACCATGGTGGAATCCGGATTGTGACCGCACAATAAAACAAAGCAAGAAAGCTCTAAATACCTACAAACGACACAGTACCACAGATAACCTTATCGATCTAAAAAGGAAAAGAGCTATCGTTAGAAAAGTAACTAATGAAGCCAAAAGAGATTCTTGGCAAAATTATGTGAGGACCATCAACGCCAACACACCATTAACTAACGTCTGGAAAAAAATTAGAAGAATAACTGGCTCAAACACTCATTCTAGCATCGAACAACTAGAAGTACAGGGAAGAATAATTACCAGCCATCTTGATATATCCGAGAAACTAGCCGAAAACTTCTATGAAATGTCAGCTGACCGCAACTACGATAAGGATTTCCTGGCTTACAAGGAGAAAAAGGAAGAAAATCCAATACAAATAGTCCCGAATATGAACTCCATCAACGCACCGATCACTAGAACCGAACTACTTGAAGCCCTCACCTCACTCAAAGATACATCCGCTGGACCGGACGACATTCCTGCCTCCTTCCTCAAACATTTACCTGAAGAAGCCCTTGACTTTCTGCTAGACCTTTTCAATGAGATCTGGACTCAGCATAAGTTCCCAAAACTATGGAAATCAGCATACATAATCCCAATATTGAAACCCAACAAACCCTCTCACAAAGACGATTCTTACAGGCCAATAGCTCTCACATGCACTACATGTAAACTTCTAGAAAAAATAATCAACAAGCGCCTCATCTGGAACCTGGAGGAAAACAACCAGCTGATAACGGAACAGGCAGGCTTTGTCCATTCAAGTCCACCTCGACAACCTCGTTGACCTTGAAACTAATATCAATGAAGCCTTCTCAAACAACCAAAAATGCATGGCAATTTATTTTGACCTATGTAAAGCATTTGACATGGCGTGGCACCATAAGATAATCAACACTTTGGAGTCCTGGGGATATCAAGGTCACATTCTTGCTTTCATTCAGAACTTCTTATCGAAGAGGTATTTCCAAGTGAAGACGAATGGCGTCTTATCATCAGCCAAATATCAACAAAATGGCACCCCACAAGGGTCTGTTATTAGTCCTACCCTATTTCTAATAGCAATCAATGATATACTCAAAACAATGCAGAAGCCAGTTCAAGCCAGACTGTTCGCTGATGATCTCATTATCTACGTTAAGGGAAAAAACATCCAGAGCATGGCCTCTTTATTACAGAAGGAACTAACCAAGTTGGATCTATGGTCTACAAAGAGCGGTTTCAGATTTTCACCGGAAAAAACCAAATGCATAGTTTTTTCAAAAAGACCAAAACAACTCCCGACCTACCAATTTAAACTCAAGGACCAAATCCTGGAATACAACACGGAAATAAAATATTTAGGATTAATCTTCGATCAATCATTGACTTGGAAATCCCACATTCAACATCTATCAGCAACATGTCAGAAAAGATTGAATGTTCTGAAATGTCTTGCGAATAAACAATGGGGTGCAAACGGCAAAACGTTATTAATACTATACAGAACACTGGTCCGCTCGAAGTTAGATTACGGCTGTATAGCCTATTCATCTGCATCCGCTACAACCTTAAAAGCACTGGACAGAATCCACAACAACGCACTCCGCATTATCACCGGCGCTTTCAGAACAACCCCCATAGACAGTCTGCTCTGCGAACTTGGCGAATTACCTTTGAACTTGAGAAGACAAGAGTTGAGTCTTTCATATGCTGCAAAACGTCAAGCTCAGAACACTCACCAAACCACATACCCTTCAATCAGTCAACATGCGAAGACACGACTTCCATTTCCCGAAAGAATCAAATGCTCTCTCACCCTCATTCAACTTCAACAAATCCCCCCAACACAACCCGCTCCCATCCATACAAGCCCACCATGGCTCATACCCTTACCCCATATAAACACACAACTACTTTCTTCAAACAAAAAAGATACAAATCATCACCTTATCCAGGTCAACTATCAAACCATTATATCCCAGTATCCATCTTATCTTCGAATCTTCACTGACGCATCAAAGACAAAAAATGATGTGGCTTGCGCTTTCACCACAGAAAATGTTTTTCGAAAATTCAAACTACCTGAAACAGCAACGATTCTAACTGGAGAACTTCTTGCAATTTATAAGGCTCTTTGTTACACAAGAACGTTACATGCACAAAATATCTTGATTATAACGGACTCTATAAATTCCCTACATAGTATAACCAAGATCTATACTCATCATCCAGTGACCAAATTGATTAAGGAGGAGTTAAAATTACTAACAAACAAGTCAGTGATGTTTCTTTGGGTTCCTTCTCACACCGGCATAAACGGAAATGAACTGGCTGATAAATATGCGAAAGAAGCTGCTGAAGATCAATCACTTATTCCCTGTCTGAAAACCATAGTAAAGATCTAAAACCTTTTATCCATTCAAAGGTTGTTGATACATGGAACCGGACCTGGCAACTGAAAATATCAAAACTCCGAGAGGTCAAACCAGCATTTCAACCTTGGTCAGACTCATCATCAAACCGCTTCCACCAAGTAATCCTCACTCGACTTCGTCTAGGCCACACGCGCCTCACACATGAACACTTATTAACTAAGGACCCCCAACCGGAATGTTTCGCGTGTGAAGTGCCATTAACCATCAAACACATCCTAGTGGAATGCCCGCGCTTTGTAGCCGAAAGACTAAAAAACAATATTCCCAGTGATTTGAGTGAAATTTTCAAAAACTGTTCCACAGAAAATGTCATTGCATTTCTTAAAGAAACAAATATTCTGTTCAAAATTTAACAATATGTTTATACAGTAATAATGTATATAATAATAGCTGATTGGCTGATGCGGTTTTTTCTTTTCTCTAATAAAAAAACAACACAGTATAAATCCCGAAACCCTCAATGACTTTTACTGCTCAATTGCTCAAAAATTAATATCAACCATCGTACCTACGTCAAATCCAATGGATTACTTACAAAATTTAAATGTGCACAACGTATTTCATATTGAAGATACAAATTTATTGGAGTTGAAAGAAACCTTGCAAGAATTAAAAAACAAAAATTCATCAGACATAGACGAAATTTCTGTAAAAATTTTGAATAACCTTCCTGATTCCGCTTTAAATGCACTAGTCATGGCCATAAATAAATCCTTTGCCTAAAAACAGCTCTCGTAATCCCTCTTTTCAAAGGTGGTAACTCAGAAGATCCGAGTAACTTTAGACCAATTTCTATGCTCTCAACAATCTCTAAAATTATAGAAAAACTGTTCAAAAAAGGATATTACTTTTCTCCATAGCTATGATATATTAACCAACTTACAATTCGGCTTTCAGAAGGCAAAAGGCACAAATGATGCCAGCTTTGCCTTTCTTGAACATGTTTACACTCATCTCAACAATGGGGAAGCCGTAGCCGCAGTGTTCTGCGACTTCTCCAAGGCCTTTGATTGTGACAATCATGAACTTCTTCTGCAAAAATTGCACTGCTACGGTTTTAAAGGAGTGTGTAATGACTGGTTTAGGTCTTACTTGAGCGATAGAAAACAATTAGTAAGTTCAAATGGAAAACTGTGACACACCAAAGATATCATATGGGGTGTGCCACAAGGATCAGTCCTGGGCCCAATCCTTTTTTTGATATACTTAAATGACTTAGTTACTCTCTCGATTAAAGGGAATTTTACAATCTTTGCTGATGACACCACGCTTCTGTGGCATGGAAAACACTCTTTATATGAAAGAAACTATTACTAAGGATCTGGAAGTTGTGAAACAATGGTGTGATGCAAACTTCTTGTGCTTCAATATCAAAAAAACAAATTTACTCACCTTCGCTTCTAAAATTGAAAATTTACATTTGAACGGAGATATCCTGGAAAATAAAAACCAAACGAAATTCCTAGGAATATTGATAATAAACTAAAGTTTGACCATCACATTTCAGTATTAACAAAAAAATTAGCATCAGGATGCTATGCACTCCGAATTATATCGAATGAACTAAGCTCATCTACATCAAAAATGGTTTATCATTCGCTGATAGAGTCTCACTTGAGATATGGTGTTGCATTCTGGGGATATTGCAGTCAACAACTCTTTCATTCAGTTTTTGTTTTACAAAAGCGAGCAATTAGACTTCTATGTAAGGTGTAAGGGTGTACGTGAGTCATGTAAACCATTATTCGTGAGAGAAAAAATTCTCACAGTTACTTGTATTTTCATTTTGGAAACTGTCAGATTCACAAAAAATACATTACATTAAAATCAACATACAAGCAAATTACTCAACCCGACAAGCAGCTGAATATAAAGTACCGCTCCCCATTCCAAAATCAAGTCTGACAAAGGATTCTTTAATTTATGAAAGTAAAAAGCTATACAACCACATACCCTACGAAATTAGAAAGGAAAGAAATTATAAAAAGTTCAGATACCCTGTTAAAGAAGCCCTTGTAACAAAAGCTCATTACAATCTTGAGGAATACTACAATGAAGCTCTGTTGTGATTAATATTTTAATATACTTTTATAATATACCCTCCCATATATGTATTATCAAAACTGTAATTTTATATTGTATCGTAACGACATGTGATCCTACTTTTAAATTATGTCTCTGTGTATATTTTTCTTGTTTTTTTTTATGCTTTCTGTCACTTGTTTTTTAAAGTGTTATACAATTTAGATTTTAAGAAGCTTTGTCAATAAGGTTTTCTTGGTCAATAAAGTATATTTCTCTCTCTCTCTCTCTCTCAGATGTAGGTTATTAGTTTTGCACCAAGCTTGCACATTATCTAAGTTTTCATGAAGTTTTATGCAATCATCCACATTGATTTCAGATCATCATAAAAAAAGCTTCATAGAATTTGTTTGTGTGCTTAAATCGTTGATAAATATTAAGAACAACAATGGTTCGATCCTTGGGGTACACTAGACGTAGCGATTATTGTGTTTGACTTGTAACCGTTGTAATGAACTATTTGGTTTCGGTTAAAAAAGTACGATAAAAAAAAAAAAAATGTTTTCGATTAGAGCCAATAACATCCAGTTTAGAAAGTAAAATGGTATGATCGATTTTGTCAAAGCCCTTTAAAAAACCGTGAATATCACATCCACCTGTCCCTGTTTATCTAAAACTGAGCACACATAGTGGGAAAATAGTGCTAGATTTGTTGCAGTGCAGCAGTGGCTCATAAAGCCATGATGAAATTCACTAATTTGATTGTGAGTTGACAAGTACATGTGTTTATACGAAATAATTTCAAACGCCTTTGCGAAGTTTGAGATTATCGAAATTGCTCTATAATTTGTTATGATAGAAACATCCCTGTTCTTCAAAATAGGGCAAATTTTAGCAAGTTTCCAAACTTTGGGAAACATAGCTGTATTTAACGACAGGTTGAAGATTAAACTGAGCGGAGTGGCTAAAACTGATGGATGGTATAGAGTCGAAACCAGAAGTCATTTTAATCTTGAGTTTTATTATCACTTCTCTCACTTCATCCTCAAAAATGTTTTTCAATCAATCAATCAGAACTGTTGTTTCAAATCGAAGGCTCATAAGTGGTTGGAAAGTGATGTAAATTTGATTCTACATTTTTCGGGTAAGAGTTTCTATTAAATTCGAAGATCTCAGAAAATAATGACTTTCAATTGCATCAACGACTCACCAGAACTTCCCAAAACTTCGCATCAGCACCAATCTGCTTCTTGAAGGGGCCCCTTTCTTCTAATGGCGTGATCTTGTCAAGCACTGGCTGAACTCAGGATACCACCTTTTAGAGTGGAGAAACAGTCTATTTCGTAATAAAATGATCAAGTAAAATGCATACACAGAGATTCACGACGTGGTGTAACAAAAATGGATTTATAATGGCGACCAGGCCAATGTGATGAAAACGGTTATGTATCGCGAGCACAACCCAGAGCGTACTCGTTGGTCTCTCTTGTTGAGACGATTTTCGATTGTGCGTGAAATCGAGGCGCATAAACATAGAATCAATGGAATCGATTCTAGGAACGTCGATTGGTGCAATTGATTTATTGATTATTAAAACTAAAGTTGAATGAAGAAATCCACATTGAGTTTTCCTGAACAACTGTGCTTTATTGTCCAAGAAATAATCATTATTAACAAAGCGATGAGGGTAATAACTTGTGGTAAGATCAGATATATATATATATATATTTTATATAAAAGTTAGATGTAAATAATATGTGATATATAATAAAGTGTAAAAATATAGTTCAAATGTAGAAATACATATTATAAAATAAAGTTAGGTTAAAAAGGGGAAAAAGAATTATTAAAAGGGTTTAATAAATAAAATTATAAAATTAAACAGTGAGACTAGGTTATTGGTGTCCGAAATTTTCATTATAGTATTACTGCAGGTCATAGTATGCTTTCGGCGTGAGGAAGTCTTTTACTGCCTTTCTAAAGTGTTTAGGATTATTTTATACTTTTAAATATTCTGGCAGGTGGTTATATAATTTCCTGCTTTCATATATAATTGAATTGTTTGTTAGAGTTGTTTTTGGGATTGGAAGGCTAAGGTTGTTACTTCGGGTGCTCACGTAAGTGCAAGTTATATTTGTGCTTGAAGACTGTTTGTTATGAATCAAACAGGCAGTTTCCAAAATGAAAATACTAGTTATGGTAAGGATATTTTGGGAGATAAACAGCGGGCGCCAGTGGTCTCTTGCTTTAGCCCTACAGAAGTACCTGATATCCCTTTTTTGTTGGACAAAAAGAGATTGTAATAAATGCTGGCTACAGAAACCCCAGAAAGCTATTCCATATCTAATGTGAGATTCAAAGAGGGAGAAAAAGGTATTTCTAGCAATAATTGGACCAAGTTCGTTTGATACCACTGTAATTGCGTAGCAGCCTGGCTAATATTTTTTTTACGTAACTTTCAGGTCATAGATATCAGTTGGTCTCAAGGAAAAGTTTTCGAAAATTTTATTTTGTATATTCCAAGGGATTTGTTTGACTCTCTAAATGTGATGTTATTTTTTCCGCAACTGAGCAATAATACTGGTTGAGCGCATCTGGGTCAATATCAACTGCAGATGATGATATGTTATTTTTTCCTCTCAAATCGTTAATTACTTGCCAATGCCCTCTTGTTGAATTGTGTGCTTTTTCAAATCTAGCTTTGTAGTATCTATTTTTGGACATTTTTACTACGCTTCTATAGACATTTCTATATTTGTTGAAGTAGGCTATGAAAAATTCACTATTGCATTATTTCCTTAAAGAATGCATTGATCTTAGGTTATTTGCTGAAATCCTAATACCATTTGTGATCCACGGTTTTTTGTGCGGTTTATTTTTAATTTTTCGTACTGGAAAGCAATCATTGAAGGTTTTGATTAATTGATCATGGAATGTTCCCTGTATCTTGATTCACAGCGTTCTTTGAATTTTCGATAATTATCTTTACTATAGATTCTACCATATTTTTTATTTTTTTTTTTTTATTTAACTTGGTTTTTATACAAGAGGAGAAGAAGACTGCCTCATGGTCAGAGAGACCTGCAGGAATAATTGAAGCATTAGCCTCAGAGTTATTGAAGTTAGAGCATACATAGTCAATTAAACTAGCTGAATACTGAGATATTCTAGTCGGTCCTGTTACATGCATGGTGAGGTAAAATGAAATGAATAAATTGTTTAGCTCATTGAATTCTGTTGTTGTATTTGAATAGTTAATACTTAGGTCTCCTGCTACTATGATTTGCCTGAACAGGAATTTGAGATAAAAGAATTTCAAGGCTGTCAAACAAGGTTTTATCACTACCAGGAGCTCTGTGAATACATACTATGTACAAATTATTCATTTTTTTATGAACTACCGAAAATTCAAAAATTTTCTCGATTTGCAAATAGTCAAATTTTGTAACGTTTACTAGGGAAAACACTTCGTCAAAGTCCTTGTTATTCAAAATCATTGTTCCTCCATGAGAAGCTATTTGACGGTTGAATCTGGCTGCAACTTTGTAATTTGGAATGAAGCAGGGTTCCTCATTTTTCAACCAATGTTCCGTTAACAATACTAAATTGGGCCATTTTTGATTTTCCATAAATATCAGAAGTTCGTCAACTTTATGTCTTAGTGACTGGACGTTCAGCAGCAATAGTGAAAGGATTATATCTTCTTTTCTTGAATGTATTTTCGTTATCCCGCTCCAATGTTCACCGCTCAGCGATGCCTTTTCTATTAATTTCTGGGAACTATTAGAGTTTGCCCATGGTCTAAAAAATGTCCTGTTCCTTTTTTTTATTCTATGGTGATTTGTTGTTATATTCAATTGAATTATCCACTAGAATTCTAGTCTCCCGTTCGATTGCTCTCTTTGTTGCATCCAAAATATTTGTTTGAATGTGTTGTAGCAGGGCTTTTGATAGTTTACCAATTATTCACCAATATGTCATACTTATGCCTAATAAAATAATTCATAAAAAGAAGTAACAATAATCAAGCTTCTATCACTTGCACCGTCAAATCTCGACTGAATTCATAATCACATTCTCAGACAATTCTAATTAATGACCTAATATGTTTAACGAATGAATCTCCCGACGCGGCGAATGTCACACATGAGGAATCCTTCCCCTCGTAATAAATTAGATCGTAAGTGTTGCTGATATCTCAAAGGAAAGTAATAAGCCGACCGAACATAAAACCTTTTAAGCTATTAACAACGGGGCGGTCTCTTTGAAGCCTTCTTATGCGGCTAGGAAGATAAAAATTAACGGGATTACATAAAATCAAGAATAAAATTAATGACCCATTACTTTAATAGCGTAGCGGCTTTTCAACTCAAAAGAGAGAAGGGAGTAGACGATAAATATAAAGTTGAACCGAGAAAAAAGGAGATAGTCTTCAGATATACTTGAATCCAGTTCCGCGTGCACCTAAGTCTATAATTTTGAAAGAGCTCTTTCCTATACCTTTATATTCAATGTTAAATGTCTTAAATTTCGAGGATATATCAATGATGATCATTAAAGCTGGATGGTGAGGGTCTTCAGTTAGTAGTGGGGCGTTATCGTGTAGAGTTTCACACTTTACATTAGCAAATACCAGATCTAGTAACCGGTTAGAGTTGTGTATATTATTAAACTGTTGAAATTAAAAAAAATTAGAAAAATTATTTGCCAGTGATGTTTTGTTATCATTATTGGAGTTGTTTATGAAGTGAGGTATATTGAAATCGCTTAAAACTACAATGTTTTCGATGAATAACTCGTGAATTTGTTCAAATATTTCGAAAAACTGTTCATATTGATCTAAAGTTGTAGATGGAGGAATGTATATAACAAACAGGTAGATGGAAAGGTAACTGTATGAACATTTGCATCTTAATATATCTATTGATGGCAGATTGTCTTTGAATAAGTCTAGGTAAATTTTTTTACTGTTCAAAAACTCTTTGCAAGCTAGCAGAACCCCTCCACCAGTTTGAAGATTGATTTAATGTAATATACGATCCGATCTATGAACTATATAACCACCTGGAAACAATTCACTGCTGATGATGTCATCTTGCAACTACGTTTCACTCAGAGCTACCACATAATATTTCTCTTCCGAAACACGGACTTAGAATTTTGAGACTTTGATTCGCATACCTCTCACGTTTTGATAGTTGCACGAGAATTAATGGGTGAAGTTGGGCTGATTTAGTTTAAAGTGTTGGACACAATTTTTGGTATTCCGTTGATGTATTTGATTCTGCTGTTGGTGTCACCTTTGTTGTGATGGTCTGCCAGTTCAGTTTTCACAAGCTTTTACTGATCGATCGAACAATACGGATTTCCTCCTAAATTCATCAGAATTTCTAAAATTTCTGATTATTTGTAAGATGACCTTGATAGGGCGATTTTTACTGTTGATGAACCGACCCAATCTGATGATGTCCGTGCATTGGAACTGGGCGCCGGGTTGTATGGCTTGAATTACATTTATTGCTCCTATTTTATCGGAGTTCTTTCAATCATCCTGTGGTTGACTTTGATCCTGTTCATTAATACCAAAAATTAATCAAGTTACTTTTTCGTTTATTTCTCTCATTCATTTCTTCTACAATTTCTTCGAAGGACGAATGATTTCCAGATTGATCTGAAGTTGCAGTTTGCATGTTTGAGATTGTTGTTTTGAGAGTTTCAAGTTCGGTCCTTAATTGTTGGATCTCCTGAATAATTCTTGTGATCTGGGAGAAACCTGTTGCATTCTTTGCAAAATAATTTTAACACTCTTTTCTTGAGTACCATGCATTTTATTTCTGATGCCGTAAGACCTGAGCATTCTGTTGAGGCATGAATAGTTTTTTTGCATGAGTCACATTCACAAATAGATTCATTCTCATCCACGTCTTTTTAACAAACTTTGCAGGGGTCCATGTTTTTGTTGTATTCATAAAAATGGATCAACAGAAGAAAAAAAACCGGTATTAAACCAGGTGAATGTGATTTTTTCAGTTTGGGTTTTTTGCTTAGTCTGCTTAACTGGTTTGTTTTTTTTTCAATAATATTTGGCGATTGTGAATAAACTTCTGAGTTTATCATCAATTGACGCCTGAAATAATTATTTTTCAAAAATTCGAATTTGAATGTATGCACAGCACCGATAATAATCCAAGGCATATGAATTACACCAAATTTTTTCAAAAGCCAGTTTTTTTCAGAAAACATACGTTAGGTACACTAGGCGCCTATGAGGTCAATCAACACCAATTTTTTAAATTTCAAATGAATACATGCTATTATTTCTTATGGAATATGAAAAAACATTCAATGCACAGTCCAACATTGCATTTTTGACACATTGTTCTTCCAACTGATGTGCAGCCTTCTCTTGCAAAACGTCTCTTGTTTTCTGGAACGTGAATAACAAGATGTTCTCTTCCAACGTACCTTAGGTCGTCAGATACTCTGTTCAGCGTTACTGAGCTGGATGATGTTGAGGTCTTTCCTATCCCTTTCGGTTTAGTTCCATAACTTTCCAAATATGTTGTTACAATTTGTCTCCTGAACTCCAAGTGTGGCAAAGTTTCACCACTTTTTTTATGAATTTGCCAAGCGTGTATTCAAACATCTACTGTCCATGTGAATAGACACCACCACCATTTCTTACCCCTGAGGGATATATGATCATGAGATCAGTGCCCCCCATGAATGAATTATATTTGGAAGTAACACAATATAACTTGTTTTTTTTTCTGCCTGAGGATATCGACGGACACTTCCAATTGGCTGTACTCCGAAGCAAGTGAAAGCCACGGTGACGACCCGTTATCAACCCATCTGAAAACTAGAATTCCACCATTCTTATCAAGAACCGATTCGTAGCTGCTTCTTTGTTTTTTCTCCAATGCCTTTTTGTTAGAGGCAAGCTACTTGGGATTCGATTGTCTCTGAATGTACCACCAACCATTCTCCTTCCGATGTTTCAATAAGCCCATGCTGGTGAATAGGTTATCGAAATATAATATGTATGGTTGTGGACCCTCTGCTTGAACAAGTTAATCCAACATGGTTACTAAGGGAGCAGAAGATTTACCATATGCATTTTCATATGGAACCTAACATCTAGGATTGATGCTTTGATGCATTTCAAAATTTATGAGATATCCTGATGGATTGTTCAGGCACCACATTTTGTATCCGAACCGTATTGGTTTTCCTCGAATGAACTGCTTGCAGCTATGTCTTCCGAAGTACTTCACCATTACTTTATCATAACAAAGATGCCCTTCTGGTTCAAAATATCTCAAGCAGTTATTTTTCACTTTATCCATCTAAGGACGACACTGTCGTCAACTAAGGAGTCTCCTCATCAGTTTGAGTTTCTATTATATTGTTTTGGGTATAGTGGCCGCCAATACGCTCATTATTGCCTAACTGAATTTCAGCTGCAGTTCGCAGTTGTGAACCAGATAAATGATCAATAAATCCACCACCATCTTCCTCTCCTGGATCCTCATCAGTTAACACTCCTGCATTTGGTGGTTCAATATAAATTGCAGTAACAGCTTCACCATAAGCCATTTCTAGGGTTTCTTGCAAGCTAAATTCCCGTCTGAAAAAGAAACAAAAAATTTCCATTAGTCAAAACGCCTAGCATAACCATATGGTAACACGCCTGTAAACACACCTCTATCAAAGATGAAATAACACCAAATCATTTATTCACACATACAATTACTTGATTCAATTGAAGCTTGCTGTATAGACTTACGGCGCGACACAGCCGAAATATATATAAACACTATTGTAATAATAATAATAATAAGAAGAACCCTATAACAGTTGTGACCATATGGTAACTCTAGGCGCTAATGGGTTAATACCACTTGGATTTCACTTTGTAGGTAACGATTTGATGCACAGTTTGATATTTTCCCGAGAAAAAATCGTCCACTTTACACAAGTTATTCTGCTTGAAAGCTGGAGCTCGGTCTATATGAAGAAGAAGAAGTATACTTTATTGTCCAAAGACTAATCTTATTGACAAAGCATTAAAAGAAAGAAAATAATATTTTGCATATTGGTATGCACAGCTTTATACATAAAAATATATAGCGTCATCCTAAAGATACAAATTCTTATAAGAACTAAAGTGTACAATGTATAAGGACAAACACAGACAAATAAGTAAAACATATTGTTTTTCTAAAATTCATGTAAAACACTTTAAAACCTGTCTGCATAATACTCTTCCAAACTATAATAGGGTCTACCAGTGAGAAAATCTTTGACTGCTCTCTTGAAATTGCACGTATTTCTTAACATCTTGATATGATTTGGTAGATGATTATACATTTTGCATCCATTGTAAATTATTGAATCTTTGATAAGTGTTGAGGCGGGTATAGGCAGTCTAAGATCATCAGAATGCCGAGTGGAGTAGGTCGATGATACCGTTCTGAACTTGTCACTATGTTTGTTGATAAGACAAACCGTTTCCAGTATAAAAATAGAGAAGACTGTGAGGATTTTATGTTCAATAAATGAAGGCCTACAGGATTCATGTCGATTAGCCTTGGTAAGGTATCGTATGGCACATGTGAGTCGTTCCTACAGGTATAAAACTATCTTTGCACAAGGTAGTAGCGTGGAAAAAATGTTTCAACGCTACGACAGTACAATTAAAAGTTGGAGAAGGATCTAAATCTCCCTAAACACTTTCTAATATTTCTATGTAATCTGACTCAAATCAAAGGAATTCCATAAAGATATCAAAAAGTTGAAAATTTAGATACAAAACAAATCTGAAAATACTCAGCTTTTGAACAAATGGATATAGACAATACTTGGGTTTCAAATAAGATTTTAACCTGACATAATATAGATTGTTCGTTTATCACTTATGAAATGAGCGTACAGGGCAAACAAATTAATTTATAAAACTTATAAGTTGGGGAGCTTAGCAAGCTCTATCTCCATCAAATGACATATAGTTGCTAACATTGATATGAAAATTAAAGATTGGGAATTTTTTACAACCTTTCAACAGCCAAAACATTTTTTTGTTGTTTTGCAATAGTGTGACCCTCGGTGAATTCATAAAGACTAGGATATAATCTAGAATACAAAACGGTGAAGAGTTAAGAATTGAATTATAATTCAAGAAGTAAAATCAATAAGTATACATCTACTTTCTGTTAGTGGAAAATACTATTTTCTTGCCTATTAACTAGAAATGGTTGGACTTGGCGACACATAAAAACTTTGTACTGTTAAACATTAAATACTTTCGAATTTTTTACAGTATTGAAGTGTTTTGGTGGAATATTTTTGTACAAATCTGAACAAAGATTTTTCTTGTATTCTCACAAAATTGTGTTTTTTTCAGGGGAAGTTTGTTGACTCGAAACTTGGCAGACTTGGTAAAAAAAGAACACTTCATCTTGGATTCCGAGTATTTGCAAACTTTATTGGTAATTGTGCCAAAGTAAGTACTTTTTCCATTAGTGTCATATGTTTTTTTTTGTATAGGTAGCAGCACATTTCTGTCAATTTTTTTGTGTTTTCTCTACCCTGAACGTGAATTATATACTCTCTATTCTGAATGGGAAAATTAGTAAATTTTCCTGCATATGTTACTGCTCTGTTTAATAAGTATTATGCATCTGACAACTAATAAAGTAGTGGTTTGAATGTAACATTTCAAACCACCAGGTTCAGGCATATATTAATAAACTTCAAATATTGATAATAAGGTAGCCTATGTAAAGCCAAAATCGGATGCGCTCATAAGTGAATGCGCATGCGCCAAGAAAAAAACCGATTTTCATCACAGTCACGATTTTGTTCGTCCATCTCGTTCTAGTAGTCATTATTTCACGTGGAAAAATGACAAGCTTATTTAATTTGTTGTAAATTCTCATTATGATAACATAACCACAAAATTCTGACATTTCTTTTCACGTGTCGTTTAGTATTCTAATCAAAATGTCGAATACATAATCTAACCTTAAATATTTATGTCATGAGTCATAATTCAAAAGTTGCGCATGCTCAGTAGTTTTCAAGCGCCCGCCTAAAAATGTGTAGACTGATTTTTGTGACTTCGCTTTGTTTACACAGGTTCTTATGGAGTGTTTTCAATATTGGTAGTTAATAAATATATGGGTTCAGGTCCAACATCTGATTGCTGATTTACTGTACAAGTATACAGGGTGTCATCGAAAATAATGCGTTCCTTAAAAGGGTATGTAGAATATGCCATTCAGAACAAAAAAGTTCTAAAGTTTTTCCCCCAAATTCACCCGGTTTTTTAATAATTGAACAACAAAATTTATATAAAAAAGTGATAACTGACAACCTTGCACTCAATTAAACATTCATCGCCCCCGCCGTCAAGGGTGCAGTGTTTAGTATTCACGCGTAATAACTTTCCGGTAAGTTGAAATTTTTTTCTCAATTCGGGAATATCACGATATGCTACGGGTAAAGCATGTGTGTGTTTGAATGAATGATATTTCGAAAGTTTTTTGTAAAAGTTCAGTGATATTTTCCATATGTTTGTGTATGCAAGGCATACGTTCTGTCTTTCAATTTACATTTTCTTGCCTATGACATATCCTTTTATTAAGGTAGATGAATCGCTGAGGCCGTTTTCTTGAAATTTTTTACTAAGTACATATTTTAAAAGATATTTCTTGGAAGCTGAAATAATTAACCAAAAGTTGATTTCTGTTGCACTCTTTTACATTGCCCCATACGCTAGGAGCAATCATTTTCCAAATAACATGCAGACGTAAATGACCCCTAAAGTTGAGACGTGGTCGTTATCATCATGTTTCATCTACAGCGAACAATGCCGTTGGCGGCGGTGTTGCCAGCTATTGGAAATTTCTACAGACTTCACTTAATATTTATCAAAATTAAAGTTGTTTTTTGAATATATGTACTGAGTATTTTTTATTCTAATTATCGAACACTCTCCGCACGTGAAAGGAACGCACTATTTTGAAAAATGCACTATTTTATATACCAATATAATTTTCATAAATTTGTTTTGGAGCTTTTGTAATTTTTGCTATTAATTTTTATTCATTGTGAAAAGTAGTAGTCAAAATGTCGTATTTGTTCAAAGTATTTTGAAAGCTGGTTATGAACCTTCATTTCAATTTTTTTAATTATTAGTGCCAGGGCATCAGTTGAATTGACAATTGAAATAAATGCACTTTTTTCAAGGTTCTTTTTCACTAAGTTACTTTTGTTTTCAATAAAAATACCATATTGCAAAGCAAATCATTATACTAATAATAATAATAATAAATGTATTGCACTATGTAAAAAGAGGAACATTACAAGCCAGTCACATGAGAGAATCATACAGAAGATCTTCTGTAGAAGAAGCGTACAAAGGTATAAGTTGAGATTTGTATAAATAAAATAATACGAGTAAAACAAATTTAAAATTAGCTAAAGGGTATGATTAATATAATCGCCAGGTTCGTATGGCTCCAGATTTATGAGTGTGTCTATTAATATTTTCTTGATTTCATTAAAATTTTCTACTTTTTTTCATTATTTCTGGTAGGTGATGAGCAGGTACATTATAGTTGTATATAACCCAATATGAACCCAACGAAAAATCCTGATACAAACCAGATGTTTTTTGTATGGCATATTTTTCATCATTTGGCACTTGACATCCAAAACCATATAGTTTGAAAGGGCTCTTAGTTGAGTGGTGTTTTGCAGATCGCAGATCCACGAATGGAACGCCACTTACGAAAAGATCACTGATATGATTGTGCCTCGTTCGACCCAACTCATCATTCAAGACAATGAGTACGGTCTCTTCACTGTAACCCTGTTCAAAAAAGTCATGGAAGAATTCAAACTACATGCCAGAGAGAAGAAGTTCATTGTGCGTGACTTCACTTACAATGAAGAAGAATTAGCAGCTGGAAAGAATGAAATCACTAAACTCGTCACCGATAAGAAAAAGCAGTTTGTAAGACAGTTTGCAAATGTATTTTGGCCGTGTTCAATAATTTTTTGTTGTAGGGTCCCCTGGTAAGATGGTTAAAGGTGAACTTTAGCGAGTGTTTCTGTGCCTGGATTCATGTGAAAGCATTGAGAGTTTTTGTGGAGTCTGTTTTGAGGTAGGAATTATTATTTTTTTATTTCATTGAAGTTATTATTTTTTATGGCTAAAGGTAGATGATTGAAAAATTTAATACTTGCATATAAAGAACCTCTTTCAGTAGACGATAGGTGATGATGTGGAAAATTTAAATTTGATATGTGTCTAGTACCATATGAGTGAGGGAACACAAAGGGCTCAAAATAATGCCTATTGTTATATAAGAATTTGAGACATTCATATATATCTTTATTAGATAGGGTATACTTCAGAGTTGGTCATATATGAATTTGGAAAGGAATAATCCACCCCTAAGGGTATAAAAATAGGGGATGATTGATTTTTCATCTATGTACCAATTATGTTGAAACTTGGCACATATGTAGTTCTGATGACACTACATAATATGTAGTTCTGATGACAATACAACATAATGGATACCTGGAGTCAATTGAGTAGGTAGTTATTAGTGGATTTTAGCCACAAAAAATTAAAAAATAAAAACTTTTTAATAAAAAATTAAACCGACAAAAAGAGAAACTGAAAAGCAAAAAACATAAGATCTTCTTAGTCTTAACAATTACTGAGCTCCTAAACCAATCTAACTAATTTTGAGTCGGTGCCAAACGAACATCAAAGAAAATCATTAAATTTCTTTAAAAAAATTATCAAAACGCCGCCGTGCATCCTGCTGCCATCATTATTATTTATATTGTGAAATTTTTCATTGTAATGGGGTTTATCGCAGACTCAAAATTAGTTACTCACATTAGTTTAGGAGCTCAGTTATTATTAAGACTTAGAAGGTTTATTTTATTTTTACACGCTTTATATTAGCTTCACTGGTGTTTGTAACCGACTCCTTTGGACTTGATTTTCACCCACTTCCAGACGTCCGAATAATTTGAAATTTGGCAGGTGTACATAATTCCGGTGACAATGCATTGAGAAATTTTTGTGTGAAAAACAAAAACAAAATGGCGGCTCCAATATGGCGGACGAGTTTTGTGATTATGGTCCGATTCGCTTCAAAATTGGTATCTGAGGGTTTTCGTGGTCGAATATTATGATTCTTTTGTCAAAATTGAAAAATTCAAGATGGCGGCTCCAAAATGGTGGACGAGTTTTGTGATTATGGTCCGATTCTATTCAAAATTGGTATGTGGGGGTTTTTGGAGTCGAATATTATGATTCTATTGTGAAAATTGAAAAATTCAAGATGGTGGCTCACTGTATATATTGACGTTAAAATCTTTGAATGACTTCTAAAATCGAGATTTGACTATTAATACAGCTGTACACATTAATGATTAGGAAAATAATTACAGTTACTAATAGTAATCATGGAATTAATAGTAGATTAGAACAAATAATAGTTTAAAAAAATTAAAAAAAACACGCTTTTATAAATAAACCAAATTAAAAAGTAGAAAATAAATAATAGTTTAATAAAACTAAAAAAACTGAACTAAAAAATAAATAAATTATAGTTTAAAAAAACTAAAAAACACGCTTTTATAGAAAACCAAACTAAAAAAATTAAATAAATTTGAATTAAGAATAGTGTAATTTTTTTTTATAAATATAAATTAATAATAATGTAAATAAGAAAAAAAAATATTTAAAAAAAAGCGTGGGGTGCTTAATCTGAATCTTACAAAGCACTCCACGCTTTTTTTACAATAAAATATTTTTTTTTCTTATTTACATTATTATTAATTTATATTTATTAAAAAAATTTACACTATTCTTAATTCAAATTTATTTAATTTTTTTAGTTTGGTTTTCTATAAAAGCATGTTTTTTAGTTTTTTTAAACTATTATTTATTTATTTTTTAGTTCGGTTTTTTATAAAAAGGGTGTTTTTTTAGTTTTTTTAAACTATTATTTTTACTTTTCAGTTTCTTTTTTCGTCAGTTTCATTTTTTGTTAAAAAGTTTTTATTTATTGTATAACACTGTCAAACTGCATCGCTATGCAAACCATGTGAACATCTGTCAAATTATTGCAAGTCAGTTGAATGAGTGGAAGTGGGTCAAATGTGATCCATGTTAATTCAGTTAGTTACAGGGGTGGGGTGGAAAATTAAATAAAAGCTTGTTTTCCATAAATTTTTTCCAACATAACCTTAAAGGCATAAATTTTGACACTGAAGTCCTAACTTTAATTTCAGCCACTTGAGTGACATTTTTGGCATTGTGATCTATATACTCTCCATAAAAAACATATTCATTAAAATTACTAATATGGTTAAAAAAAATTATATGTAGGTCATTCCAAATTAATTTATTTCATATCAGATTTTGTTAAATTGAAGACACTTTTTGGCTTCCTCGGTTTTTGAATAATGATAACCTTAATACATTATATAAAAATACATTTAATAATTCTCTCAGATTATGTCCTCATTAGGGTTTTATCTGTTTGTCTTTATTTTCTGCGCACCATAATGATTTTTGTGTCTTGCAGATATGGCCTACCAGTTAATTTCCAGGCCATTCTGATCCATCCTAACAAGAAAACCATAAAACGTCTGAGGGACGTTTTGAACCAGTTATATGGTCATTTAGATAGTAGTGCTGCCCTCTCCGGTCCAAACGTTGATGTAAGTACATATTTGGGACGTTGGAAATTATTCTGGGAAAAGGGTAATAAACAGCATTTATAACATTACACAATTCTAGATTTTGTAATTGCCATCGTTGTTAATTTCATCGTTACTTGAATGAATGAATAACGAAAATACCTTGTACATAAATTAATATCCTCTAGCACTAACATATTATGTTGTGTGCTAAATTAAAAGTTTTCTGTTTGTGGACGACACTGAAAAAATATGTGGAAAAGTAGGATGACATAAACTGTGGAAGTCCAGCAATAAAGGAGCAACAAAAAACCTGTCCATAATTCTCATTTCATGGGAAAACAGAACAACTGCTGTTTGGAATCATTAAAAAATCCAATGGTTCGGCCATTCGGGAAGGTAGATTTCAGAATGTATTTATTGATTCTGAAGTTGCCAATGAATCATGTGTCACAAAAAATGGTATATAATTTAATTAGAAAATACAAATGGTATTTAATTTTTGGTGTAAACCTTAAAGTTTGAGAAGGATTCAAATCTCCCTAGACGCTTTTGATTATCTCTATGTAATCTGACTCAAATCAAAAGAAAGACGTATAACCAACTGGTTTCATGTTGAAAAGGGAAACATTCTCAATTAAATATTGATAAAAGACTTTTCTGTGAATTGAAAAATAACAATATTAAAGACGTAAACAACTACTTCCCCAGCTAAAGCCACGCTGGACATTGAACTACATCTGATAGATATTCTGAAAAGTCCCTAACTCAAAAGAAAAAATCTGAAATTGAAAATTTGCATTTTCATTCAGATAGTTATTTGATTTTCTATTCCAGCCTTAATTAGGAACTCATAAAGATGAATGAGGCAAAGAAGAATGTTTTCCTTAAGAGAGTACTCACCAGAAATCATTCGTAACATTGACGCAAGAGAGACATCGCATTTGGAGAGACACTTTCAAAGTGTCTCTCCAAAAGAAGTGATTCAAACTTTTTCCATCTTTGCAAAGTGAGATTGCTTCTTGAAAATGTTTTTCCCATTTCTTCCGGTCTTCCTGATGATCGTGGAAGCGTGAAATAGATTTTCGTCGACAAAAATGTATTGAAGACCTAGTGAATGCAATGTCTCACTTGCGTCAATGTTACGAATGATTTCTGGTGAGTACTCTCTTTTGGAAAACATTCTTCTTTGCCTCATTCATCTTTATGAGTTCCTAATTAAGGCTGGAATAGAAAAAATGCAAATTTTCAATTTCAGATTTTTTCTTTTGAGTTAGAGACTTTTCAGAATATCTATCAGATGTAGTTCAATGTCCAGCGTGGCTTTAGCCGGAGAAGTAGTTGTTTTCTGTTAGACATTCACAAAAAAAAAACATTTTAATCGTGGATTTTTCAATTTATAGAAAAATCTTTCTATCAATATTCAATTGAGAATGTTTCCATTTTCAACATGAATACACCACAAGAGGCTAAATATTTCGAAAACTAATATAGTAACTTTCAGATGTGAACTTGACAATATACCCATTGGGAATGACATCATTGAGAACAAAAGTAGCTTAAAATTTTTAGGAGTACATATCGATAGAAAACTAAAATTTGAAGACCATATTTATGCCTTGTGTAACAAAGTGTCTTCTGGTTGTTATGCAGTCAGAGTAGTCGCAAATGAACTTGGTTTAACAGCAGCTAAGACTGTTTATTTTTCTCTGGTGGAATCTCACCTGAGATATGGAATTTCATTTTGGGGCGTATCTAGTGGTTATCTACTACAAAATATTTTAATTTTACAAAAACGAGCCGTAAGATATATGTGCAAATCAAAACGTAGAGACTTTTGTAGATTACTATTTACCACTCATGGAATTCTAACAGTGATTTCTATCTTTATAATGGAAACAGTATGTTTAATTAAAAAATATATTAACAAATGTCAATCCTCACCAACCCATTATGTGACAAGGCAATCCAACAACATTAAGTTGCCAATACCAATGGCATCAGTCATAAAGGATTCCATTGTCTATAATGGTTGTAAAATGTTCAACCATTTGCCAAAGAATGTAACAGAAATAAAATCTTTACAATGCTTCAGGAAGGCTGTGAAATGTTTTTTAAGTGATAGACCATATTATAATATACAAGAATTTTATAATGATAATTTTTAAAAAACCAATCAATACTGTGATTTTACATTTTATTTGGGGTATATTTCAATGTGACTTATATATTTTATTTATTTTTATATTTATATGAATTACCTTTATGGGTTTAGACAAACTTGTTTATTTTTACCAGTGTTTTGTACGACTTATATGTTTTTATATATACAAGCTGACTTCATGTATTAAGTGAAAATTGATTATTTTAAATGCATTTTGTTCTTAGATATAGGCTGCGTTATAGATTAAGTGAAACTTTGTCCACAAGATTACTCTTATGACAATAAAGTATATTCTCTCTCTCTCTCTTATCTTGACGATGGAAGATAGTGACTAAAGTTTATCTTTCAGTCGCAGATGATTCCACATCTGATTTGATGAACATCCTGTTCATATTTTCAACAAATCAACTGGTTTCCTTTCGGTTCCATTCAAATATTCCATAAAGATATCAAAAAGTTTAAAATTCAGATCCAAAACACTTCTGAAAATACAAAAGTTCATTCAGCTACTGAACAAAAAGCACACAAGGATATAGATAGTCTTGGGTTTTCTCAATGTCATTTTGAAAAATAATAATGCATAAAATATAATAAGTATGGCACGTATAATTGAAACTGTTACTGACAAATGGATGACACTCTGACCTGACATATATATGTGGGAAGTATTTGCTGACTAGTTAGGTACAAAACTAGGGATATTGTGGTAAGCAGCAATGAAAAAGTAAACTCTTTAAGGTTTATCCAAGCTTTCGGAAATGTTTATTTCCATCATCAGGGAGACTACAATAGATGAAAAAACCAATAGTAATACATATTCAAGTGCGAAACAATATGCTACTTACAACTTTGTTGAGGTTGGTTTCAATGATATTAAACATATTCATCTAACATAGTGATACAAAAGAAAAAAAACGTAGATTGAGGAATAAAACGAAGTTCAAAGTTACTACAACCACATTAGCGTTGTTTAAAATTATATAAATATAACTGTGTACTCTATGTGGTGTGACAAATGAAACTGACAGGTTAGGAATTAATCTCGCAATTATATTTAAGCCAACGACACCTGACGGGTTTCACTTGGAAATAGTTACATTGTTGCCAACTGTTAGATTAGTACCAACTGATGTTACTAGGTGGCGGTAATGTTAAAAAAAACTATTATTTTATATTACATTGTTGTCAATTTTGATTGATATCTCAGGACAATAAATAAGAGATTTCGCTAGAATGGTTAATGGTTTTTTTTTATTCATTATATTACATTGTTGTCAATTTTGATTGATATCTAAAGACAATAAATAAGAGTAGATCTCACTCAAGTGGTTAATATCTGTTTTTTTATTTATACAATTCTTTTCTTGGGAAATGAAAGTCATTTCTAAGAAAGTTCTCTTAGATGTATGTGACTCTGTCGCTAGCACTTTCACTGAATCGTAATTCATCTGGTGATCAAATTTATTCACATGTTCTGCCAAAGCACATCTTTCAGGATGCAATCGGCAGTCACTTTTATGAGAATTTATTCTTCGATAATGATCTTTGCGTTTGACCAATATATTGTTTATTACAACCATCATTGCTGCTTACCCCAATATCCCTAGTTTTGTACCTAACTAGTCAGCAAATACTTCCCACACACTATATATATATTTATATTGTTTTTCACAGAGAGAAAGACTGATAAGTTATGTATGTCAAAGGAAGATAACTATTGTCAAATAGTATCTAAGTAACATAAAGATGAATGGAGCAAACAAAACTTATTAATTGATTGAAAAACATCATGGTAATTTACAGCGATTTTCTGTTTGTGTGTACATCTTAGAGAAAAAACTTTTCAAATGAAAGTTGTGGAAGAAGTTCTATCAAACGACATATAGTTTGCCAATATTGATATAAAAATGGAAAGATTGGATTTTTTTCAATATTTCTACAGCTGCCATTTTGGAACTACTCCACCGATTTGGCCTTTCTTTGAACTTAGCCAAGATATTTAAGTATTATATTTCGAATGATGGTATACCATTACAACATAGTCTTCACCAAAACAAAGAAAAACATTAAACCAAGTAAACATAAATATCAGTTTTCACCAGAAATCAAAGGTATGCATAATGTCCTGTGTGAAATGAACAGGCTGAGAAAAGAAATAGATAACCAAAATTACACTGAAAGTTATAAGAGACTGAAAAGGAAATACAAAATAATGTCTGAAAAATACTTGAAAAAAATAAACAATTGTAGATTAATTAATGGAATTATACAAAAAGTATTAGTTTCGTAATTGTGAACTTTAACGACTTTTTTTTATTAATCTCACTGTCAAATCTGACATCAACATAAAACATCATGAACTACTCAGTGATCACATGAAAACAAGTAATGAAACATTAATCAAATATAAGGTAAAGTACAGGTTGCCACAGTACTCCCCCCTAAGTGTCAACAATATCAGAATATTATATATACACATATATTTTAAACACGGAACTTCACTATTCTTCCTGAACGTGTCTTCGACATTGTTTTCTATGAATGCTGGTTTGAGTCTATCGATTGATATATTCTTTTCCTTGCCACTAATTGATATTTTAAAATATTTTTCTGTCTGTTCAATCCTGGGTAAGGTCCAGAGTAGGGTTGTTGAAATGGTTTTTTAACTTCCTGGAATTGTTATGGTTACTTCCTTGTTTCAGTCTGAATTCTCCCATTGCAGCAGGTAGTTCTTCTAAAAAAAATTGAGTACCCATGATTTTCTTATCAGGATTTTGGACAATAATTTCCCCTGGAATCCTTAATGTTGAACCATACAATAGTTCTGCACTAGAAGCTTCCAAATCGTCTTTTGGCATGACCCGTATTCCGAGTAAAACAGTTGGTAATATTTCGGTCCATTTCTAGTTGTTATGGCATTTTAGAGCAGTTTTCAGAGTTCGATGAAATCTTTCGATCACCCCATTTGAACATGGATGATATGCAGTTGTTCTTATATGTTCAAAACCTAATAGTTTACTGAATTCTCGAAATAGTGTGGATTCAAACTGTCGTTCTTGGTCCGTAGTTACTCGTGAAGGGATACCAAGCTTGTTATCCATCCATTATAAAACTCTGTGGCTACAATTTCTGAAGTAATGTCATGTGGAAAAGCTTTGGTCCATCTTGAAAAACGATCAATACATGTAAGACAATATTTAAAACCATTCGATGGAGGAAGAGGACCAATAATATCTATATTCACGTGGTCGAATCTATTTTCAGAAATCTGGAATTTTCAATGGGACTCCTGGTATTGCTTGTTAATTTTGGATTTCTGACATTGTAGGATATCCTTTTCCATTCTCCATTTACAAGCTTTTATTTAGTTTCACTTGTTAGTTCGTTCGTTAGTTAGGGTCAAATCTTGCAAGTGAATTTTGCCGGATTTCTAGTCGTTTGATTAATTTGAAATTTGGTAGGTGTTCATAATTCCGGTGACAATGCATTATGAAAATTTTTGTTAGAGAAAAAACAAAATGGCAGCTCCAAGATGACAGACGAGATTTATAATTATGGTCCGATTTGATTCAAAATTAATGTGGGGGTTTTCGGGGTCGGAGATTATGATTTTTTTGTCAAAATTCATGAATTTAAGATGTCGGGCGAGTTTTGTGATTATGGTCTAATTCGATTCAAAATTGGTATGCGGGGATTTTCGGAGTCGGAGATTATGATTTTTTTTTCAAGATTCATAAATTTAAGATGGGGCGAGTTTTGTGATTATGGTCCAATTCGATTCAAAATTGGTATGTGGGGTTTTTAGGTTTGGAGATTAAGAATTTTTTGTCAAAATCTATAAATTCAAGATGGCGACTTCAGGATGGCGGACGAGTTTTGTGATTATGGTCAGGTCAGAGTCTATTCAAAATTGGTTTTTGGAGTTGGAGATCATGATTTCTTTCAACTAAAAAAAAAATAATAACGATGCTCCATTAGAAATGAACAGATTAAGGCAAACTACTAAAAAGCAAAAAATTATATTATTAATAAAAAAAACTTTTTAAGGTAGTTCCGCAACGAGATAGTTGAATTAGGAAATTATTTTCGACGAAATCGAAAAATTTCAAAAGACATCGATTTGAAACGTGAAAAAAAATTTTTTTTGAAGGGGGACACTTGCCCCCCCAATCGACTCTAGAAAATTTCTTCGTTATAGAAAGTCGCCGACTTAAAAAATTAATGTCCCCGAAAAGCACAGCAAAAAAAAATTTCAGACCCCGCCCTCACTAGAATCATACGTCATGGGAATTATCGTCTTTCGATAAAACTTCAATGGACTTTTTTTGTAGTATTCTTTTTGAACTTTTTTGGGGGGGGTATCGTTAAAATCGATGGGGTCAACTAGGAGAAAGAGTTTTTTTTCGCATTCAGACCCTCATATGGTCCCCCGTCCTTCTTTAAAAAGTCCCCTAGCACAATCCGCATTTCTCTATGACCCCCCCTTTAGGCTGTGCGCTTCCCCGTGGACTATTTTGAATAACGAGAGTAGTTTTGATTAAACCTGTCAAACTAGATGGTCAATCACTTTGTTTTTTTTTTTTAAATATCTGTGATATCCTGCTCTAGCTCCTCCTTGTTTTTCATAAACTTCTTAATTTTAGTACTAACGGTAGAATTAATAATGTGATGTTTGCCTAATATATGTGTGATAATTACAACTCCATATGCAGTTTTTGCTATATCAATACTTGTTCTGTGAAGCATATGAAAAAAGTAGCTGTTTTATTTTTTTTCTTTTTTTTTTTACCGTAAGAAACTATGTACCATCACTTTTACCGTTTATTACCGTTCATTACCATTAATTAGTTTATATTAGTTCAGTGATTTTTCGTCTCACTAGTGTAATTTACACTTTGTTTTTTCTTTTTTCTTCTTTTTTTATATATTAATATTGTATCACATGTCACATTTGAACTTAATATTACTTGATAATTATCTACTACTTAACAGTACTGATGTATTTAATTATGTCCTGTAATTGGGTTTTACCTGTTGGGCAATAAATGATTATTATTATTATTATGCATGGTCCATGTTAAACAATACGTATGCCAAATTTTAATAATTTCCTAATTCAACTGTCTCGTGGCGTTACTACCTTAAAGACAAGCTTTTATTTAAGCCGTGTACTAAAACTTATTTAACAAGTTTAAGTCATCGCTGACAATGATTTAATAATTTTTTGTTGAATTATTTGGTTTCAAAAAGCTTGTCGCGTGAATTGTAATAAAATTAATACTTCGACAAGTTGTTACTTACCAACCAATCATTGTCCAATGAAATTAATAAGTCAGCGAAGACTCAAACTTATTTTATAAGCTTTTGTACACGGCTTAATATGGCAAAGTTGCAAAATTGATTGAAGCTGTCAACTGTGGGATTGGTTGATCGGGTGTTTATGTCACAACATTTTGCAATGGCGCTAGAAAGAAGCCATTTGAATTTTGCAGACTTTATATAATTTTTTTTTAAGTTTTAGAAAATTAAAAAAAAAATTCCAACAGAGTTTTCACAACCTGTAAAATCCATAAAAAATATTTCGAAATTTACGCGTTCTCGCCCATTATGATATGAAAATTGATTAATCTCACAGAAGTTTTTTTCTTTTTCCAACCACTTCTGAAGAAATTGTCTCCATCATATATAAAACCACATCTAAAGCAGAAGGTATTGATGAAATAAATGGTGATATTCTAAAATTAGTTGCCCCTATCGTACCTAATAAACGAATCTTTTACATCAGGCTTGTTTCCTGATGTGAAATAGGAATCCCTATTTATAAACATAAAGGGTCAGTAAGGGATATCGGAAACTATCGTCTAATTTGAATACCAAGCCAAATCACAAAAATATTTGAGTTAGCTTACTCTTCACGACTTCCTTCACCGCCATTGAAGTCTGTTTGGAATTCATTTATAAAGCACTCAATAACAAGGAAAACACTCTGGGACTTTTCTATGATCTCAGCCGTGCATTTCACATAGTGGATCACAATCTCTCATTGCGGAAAATGTATGGAATAGAAATATGTGGAAAACCTTATGATTAGATAGAATCATATCTATCAAATAGAACTCAAGTCATCATAAACAACAATGCTAGATCTGACCCCTTTCAACCTACAATGGGGGAGCCACTAGGTTCAATACTTGGTCCTCTACTCTTCATCATCTTTGTCAGTGATATAAACAAATTCTTTCAAGGGGTAGGTAGTGCAAACTTGCTGCGTCTAGATGCCGGGGGATCGTAGCACCGGAGGCTGCACTATCCCAGGGTAAAGGAAGCGTTTAACGTCTCACTCGGCCAAGACCGTTCAGTGTGCGATTAAGAATCGCATCCTACACGAGGTGACCCTGTTGAAGCAAAGCACGGCGGATCTAGACTAGGAAGTCGATAAACATCCCCTAAGCTAAGGTGTGATCCGAACCGTGCCGAGGGCTGACAGGTGAGTCAGTCTAAAACGGTGGCTTTCAGAGACCGGGTGACCTCTGGAAGTACAAATGCCAAACCACGGCATGCGGGGCTCTGCCGTGGGTATCCGATTTTCCCTAGCTACTCGTGCGACCAATATGAATGTCCAAGAAATTAAAAAAATCATTCTGGGTGAGAGCGCGGACGCTCTCGCTCAACAACTTAGTGAGGTTGGGGGAGAGTTTTCTCCGGCCCAACAGGATCAGTCAAGCAAAAGCGCATTGGCTGAATCCATTCCAATGGAGGTGCAGGATAGTCCTACTCCGGAGGAAACAACAATCACCTCGGACATCGAGAGGGAGCTCCTTTTCTCTCCAAAAAAAAATCTTTGAAGACCACAAGCACTCTGCGGCGGAGGGATAAACCGACCGAGATACGGAAGGTGACACCGCCGTCGAAGGGGCGGAAATGCCAAAACCTCACGTCTGCGTGGCATTCATTCCGGATGATGTAAGGGGGAAGAGGACATCACCGGAAAGCGTGTTAAACAGGCTGGGGAGAGCCGGGAACTACTGACGCAGGAGTGGAAGATCCTACGCTGCGAAGAGTCCGGACCAGGGCACAAATGGACTTTTTCCATGGAAGAAGCATCGGTGAAAGCTCTGGAAAAACTTGACTTCAAGCAATACTTCAGTTTCGGAAGGGTGCAGTTCAGGCTGAAAGCCTCGAAAGCTGAGGGCAGCGAGAAGCCAACTACTCGGCCGAAACCCTCCAAACCGGGGGACGAAACTGGCCGCAGACAAAGAGAGTGGGGGAGCCCTATTCAGGACGGAAAGACCGCTCTGAAGAGTATCTCTACTACTCTCAAAAAGGAGGGTCCACAGCGCCGACACGAAGAACCCAAGGAAGCTGGCCAACTCGAAGATCAAAGACGGTTGCGGGGGTCGGTCGATTCGCTTCAGGCGCGAGAGGGGGAAGATCCATTCATCCGAGGGGACGGAGGCTCTGGTTTGCGATTTGGGGGTGGAAAGACCGGTCTCGAATCGGGAGGCAGAGAGTCCGAACTACGGAGGGATGGGGGGGCTCCGGTCGGGGAGCTTGGCGGTCTGGTTCCCGGACGGGAAGTGGTCGATGTGAAGTGCAATCGGAGGGCGGAAAGTCTCACTCTCCCTCAGACATTCAACTTCCCGAGGGCACAGGGAGCGACCCGAGCTGAGTCCGGGGAGCAGAGGGTTGAGGGAAGGAAGATCCAGCTCTTGAGCAAGCAACGGGGAGACCGGTTCCCGCAATCGGCGAATCTTAACACGCAAAAGCCGCATCCTACATCATCAGCAGGAGATTCTTCAATGAGCTCCTAGATGTGGCACTAATACAGGAGCCATGGACAACAGGACCAGGCCGAATAAACGGCTTGGGCAATATTCCTGGTGAGGTAATGTTCCACAGCTCGGGAAATAAACCCAGGGCATGTATCTTACTAAGAAAAGGCATTAGTAGCTTACTACTTTCAGATTTCTGCTTCGAAGACGTGGTGGCAGCACAACTAAACAATCCCAACGGAGGAGGGGCAGCTGGAACGGACCGTCTGCTCAGCCTACTTTGCCGGGGACATTAGCGCAGAAAATCCTCCTACACTGGTGAAGAACCTAGTCCGCCACTGTAGGAGGAACAAGATGCAACTCATTGTGGGATGCGATGCGAACGCACACCACACCGTCTGGGGAAGCACAGACATAAATAACAGAGGTGAGCAACTTATTGAATTTATATTAGGTGAAGGGCTCATTGTTCAAAATATCGGCTCACAACCAACTTTTGTAACTAGATCTGGTTAGTACAAGGTACATAAGTAATACAATAGCCAACTAGCATGTCTCCACAGAACCATCATGCTCGGACCATCGACACATTATATTTGATGTGGAGGCGGGTACTCGACAAGAGATACAATATCGGGATCCCAAATGTACGGACTGGGAGGGCTTTGGCAACACTCAGAGACAGTTTGGGAAACGATATTCGTAAAATTACAAATAGTGCGGAGATAGAGCTGACCGCCTATCAACAAAATTACCCACTTAAAACCAAAAAAGATAATAGAGCAACCTCTTGGTGGACCAGAAACCTAGAAAAGAGGAGAGCAGAAGTAAGGAGGCTCTTTAATAGAGCCAAAGAATCAGGTTGCTGGAAAGACTAGCGCTCTACCCTAACGGGATATAACAAAGCAATAAGGAAGGCCAAGAGGGAATCTTGGAGGAAATTCTGCAAGAGTATATCTAATATACAAGTGCAAGAATCCACAAGATCCTCTTCAGAGAACCGGAGCAAGAAGTGGGTCTGATTAAACGATCTGACGGAACTGTGACGGAATCTCGAAGGGAGAGCTTCTAGTACAAAACCATTTCCCAAGCGCCGTGATTCTTGATGAAAACCAGCCGATTCCACTTCAACCAGGACGACCTAGTCCAGAAGATTGGAAGAAAGCAAACGAAATCATCAAACCACCAGCGGAAGAATGGGCTATTAGCTACTTCGAACCGCATACGTCAAGTCGGGAACAATAAATACCTTCCTAAATCCCTTCGCCCGATCAGCTTGACATCATTTCTGCTGAAAGCCACAGAGAAGATCTTGGATAGGCACATACGAGAAAGAAAACCCTCTCAGCACCCACCAGTACGCTTACCAGGCAGGAAAATCAACAGAAACTGTATTAGACAACCTCGTCAGGAAACTGAACGACTCTCTGAGATGCGGAGAAATCGCAGTAGCTGCCTTTCTCGACATTGAAGGAGCATTTAACAATGCACTACCGATATCCCTACACAGAGCAGCAATTAACAAAGGGATATCGGAAACTGTTTGTAACTGGATCGAGGCGATGTTAAGATACAGAATAATCTCGAGCTCCCTCCACCAGGAGAAAATGGTGGCCAGGGCGGTAAGAGGCTGTCCACAGGGAGGAGTTTTATCACCCTTACTGTGGGCACTCCTCGTAGACGATCTGATCACAACTCTTATGGTGGAAGGAATCGAGGTTCAAGCCTACACTGACGACATAGTTATAACAGTTAGATGCAAGTTTGGAGAGGTTATATCGGACATACTCCAAGCGGCTTTCAGGACTATTACTAGGTGGTGTGAAAAAGAAGAATTATCGGTCAACCCCAGCAAGACAGTGATAGTACCATTCACCAGAAGAAGGAAGCTAGACTCACTAAGAAAGCCGGTCCTCTATGGTGAAACAATTCCATTCAAGGAAGAAGTCAAATACCTAGGGGTAATTCTAGATAAGAAACTCACGTGGAATGCTCATCTAGAAAAAGTTTTCAACAGAGCAAGGCAAGCCCTATGGACTTGCAGAAGAATATGTGGGAAAACATGGGGAATGCAACCCAAACAAATATACTGGCTTTACCTCACAGTTATCTGGTGGAGCAAAGGGGCACAGAAGAGGCATGAGAAAAGCTCAACAAACTCCAGAGGCAAGCGTGTCTGATCATAACAGGGCAATGTCCACCACCCCGACAGCAGCAATGGAAGTCCTCCTCAACATCCCTCCTTTGCTTTGCTTAGAGAAAGAGGCAAGAGTGAGTGTATACAGATACCTGTCGAGGTCAACGAGTAATAGGGAAGAAAGTAGTCGCAAGATCGAGAACGAGATAAAATCCCATCCGATTCTAGCAATGCCACCAGACACAATTGACACAGTGAATCACAATCTCTCATTGCGGAAAATGTATGGAATAGAAATTTGTGGAAAACCTTATTATTAGATAGAAACATATCTATCAAATAGAACTCAAGACATCATAAACAACAATGCTAGATCTGACCCCTTTCAACCTACAATGGGGAGCCACAAGTTTCAATACTTAGCCCTCTACTCTTCATCATCTTTGTCAGAGATATAAACAAATTCTGTTCAACCCCAAATTATACAATACGCTGATGATACCAATATTCTTAAGGCAATCAAACTGAACAACTCATCAAAAATAGTAACAGGGCATCTTACGAGTTTGACCATTACTTAAAGAAAATGGGCTAGCATTAAATGCAACAAAAACTCAATTCATGCGTTTTCTGCCGAGAAATGTATCACCTGATCATGAATTATAGTTACATAGTGAAGGGACCTGTGGGATGCCCTGGGTCATTTGAATTCCCCACATTTCAGCGCTCTATTTCCGAGATAGTTATCTACTGTTTTGATCAGATAAGGGCTAATTTAGGGCCAATTTAAGCGCTGCATAATTTTTTCCCATTTTGGGTATTGAACGCATTTTTAACGTCAATCAGGACTATCATTCTCCATTTTGCACTACTGTCACCTGCTTAACGCAGCACATACTTAACTGCGTGAATTGTCGATTTTTTTGTCTAAAACCGAATTGGTATTTTGGGCTTCCCTCCCTTTCGGTCAGTTCTTCCTCCAGTCATCTAATAAAGATATTGGCCTGTATTTGGCGCTGGCCCCGGTTTGACCCCTTTCGTTATCAGGACTTCGCGAATTTCCACTCTCTGGGGGAAGATCTTCATTTAATAATTTATTTAGGGCTGCTAGAATAGCTTGTGGTACTGCCTTCACCGCCCTTTTTATGGATTCTGGCAGAATCCTATCTGGACCTGGGGACTTCAATCTTCAAATTCGGAAGAAAGTTCTCTTACTTTACTAGCTTTCCTTTCGGAATCCAAGTTATACGGTGTTTTCGCTGTTTGAACTCGCCCGTGATAATTTTATATCTTTGGCCCCATATATCATACTTCAATCTATTTCACAATATCTTCCATTCCTCCTGCGATTCATTTATGCTAGCCCTGAGTTCTTTCCTTGAGTTTTTATATTCAGTTTCCAGTTGCACTATCCTGTCAGGGTCAGCGTGCCTGCCCCGTGCCCTTTGTAGCTTTTGCATGCTCCTGTTACATTCCTCCATTTTTTCTTTTATTTGGCCGATCTACCACACTGCTTGTGGTCCGCCATCAGTGGTTTTGGTGAGACCCACTTCTTGAGCACTTTTGATGGCCTAGTTTATAATAATAATATATGCTTTATTGTCCAAAGAAAGTAATCTTATTGACAAAGTAATTTATCGTTAAGGAAAGAAGAGGTTATTAAAATTACTTATAGAAACAGTCTGTTAGTATCTCGAGAAACTTAAAATTGTAGGGCACAGAACAACACAAAAAAGAAAGACTATGCACTACAAAGTATAAAACGGCAATGTCATGTAAATTATAAAATATAAAATTATGATAAAAAAAAGAATATAAAGGTAAAAAGGTATAAAAATATTTTCAAAAACTGTCATTGTAAAACTCTTGCAGACTATAATAGGGTCTAACACTGAGGAGGTCTTTTAGAGTTTTTCTGAAACGAATGTAATCCAGAGCTTTCAAGTGATGTGGTAGATGGTTATACATCTTGAGGCCATTAAACACAATCGAGTCCTTAATGAGGGATGATGTAGGTAAAGGTAGTCTGAGATCATTGGAATGTCGGGTGGCATAGGTAAAGGTGGCAGAAGGAAAATTTGTTTTATGTTTGTGTTATAGACAAACTGATTCTAAAATGAAGATACCATAAACCGTTAAAATCTTGTTCGTAGCAAATAAAGGCCTGCAAGAGTCCCGTCATCGGACTTTGCACAGGTATCTGAGTGCTCTTTTTTGTAGAAAAAAAACTAACTCAACTGAGTTGTAAATCTGTTGTGTGCCCGTATGGTAAATATTTTCAATAATTTGTACTTTAACATGATGACTGTGCTGATGTCTGACCCATTGAGAAAGGCCAAAACGTCTGGAATTAATCAATAAATAGCATGAAATAACAACCTCTGCTTTTTTAAATGAACCTTATGTCCAAGAAAGAAAAAAAATATTATATATATATTATATATATATATATATATATATATTATATATATATTATATATATTATATATATATTATTATATATATATATATATATATATATATATATATATATATATATATATTATATATATATATATATATATTTCCAATAAAACAAACATAGAATCATTTGTGTTTTTTAATGTTTGGAAACCGAACTGGTAGGTGCTTAGAGTGTGATTATGAAGCAAAAATTAAAGCATTCTTTTTTTTACTAATTTCTCAACTAACTTGGCTAGAGTTGGTAAAAGTGAAATTGGTCTTAAATTTGATAACATATCAGACATCCCTTAGGTAAATAATTTATTATGGCTATTTTAAGACAGTTCGGGAAAATCCCACATAAAAATGATTTATTGATTGCCTCTGCTAAAACAGTCATTGCATCATCAGGTAGATGGAGTAAGACATTAGCAGAGATCTCGTCCCATACAGACGTGTGTTTATTTTTCAAATCTTTCAATATTTCTTTTAGTTCATCGGGACGAGTAGGTGATAGAAAAAAGGAATCTTTCACAGATATATTCTTCAAGTAGGTGACTGGGTCCTCTTGTGCTCTAATATTCATAGAAATGGTGTCAGCAAAAGAACAGTAATAATCGTTCATTTGATCTGCAGACCTAGTAGTATTTAAGGGTGGTTTACAATTTTTTCCTCTGAGATTATTAGTAATATTGTTGTTTGGCTGTTTTTGAAACATTTTTATAAACTCTCCTATAATTTCTGGGATATAACATAAAAGCTTCATTTTCCAAGAGTATTTTCTTATATAATGAACGGAGCGCAAATTATTGGCAGATACTTTTATACCCTTAGTTATCCACTGTTTTTAGTTTTAGTGAGACGGAATGCGTTATCACAAATATATACATGAAATTTCAATGGTCTGCCCACCCTTCACTTGGAGGCAGATGCTTACTCTTCACAGATCTTCTGCACATGTTTTGGAGTAATTCAAACTTCAACATTTATTTATATATAATTCACTTGAGATTATAATGAGATTTTCAATTTTGTTGAAGGATAATCTGTGTGAACTACTAAGAACAAATAATAATTTGGCCTATCCCAATTGCTGCTTAGTAAAAATAAAATATATTCGCTCATAAACGACATCTTTAAAAGTTAGTAAATTACCCAAAACATTGTTGACATTCAAGAATAATCATAAATGTATTTATTTTTTCAGGGTGTTGACATTCCAGGCCTAGGTTTTGGCCAATCCGAGTACTATCCCTATGTATATTACAAGTTGAATGTTGACATGATTGAAGCAAAGATCTAAATCCCAATTATGGTTGCTCATGTCTACGATATTAATAGGTTCCAAACATTTTACAAACTCTTAACGTACTATGAAAATTTAAAATATTATTTTCCTGTCAAAGCACATTTATTTTCGAGGTAGGGCTGTTTATTGGATTTCCCCTAGGATATTGTCTTGTATATAAAAGTATTTTTACTAAAGATGTGCAGTTTACAATGTAACATCCGGTTTTGACAATATTTGCAAATACCTACGAAGGAGGTTGCAAGTTACCTTTTTCATTATGCTGGAACAGTATTGATTTTATTGTATAAATGTATATACAAGAGAAAACAATAAATGATTTGTCTTTTGCCTTTAAGCTATTTTTATTATAAGAATTCCATATTTGTAATATAGTTCCATTTTAGTGAGTAAACATTTTATTTTGAATATATTTCGAAAGAGAATGGTGTTAAGAGGACATTTGTTGCTGTAATTGTTAGAAAATCAATAAACTATTGAACTGTTTCAATTTTATTTTTTCAGGTTTCCCCCCATACCATCCTTCTAAAAGTTAAAATTTCAAAAAAACAAACAATACTAATAAAAAACCGATACTCAATTTCTACCAAACTGTTATACGTATCTAATAACCACATTAAAAGCACAACAACAATGACAAATCATGCACGCGTATGATACACATACCTTATCAGTGAATAGTCAGAAAAAATCATGAATCAAGAAAAAACCAGCCTCTTTCAATCTACACTGGATGCCTTCATACAGAAAGAAACTCTCACGTTATTCACAGAAACACATGAATTGTCTGTGTATACAAAAGGAATCCAAAATATATATATATATATATATCACCGTACTGATGAGGGCCGAGAGCCCGAAACACGTGTCTACGGTTAGCACTTTTCTCTGAGGGCTATGTCCATTAAATTCCTTCCAAGTTCAAACAAATCAAGATTATCAGGGCCGGTTATTGAGATATCATAAGAAAAGTAAATTCTGTCATTTTGATTTTTCTTTTTTTCCCACTTTATTTCGAAATTATCAAAAAATGTCACAGGAGTTTTTTATTCGACAGTAAATTATCCTCAATTTGACATAATCAGATTTCGTATCCAACGTTTCGTACGCTCTGGGCCACCCTCAACCTCATTTTTTTCAATATGGACCTGCATATTTTATGACACTTTTCGAAATAACTTTTAACGCTGAATTCAAAGATATATCAGACAATGTCATTCAAAGTTGATTTTCAGGTGATTTTGACCCTTATCCAAATTTCTTTGTGTCGGATCTGTATTACATTTAGGTACCTTTAGTTTAATTAACAACATGCAATACATTTCGATAAGAAAATCAACTTACTCATCTTCAACTGAATGGAACGTAACAGAATCAAAGCAAGAAACAAGTAATAATTATTTACAAATTTCAAGAGGTGAAAAACCTAATTCATAATGATTAAACGAAACTATCATTTAATGAAAGAAAAATCAAATGATTATTCGAAAGTAAATGATGAACATTAATGAAGTAATTGTTCGAAATGTCCTCCATTTTGTAAAATGCACTTTGCGGTTCTGGAACCCATACTTCTTATACATTTGCTTATTTCATCTCCTTGAATACCTTCCAATACATTCTCAATCTTCTCGCGAAGAATCTCTATTGTCGGGGTCGTAGTATCATAAATTGTATTTTTGAGATATCCCCACAAATAAAAATCCAGCGGATTCAAATCCGAGATCTGGCAGGCCATGCTACTGGACCTCTTGTTCCAATCCATGAATCGAAAAGTTCTATTTAGATAGTCCGTGACTATTCTTGAGTTGTGTGGACCACATCCGCCTTGTTGGAACCATGGACTATTACGCCGATACGTATAGGAAGATCATCCAACATTTCTTCTATAATTTCTACATATTTTGCTCGTTAGGTTGCCGTCAATAAAATAGGGTCCCAGTAATTTATTATTCAACAAACCGCACCATATGTTCAAAGAAAAACGATATTGATGTCTAACTTCATGAATTAAGTGAGGATTTTCTGTGGCATAAAAATGTTTGTTCCTTCGATTGAACATGCCAGAATTTGTGAATGTCGCTTGTCTCCCAAATGATATTGTGCGCAAAATTGTTGTTATTCCGCACCTTCCGTTGAAACCAATTACAGAATTGCAACCTTCTCTCAGGATCATTGCAATATAGTTTTTGCACGGCTTGGTATTTATAGTCATGGTATCCGTGTCTCTTGACTATTTTATTAACAGCACTTTTTGATAAATTGCATTCACTGGCCATAGTTCTCGATCCTATTCCTGGATTCATTTGAATTTGGGCCAGATCATTGATATGCTCGTTTCGTCGTACATAAGGACCTCTAGGTTTGATGAATGAATTATGTGCAAGTAACGTTGTAGATAAACGTCGAAACATTTTAATATTTGGTGTTGTTCTTTCAGGATATAATTCACCATACCTTTGTTGTGCTTTGAACGAATTTCTATCTAGTTTTATGTACACTTCGTACATATCTCTCTTCTCTTCATTTGTGTATCTTACCATATCGAATAAGTTAAATTAAAATTACTCAGAAAAGTATTTAATAACAAGTTCTTGTGACACAATAATATGACATTTCTTGTTATGTTCTTTTTTATCCACGGCCTACTACTTGAAAATAATACATTCAATAAACCTAGAGTTGTGTGTATGTAAGAAAAAAGACGTGTGGCACTCGGAGACTGCCGCGGTAAAGCTATTGCATAGCATTTTTTATCAACTTACGCAATTATAATTATATATTTATTTTATTTATGCAGTATTTTTTTTTTCTTTGATATTAATTCAAGTTACACTTTGAGCGTGGTGACCGATAAGAAAACAAATTTTTTTCTTTTATTAAATAAATGAGAAGTTAATATTGTTCAAAATATTTTTTTATTATCTTTCAATACATGTCGGTTCTTCAGGAATATTTATCATTGAAACTATAGGTTTATGGTAACTGAAATAAGAAACATAAGTTTGAGACTTGATATCTTCTAAATATCTGGAAAATACCGCATCAATGGTGGTTCCATATTTTGTTGTGGATTCTTGTGGATCATTATTCATTTTCAAATTCAATATATTCGAAAGAAAACTTGTCAACCGCTCTGATTTTTTATCAGCGAAGTTGAAATCGCCAGCCAAGATAAGTGGAAATTTATTACCATTTGTACCAAGTATTTTCGACCCTTCTTCAGTGTACTCCAGTAAAGTGCAATGAATAAAATGCTCTACCTCGTCTAATTTTGGATTCGGAGAAATGTAAATTGCTACCATGACTATGTGTAGGCCATTTCTAAGTTTGCATAAGCACGCACAAATATCTCCAACAAATGAGCTCCTAACATTAACATCTATACTTTCTCACAAACAGCTGATTACTTATTCGTCTGATTTCGAGCAGCTCGTCTCGATTCGTCTGAAGCTTCAGAGAGTCGACCATGAAGTAAATACAAAGAGGAGGTGCTCTAACGCCGACCGCTGTGCCGGTCGGAGTGGGGGGTGTTAGGTTTATTTTCGTTACGGAATGTCTGGATTCGGTCTCCGCGCTCAAGGCCCGCGATAAAAGCTATATGCAATAGCTTAAAAACAAGTCTATCAACGATATCAATGTTCTGACCCAAATTCAATTGAACCCAGAAAAAAAATCGAGAACTGTGACCAGTGAATGCAATTTATCAAAAACTGCTGTTAATAAAATAGTCAAGAGACGCGAATACAATGATTTTAAATTTGAATACCAAGCCTTGCAAAAATTATATCGTAATGATCTCAAAATAAAGTTCGATTCTGTAATTTGTTTCAACGGAACAAATGACAAATCCAACAATAATGATTCCTCGTGAGAAGATTGAGAATGTATTGGAAGGTATTCAAGGAGACGAAATAAGCAAATGTATAAGAAGTATGGGTTACAGAACCGCAAAGTGCATTTTACAAAATGGTGGACATTTCGAACACTTACTTCATTAATGTTCATCATTTACTTTCGAATAACCATTTGATTTTTCTTTCATTAAATGATAGTTTCGTTTAATTATTATGAATTAGGTTTTTCACCTCTTGAAATTTGTAAATAATTATTACTTGCTTCTTGCTTTGATTCTGTTACGTTCCATTCAGTTGAAGATGAGTAAGTTGATTTTCTTATCGAAATGTATTGCATGTTGTTAATTAAACTAAAGGTACCTAAATGTAATACAGATCCGACCCAAAGAAATTTGGATAAGGGTCAAAATCACCTGAAAATCAACTTTGAATGACATTGTATGATATATCGTTGAATTTAGCGTTAAAAGTTATTTCGAAAAGTGTCATAAAAAATGAGGTTGAGGGCGGCCCAGAGCGAACGAAACGTTGGATACAAAATCTGATTATGTCAAAATGAGGATAATTTACTGTCGAATAAAAAACTCCTGTGACATTTTTTGATAATATTCGAAATAAAGTGGGAAAAAAAGGAAATCAAAATGACAGAATTTACTTTTCTTATGATATCTCAATAACCGGCCCTGATAATCTCGATTTGTTTGAACTGCTTGACAATGCTTCTATGAATGCAACTTTTTCTCCATTTGACCGACCTTCTAACTCTTATGGTTTAAAAGTTACCAATACAATCCCATTAAAAAAGTGGCCACTCTGTATATCTATGTAAATGTCCCGTCAACAATTTTTATTACGACTAGGAACCTACTGTTCTTGTGAGTATCCTGTTGTTGTCTACATTTTCTTCTGTCTATATTTTTTTTATATTTTCAATTTTATAATTAATTAGAGCTATTCACAATGTATGTAATTTACTAGCTTTTTTGCATTTCCACATCCTTCGATTAATCCATTACATAACTTCAACATACTGCCCTTTTCTTAAATCATTTTGAACTCTTAAACACAAAGATCTGTATAAAAAACGGCAGTAATTTGCTCATTGTTCCTTAACTTTGTTTCTGAAATATTATACCTCGTCAGACAGAATATTTGAAGCCAGAAAAAATTAGGCAAATCAATGAAATTGTGAGCGGCAAAAAAAAATTGATTGATATTTATGTTACACCTATGAATTCAAAATGAAAAAAATGTCAAAAATATATCTTGATTGAGGCCCAGATAGTAAGAAATGTTAAATCTGATATCAAATCGAAGATAACCTGATATTGTATAAAGAATACTAGATACTTTTTTTTAATTTGAAATAAAGGAAGAATGAACAAAAAATAGAAATCAGAGAATTTGTTCTTTATTCATTACAACAATAATATATTTATAAATATGTATAAGTAAATACATTTAGATTATTTAACCTTCATAAACCCTAGAATTCTTATTTTTCTCCCAAGCTATCTGCATGGACCAAATACTGAGTGGCCTCATGTACGCGAGAGCTCTGAAATTTTTTCTTGCATAAAAGGCCTCTGGAGTATCGAAAGCCATACCGAATTTTTGAACCATCGATTGGAACATTCCACCAGCAGTCTTGAAGGCCTCATCTATCATCCCCTGTCATAAAAAAACAAAATTATCATAATTTTTTATGAAATCGGTCTTCACAGAATTCAAACAACACATTTGAAACGGCAATATTTCATACAGGTTGGCTTAAACTACACTTTCATACTTGGGAAAAATTATTATTATTTCATGCTACTAGCCACTGCATGATTATTGTACGCCAGACAACGTAAGTGTTGGGGATTTCCGAAACAAACATGGAATCATCGAGAGGTTTCCACGAACCCGCAAGCAGGTGCCAGAAGCTTCTGGATCCTAAGGATGATTATATATATATATATATATATATATAAATATATATATATATATATATGTGTTCAAGTGTACCTTGGGAGGACAGGTGGTAAAATTCATTCAAGTTGAAGTCTTATTTAATGCAGTGTAATACGTGTGATTCATTCAGTTGGCAGAGTGCATTATTGTGTCATAATTGTGAAGTTTATAATGAACAGACAATAATGAGTTCCTTATTTTAAATAGCACAAACCCCAGTTCCGCAACAGTATGAATTTCCAGATGTTATTCTAGAGCCTCAGGAAAAGTTTATGATTCCTGTCGGTAACTTATGATTTTCTTGTAATGTATGGGTAATGTGATAGGTGAAATTTTTTGTAAAATAGGTCCACTAGTTATTGGAAACACTTTGATTAGTAGAAATAAATTGATTTACTAGAGAAAAAAAAATCTTGTTTGGACAAGGTATTCATAAAAAGTAGAAAAAAAATCACTTTTATAAAACTATAATTTCCAAATATGCATTATCCCATTATTTTACAAGTTAACTGTAAAAATACCCAACCAACAGCAGTTCAAATAGTTTGACGACAAAATTTTACAAGTACATTTCTGAAATATTGACTTTTTATAAATGAAATTAAATATCCATAACAGTACCTCTGACCAAGTAACAGACTAGATGGGTAATGCACAATATATCCTGAAGGCAACATATTTTCTTAATATATTTATTAACTACGGATATTAATGACACTCCTAATGTAAACAAAATTGGCCTATGCTTTTTCATACAAAATCGTGCCTTTGATCAAAAATATGATTTTGTCATGGCACATGCACATTCATTTATGTGAACATAATGAAACATAAACATTATTTCTCTCATATATTGATACAGGCGCATGCTGGGGCGATTTTAGAGACCAGGAAAATATTCTGACACTTAAAATTTTAGGTTTAAATTCTCCAAGAGATTTGATGAAACTTGTTAGGTACTAATAATACATAGAAGTCAACATTATTTGCTTATTCAAAAAAATATTTGAACAAACATGAAATGTAACAAATAAATGTTTAACAAAAATGCAAATAAAAAAAAAGTTTTGCTACTAAAAATACAACAAAGAAAATAATTCAAACAACATATCAGATGCCGCTCGTTGCAGTTCTATCTTCGTTTTAAGCTGGGGTTTCTCATGACAGGACAAGCTTTTATTTAGTTTCACTTGTTAGTTGGTTCGTTTGTTAGTTTGGGTCGAATTTTGACAGTCTTCTAGTCGTCCGATTAATTTGAAATTTGGCAGGTGTTCATAATTCCGGTGACAATGCATTATGGAATTTTTGTCAGAGAAAAAACAAAATGGCGGACAAGATTGTTAATTATGGTCCGATTTGATTCAAAATTGGTTTTGTGGGTTTTCGGGGTCGGAGATTTTGAATTTTTCGTCAAAATTAATAAATTCAAGATGGCGGCTCCCATATGGTCCGATTTGATTCAAAATTGGTATGTGGGGGGTTTTCGAGGAAGGAGATTACGAAATTTTTTGTCAAAATTCATAAATTCAAGATGGGGGACGAGTTTTGTGATTATGGTCCAATTCGATTCAAAATTGGTACGCGGGGATTTTTGGGGTCGGAGATTATGAATTTTTTGTCTAAATTCATAAATTCAAGATAGCGGCCCCAAGATGGAGGACGAGTTTTGTGGTCCGATTCGATTCAAAATTGGTATGCGGCGGTTTTCGCGGTCAGAGATTTCGAATTTTTTGTCAAAATTTATTAATTTAAGATGGTCATATTTTATCCAAAAATGGTATGTGGGAGTTTTCGGGATCGGAGATTATTTTTTTTTCAAAATCTATAAATTCAAGATGGGGCTGTAGGTCATGATTTCGTTCAGCTCAAAACTTACAGGGAAGAGACCTTGTAATAACGATGCTCTATTAGAAATGAACAATTCAAAGCGAACTAAATAAAAAGCAAAAAATAAAATAAGTAATAAAAAACTTTTTTAAAGGCAAGCTTTTATTTAAGCTGTGTACTAAAACGTATAAAATAACTTTAAGTCATCGCTGACAATGATTTAATTATTTTTTGTTGAATTATTTGGTTTCAAAAAGCTTGACGCGCGAATTGTAATAGAATTAATACTTTGACAAGTTGTTACTTACCAACCATTGTCCAATGAAATTAATTGGTACCTACTTTTTGGAAACAAATAATGCAACAAAAAATAATTAAGCATTGTCAGCGATGATTTAAACTTATTTTATACGTTTTAGTACACGGCTTAAATAAAAGCTGGTCTTTAAAAAGGTTTTTTTATTAGTAATTTTATTTAGTTTCGTTTCTGCAGAAACACGAACATAAACAGAAATCCTTCAGCTTTGTCGCATCCAGCTGTTCACTATTCTGCAAATGTTCCGAAATAAACAATAAGTCACATGTCACATCACTGTCGGATATTGCATCTAACTGCAGAATTTTATTACTCAGACACAGAATATTTTGATGGCATACCACAATAGTACCCTTTTCGTCGCTACTTTCACATCTGTCGTTGTTTTCTATTGAAAAAATGATGTAGTTTCATCAATATTTACCAACTGGTCTCCTTTCTTCTGTTTCTCAAGTATCTCAGCTTGTAGTTCATCCAGAAGTGAATTTTTGGATTTTGATGTATTATCTTGTCTTGTCAATATTTGTTCCATATACGTTTTTTGCCTACTAAGTTTATCTCGGGTATTATTTCTGCTGTTTTTTCGGATTGTGTGTATTTACTCTCCTTGCTGGTTGAATTATCAGTAGTAATACCACTAGTGACTGAATTTTCGCGATAAGTCTGTCGATTTATTTCTAAACAAAACTGAGTTGCTTGAAAACACCACGAGTCCGCAGGACGAGTGGTGTTTTCTTTAAGCAACTCAGTTGAGTTCAGAAATAAAAGACAGACTTATAAGATAAATTCAATCACGAGTGGTATTTTATTAGACTATTTCACGAACAAAGTGAAAGGTCAAAAAAAATTAATTTGGCAGAATCAGGCCCGGTATTTTCACCCCTGGTTATCCTATGAATAAATTAACCAACGGTTAGAATATGCTTTTGTTTAACGTGGATTGATAAAGCAAAATCACATTCTAACCATTGGTTAATTTATTCCTAGGATAACCGGAGGTGAAAATACTGGGCCTGAGAGGAAGAAATTTAATAATAATAAATAATTCAAATTGAATTTTAATCATGAAATATTCATTTTAACTATAAACATTTTTTTTAAATTATTATTTGTTGCCTATAACAATAAATATTTTTTTATGAACACGAACATAATACGTTATTCTCGACTATAATTATTGTAAATGGTGAAATTGTAAAATTTTTGAATAGTATGACCGTTATTAGGTGGATACAATGTATTGTTGGTATTATTACTTGATGTACTTGGAGTACTCCTAAAATGATTCACTATATTCTGATGATTGATTTGTTGAAAATATGAACATGATGTTCATAAAATCAGATGTGGAATCATCTGCGACTGAAAGATAAACTTTAGTCACTATCTTCCATCGTCAAGATAACCTCTTGTGGGGTATTCATGTTGAAAAGGGAAACATTCTCAATTGAATATTGATAGAAAGATTTTTCTGTGAATTGAAAAATCCACGATTAAAATGAAGTTATTTTTTGTGAATGTCTAACAGAAAACAACTACTTCCCCGGCTAAAGCCACGCTGGATATTGATGTTCAGCACTAAGATGTAAATACGGTTTCATCTAGTTCGAACTTCCATGTCCAGTAATTTTCATAGCTTGTTGTTCACTAACTCCGGATTGTAGTAACTGACTAACTGCAGTGGCATGATTGGAGTGATTTGTTATTTTTAGTTTTTTAGTGTCTAATCCTATCTTTTCTGCAGAGGGTTTTGTCCATTTTGATATTGTATTAACACCAATAGGGCAATTTTTCGTACCAATTATTATTATTATATTTATTCCACTTGCCATTCACTGTCTGTCATTGGTAATAATTACCCTTTTCGATATACGTTTCTGGTGTAAACTCACAGGACACAAATCAGGGTTTTTCAAATTTTGAGTAAGCCATTTAGTATCTGCACAGTTGTTATCACCACCTTGGCGGGTTTTGGAGAATATCGGGTTATATGCAATTATGTTTGTTAAACAGATTTTGTTGTCAGTCACTTCCTTGAAAAAATGCATCATGGAAAAAGTTGCTTCGTTATCTCTCCAAGCTAGTTCTACTGCAGCTATGTGAAAAAACTTCTTTTGGAGTCCCTCTGGCGTGTCTTCGTCCCATTGTAAGCACATATTTCTATATTCGTCTGAAGTCATAGCGACAGAACTCATTTTCTTTTTTTCGGGTACAGCTTGCAACAATTTTCTCTTACTATCTCGAGCCGCACTCGCCTCCTTGAACATTATATCTTTGAAGGGGTCAATATGTCTCTGATACTCACAAAAATATTTTTCTTGTACTAATTTTGCAGTAGTGTTCCATATGGTTTAAATAACACTCTCCTTGTAATCACTACCATAAATTTTCCGCATATTGAATGCCCAGACTTTTAGAATGAATGCTAATCTTTCGTTGCCATTTTCTGCATCTAATTTGTAGTTGCGTTCCGTACAGAACGTCATAAATTGTCTCCATATATAAGATTTTGTTTTTTTGTTACTGGGTATATTTTCTTCAATATTTTGGTTTATTACTTCGTTTGGAGTAGAACCAAAGCGACTCATTTTGACGTTTGCAGCTACAATTATTTTTGGTCAAACTTTGCATTGCGATCCGTATCCATGGTTACGTCGTTGAAAACACGATGCTGATATACCAATCAGAATTGAAAGACAGCTGGTGTTTTCGCGATAATACAAGCTGTCTTTGGTTTTTGATTGGTCAGATTTTGTGAAAATTCCAAGGTGCGTGGAATAGTCTTTTTTATCTCTCAGTTTATGTATAAGAAGCGCAATTTCTTCCTGCTGGGATTCTGATATTATTTTACAGTTTTCAACTAAATTAGTTAGTCTTCTAGTTTCTTCTTGTGATGCTTGCAATTTGTTTTCTAACTCTTTAATGTTATCCATTTGCTTTTCAATGACAGTGTTTGTTTGTGCGACTTCAGCTTCCTTCATATAACATACTTTTTCTTGTTTCGTTTTCTCCATGTACAAGGTTTTCAGAGCATTGCCATTGGACATTTCTTCAACAGTTATCCTCAGCTCATCCAACCCCTCTTGAAGGTCTGTACCAACCATTTGCTTCTCATAGTCTGCATTGATTGCACTGCAGCATTTCATCTTGTTACCATCAATGAAAAGTGTTTATCATAAAGGCCGAAACTTTTATGATAAACACTATAACAGTTTACACAGACATAATGTATAAATTCCTTGTTTTTGCAATATTTAAAGGCCTTTTTAACGGAGTTAATTTTATCGTTTACTTTAGAGTCAGCCATCTTTGATTGACGGGTGTATAATGAATTACATTGGTTAAAAAATTTATTTTTTTGTTAAAATGTGTTTGTCAAATTCGTCAAAATTGTTTGAACCACGAAACAGCGAAGTTTTGGTAATTAATACATATTTTTTATATTTTTTTCTGGTCTATTAAGAACGTAAAAATTTCAAAGGAAAATCTTTGTATTTTTTATGAACTATCAACCGTTAGCGGTTATGCAAAAAGTTAGATTACACCCTGTATTTATATATATATATATATATATATATATATATACATTTGGGTTCTATTCGATAGAAAATAACTAAAAGAGTGTGGATAATCTAGATTTTTCAGGAACTTACCCAACATCTTTAAAAATGTGTGAATGCTATTAGCAGACACTGTTATTGATTAAAAAACTTACCTCTGAAATCATTGTTGCAGCAAGTGCATATGTAATACCAGTCCACACTTCAACACTTTGCACTGCTATATCATCAGCTTTACCATCAAGGAAACCATTTACAGCTCCCAAATTCCCATCACAAAATGATTGAACATTATTTTTGTATATAGTATTCAGAGTAGTATCAACATGGTCTTTTGGAAAGATCTGGAACAAAACAAAATTACTTGGGTTTTTCGAAAAAGTGAATAATACTATTACACTGATAACTTTTGTTGTTGATCGTAGCTAATCTATGTATTGGAGATATAAACTTCCATAATGGATATAGATATCAAAGAGTTTTTTTTGGAAGGTGGTGAAAATCCTTTATGGACACCTTTTGGTAGTGTGGCAGATCCCGAGCCTGGAGTCTGTGCCCCTGCACCTCAGATTTACCGACTAAAAACTCTACCCCGTAGGCTCGTCTGCCGTAGCCTCCGATGACACTTGAGCCCTCTGACCCATTGTATCTTACTTCATAAGAATACAGGTCCGGAAGATCTCAGTTGATCTGCTACACAATAGCTCTCCGCTTGTACCTCCCAGATCTTTTGTTTCACCATGTTCCATGGTTCCTGATTAGGGACCACTTCAAGGTCTCTCATAGCAGCTGCAAGTACTGCCGTGGCTACCTTACAGTGTTGGAAACTAATCTGGATGGCCCCTATCGTTTGTTCAGTACCATGAAGAGTTCTTTTCCGATCCGTAGTACGCTCGGAATTGCATCCTCTCCAGTGCCCTGAAAGAGACATCATCAACCGAGAAGGCGGAGAGTTGTCCTCATTCCCTTTTGGTATTTCAGCTCAGTGGTCATTTGTACCCATGAGTGAGGAAGGGAGGAGGAATAGGTCCAGCCCTGTGGTGCACAGGGCTAAGGCTGATTACTCTCGAGATTTCGCCCTGTTTCTCAGAGGCTCCGTTGCGGCACCGTTTTTCTTGATACCCCATCGCCATGGTGCTCACAGTTTGGATTGAGGTCTGTTATATAGATTTGTTTGTGGTATTCACAAGTCAAAACTAACTCGGATTGATGATACTTTTTTTTTCAGTTCAAATGGCACTCCCCTCTATTTTACTACATTATGGAAGACTGCATAAAATTTCCTTTCTAATGATATATCCCAATTTTTCACCACTTCCATGACTTACTTTTTTTCACAAACCATTTGGAATTAGTCAGTTAAACATGCAAATTGGTTCTAGTAATTGAATTGTAACTCATTCTATATTGCGATAATATTTATGTCAATCGGTTACCTCATGGAAAAATTTAATATAATAAAATAAGATGCACAAAAAGAATTGAATTATTTCATATATTCCATCATCAGTCGAGTAGCGTTTCTTAAGAGTGTGAAAGTGTTCGTTTACCTACACCCCTCCCCTCTGTTTTTCAAATGCTTATTGCACTCATATGAATGATTTTTCTGGAAAATAACCCGGGAAGTGGCGCAGAACTCAGATAACATCTGGCAGTGGTTTCAGATCCCACTATAAAAGGTAAGGTCCCCGTGATCTTAACTCGTACAAGTTTTCATTAACCTCCGAGTGTTGGTAAAACAACTAAAAAGCGGTTAAAAACAAAAAAAAAAAATAAATGGCAATAAAGCCAAAGGATATATAATCCCAAGCAGCATTATAGTGACGGAAACTGATACTGCAACTTCGACTCGGTGGTTATCACGTAATCACCACTAAATCGACCACTATACAGTAAGAATAACTGAAATTGTATATGTGTATTTGTAGTCACGTAATTCCCATCTATGGTAGCCACTTCACAGTTCTATAACTATTAGTGTCATTTGAGGTGTCTGAAACATTATGGCCACTGAGCAAATCACTTTTAAAGATTTTCAAACTTAAAAGTGGAAAATAACCCTTGCGGTAACTATCCTGTACGATGACGAACGCTAACCTAAGTTTTCTCAAATTCTTTTATTATGGCTTACAAAAAGTTTGTTTAACCTGTTACGTGAAACATGAATGATTTTATTCAATATGAAATGGGTTATGCGTTTTCGATAGACAATTTTCCTTGATTTTGAAGTGACCGTGGATTGGTCCGTGCGATGACGAAAACTAACATAACTTTTCTCAAATTATTTTATGGTGGCTTACAAAAAGTTCGTTTTACCTATTACGTGAAACGTGACTGATATTCATTCAAAATAAAATGGGTTATGCATTTTCAGTAGACTATTTTTCTTGATTTTGTATAAAAAGGTTAATTTAAATAGATTGGATCTCTGACTTGTGCTCCTGCTTAATATTTATACTTTAATTGTTAATTCTGTTTGCATAAATGCCATCATTTTCATTACTTGTTACTTGATAATTGTTGATTGGAGCTGCATAAATCCACTATACTTGCTACATGTCCTTTTTTAACAATTAATGAACATGTACCTGCAATTTCGAGGTTATAAATTTGAAGTGGCAGGTTATAATGATTGAACATTATTCCAAGGGTATAAGACCTATTGTAATTTTTAGGTTATAACTTTGAAGTGGTGAGTCATTGGCCTGCGACGTGAGTGCCACTTTCCAGTGGTGGAAAAGTTAATAATTTAGTTCCACTGGGCACTTTATGATGGGAGGAGCTTTAGAGTGGTATATTTACACTTTCTGCCACTTTAGAGTTGTATTCTCCAAAAGCCGCCATATTTACAGGAATATGCTGGGTCGCCATTATTAGAGATATGATCGAAATATTGAATGAAGATTTATTTGTCATCAGCACTACATCAAACGTAGTAATTTGTTACGTATTTGTTTCAACTAACCAAGATTGACAACAATTTTTGAGGGATTTAAGTACATAATTTCAGAGACGAGTTATTTCCAAAATTATAATGTTTTCCTTAAATAAAGTGTATTCAGATGGCGCGTGCTCACAATCGAGCTACAACACTCATATTTCACATAAACCATTCAATCGTTTTGATTTTATCCCAATCAGAAGTATCCAAATTCAATATACTTACTTACGCGTTTATATGTTATATATTTTTATAGTTGATCGAGTGTTAGAAATGTATCAGGCAAAATGGAAGAATGAGGAACATTTATCACAAAAATATGTTGTTGAGAAGAGATCAAGCTACATATTATTTACACAAACACAGTCAGTTGTTTAACGTGTCTAGTTTCGGCCACTACATATCCACGTTTTTGCCAGGTGACCACAACGTGGTTGGAATGTAGCTATCTGAGATACAGGAACGTAGATCAGAACGTAGCAGCCACCAAAAAAGTGTTCCCCATCTTGGAAGCCGTCGCGTGATAGATCCGTGTATATTACGTGACAGTGGTTGTGGTCAAGCACTTCAAAGTTTTCCAGAATCGTGGCCGCTACGTTCCGCCCACTTAAAATGTTACTTTTGATGGGGCGATTCTTCCTTCGATCTTATTGAAAATACGATGTAATTCAAATTTTGATGTCATATGACCCAAGTAACCTATGTTTTTTTCATAAAAATAATGTGAGCGAATGGAATTTGCATTTTATTACACAAATGTTGATTTTCACTTGTCCACTCTTAAGTCATGCAAGTCTTTGCTTTGCAACTAAGCTGATGGTTAAAACACTATTTTCATTATATTCTTAATGTAGGTAATTGATTTTCTTAAAAAAAAATAGTGTTTATTCCCCAAAATACAATACAAGATACAACAGCTGTTTACCGCGTATCCAACGAACAGCGAATATTCATGGTCACCTAGACTTCTTTAATTCGTCCTTAAACGACTTTAAATCCCAGCTTAGGACAATGAATAAATAAGACCCGCAACCATCCTCAGTCTTTCTCCTCGAGTCCACGACAACAACTGTTACATTTAATCAATTAATCATTAATATCCTATTGTACATTCCACTCAATCTTAATTTACTTTCATTAATCTTAGATCGTCTTAATATGTAAAACTTGATTCTACCCTCAACTGTATATTAGATGTATTGGGCTAGTTCCCGTTGAATAAATAAATAAAATGAAAAAAAAATAAAAAAAAAATATACATAACGTTTTGATGATGAATAAATAAAAGCATGTGAATAAACAGGAGAACCACAGACGCTGACAATTTCAGTTATACGTGGTGTGGGGGTTTTTTTATTCTATAAAGGCATTTGTTAAATATGGTGAGTTGTGGTATAAGTACAAAAATTAATAAAAAATGAAATGAAATACGAAATAAAAAACACAAAAATACATTATGGGGAGAAACAAGTACAAAGAATCAAAAAACAATGAGAAAAGGGCTCAAATATGAAGTATAAATCATGGTGAGATTTTATAGAATTATTTGAAACATTCGAAGATTGAAAGCATTAACAATACCGAAGTTTGTAATATTATATTACATATTTATAGAGTATATAAAAAGTAATAAAATGCAGACATTTGTGAAAATGGCAGCTTTGACAACGAACTTTACTCTAGTTAACCTAACCTGGAAAGTATTGAAATATTTCAATCATTATTGATTATTATGAAAAAAATTTACTTCTTTTTATATTCATTTATTTGTTAATACTTACTTCATAACTATTGACGCCACAACATCTCAGATACCAATGCCCGCAGAGTTGATCGGCCATTATTGATTTTGACCTGTTCTTGGAACAATCAAAATTGTAGTATTCACCATTCCATAATTTATTTTCGAATGCAGGTTTGGCTTTTTTGAATAAATCTTCGAATTTTGTTCTGTCATCAAGTTTTCCCAACTGGTCTGCCATTGATATCATCGCATACAGAGCTCCAAGCCATAATCCACCACAATAAGCACTGCAAATTTATATATAATCCCATCAAAAACAATTCTTAAGAAGGTCAAGTTTCAGTGTGTATAGATTGTTACTTGTGAAATATAGTGAAATTTAGTTTTAAAAGTTGCCTGCCCTGTTAGACATTACCGAACGCTCAACAAAATGATCGTTTGGCATGGGAGACTTTTATTGTTCAGTTTATGTTTTATATATTTCGTTTGATTCTTTAATGTTTTCTGTTAAACAGATTTTGCCACAATATAAGATTTCCAATGTGTTTGGATGTTGGATGGTGTCTATAGTCGACCAGCACAAAATATAACAAATAGGTTACACAATGGAGAATCAATTAGTTAACTGGACCACAGTTCCCCTTACTGCTCTCTTTGTCTCGAGCAAATTTCTGTTCGACAGATTTGTTTATTGTTTGGCACAAGGTGGTTTATTTGAACCTTTATTACATAAATTAGTAGTTTTTTGTTTTGAGTTGAATTTTATTTTATTTTTCAGAAGTTAACATTATGTTTTTTAATTCGTAGAATGAACATTTTTAGTTTATTTTTCGCAAGTTACGTAATGTTTTTTAATTCAAGAATGTACTTTATTCTCAAAGCCGTTATGGCAAAAAGAACTACAACACTTATTTTTAGAAGATAAATTATTTGTTACAATTATTGCAACAAATAATTTCTCGCATGCAATGGAACGTCAGTGTCATAGAGTCTCTTTCCTGATAAGCCAGACACACATCCACACTAAAATTTTCATACTGACTGGACTGAGCCTACGAATCCTAAAAGCGGGGGCACGTGGTCTAGATTAACTAGTTTGTATCCGCGCCAAGTTTTTGAATCTGTTACTCACAGAATAACCTAGATCAAACAATGAAAGAAATTATTTTTTCCTTTTTAGTGCATTTATATAAATAAAAGCTTGTTTTTAAATTTTTTGTTCAACTTTTTAGTTCTGTTTTCATTACCAACTAATAAAAGCTTGTTTTAATTTTTTTTTTCGTTTATTTATTTTTTAATATTTATAATGTTAAATAACTAGTTTAGTAATCTCTATCTAATTTATTTTTGAATTTTGACAAGAAAATCATAATCTCCGACCCCGAAAACCACTAGATACCAATTTTGAATAGAATCAGACCACAATCACAAAAATTGTCCGCCATATGGGAACCGCCATTTTGTTTTTTTTTTTACAAAAAATTCAAAATGCATTGTCACCGGAATTATGTACACCTACACATGAATTAGGAAAATCGTAAAATGATGGCAGAGGGATGCACGGCGGCGTTTTGATAATTTTTAATCTTCGTTGTTTGTTTGGCGTCGACTCAAAATTAGTTCCTCACATTAGTTTAGGAGCTCAGTTATTATTAAAATTAAACAGGTTTATTTTATTTTTTGCTTTTCAGTTTCTTTTTTCGTCGGTTTTATTTTTTGTTAAAAAGTTTTAATTTTTTAATTTTTTGTGGCTAAAATCCACTAATAACTACCTACTCAATTGACTCCAGGTATCCCTTATGTTTTAGTTTCATCAGAACTACATATATGTGTGCCAAGTTTCAACGTAATCGGTTCACATATGAAAAATCTATCATTCTCAATTTTTCTACCCTCAGGGGTGGAATTATTCCTTTCCAAATTCAAGTATGACCAACTCTGAAGTATACCCTATCCAATAAAAAAGGATCAGCTGAATCGGATAACATAGTACAAAGTTATTGAGTGGTAGAATCGGTTAACGGGTAAAAATTCAAAGGGTGAACGATAAATATTCCCTATTTTTCTACCCTTAAGGGTGACATTTTTTAAAATCAAAATGGGACCCTATATAATTAAAAAAGAATATTGAAATCGAACTACTCTGTGAAAAGTTATGCGTGGTTAAAAAATTAAATAAAAACATAAATATTCGCATTTACTAGAGAACCTTCCCCTTTTTTTTTCGTCGGTTAATAATGATTAATCTAAGTAATTGATGTATGTTACATTATACTTTTAACTTATTGGGTGTCCATGGGTAAATATTAATTTTTTTATTCATGTTTATATATTAGGACTTCTTATTTCTATTAAAAAAATATTTCATAAATGATTCTTTCAAATGGTACTTTATTATGACAAACTATAACTTGTTTACCTTGCCAAATTTCAACTTTCTAAAAATCCCTGAGAAAATAATAACAATTTAGTAACAACTTTATATGAATTCAACAGGCATAATGAAAATGAAAATTTGTAATAAATGACTTAAATGGTTAATAAACTCGGTAATTTTGAATTTGATTTTGCCATATTATTCTCTAGTGGTTGGTAAATTATTGTAGTTTTGATACCATTAAAATAAACTGACTGTCACCTGAATGCATTAATTATCTGAATTGTTAGATAATTCGATTATCTCATTGAATAATCCTGTTAAACTGTTATTTCTGAAGATCGAATTTGAATGTTTCAGGCAAGAAGAAAAAATGTTTCAATAGAGAATTTTTTAACGCATCCTGAACTTTATTCAAATATCAAATAGATTGAAGAAAAATATATGAAATAAAAAGTGTTGTTTTTTATTTTTAAAATTTCAAGAATATTTATGTTTGAAGAAGTAATAATAAAAAAGGAATAATTAAATAATATATTTAACTGGAAATTTTCTATCTAGTTTCTGTAGTGTGTGAATCATCTTTAGGCCACTCAATAGAGAGTGCATGAAAGCGGCTCAGGAATGGGGGTGGAGCAGCAGATTCATAACGGGCGCAGCGCGCTTGTATTACTATACATACGCTTCCCCGCGTCTGCTGCTTCACCCCCACTACTTAGCCGCTTTCACGCACTCGCCCATTTTCGGTCATGTTTGCAAGTATTTCTCACATATTTTGCAGCATTTTAAAGCAAAGTGAGACTAGTAGTACTATACTTCTACTCTCGAAATCTTTTTGAAAAATTGGAATCGGACCACTTATGACGCATCCAGGTCTGAGCAATAAAGTACATTAAAAAATTCAGATTGTAATTATGCCAAAACTAATAATGCGACGACAGTGCCTGAGTTTTTCACACACAAAGTACATATTAATCACTACTATGTCGTAAAAAGGGAGTATCAAGATTGCTTCATTGGTTTTCAAGTTTCAAATCAAAAATGATAATAAATAAAAAAAATGCTTTTAAATGTTTATAACAAATTAAGCAATGACAGCCTCGTGGGGTTCTATTATTTATTTGCCAATCTGGCAGTTGATTGTGTAAAATACTATTATGTACTTTGTGCGTGTGAAAATGCTATTATGTACTTTTGGTAAATAAATATTATTATTATAGTTGGGAGTAAGAAACATAACTATGAATCGTCTATCGTATGATGGCACACTCGGTTTCCTGGTAGTATTTTTGTCACAGAATCAATAGAGCAGATTGGCCTATTTGTGCATTCTGAGATGTGAAGGCTTTTTGCATTGAAAATTTATTAACAAAATTGTCTAGAAAATGTCAACTTTCACTTCAAAACTTCTGTCATAAAAGTCAAACAAAAAAGAATATTTGTATTACCTTACGCCAGTCATCACCCATGAATCGTAAGTTTGATCAGGTTTCCCACCATTCTCAATCAAGCCATCTTCATCAACGTCATTCTTGATGGATTTCTGCATGATGTTATAACATGTATCATACATATCCTCTATATATTTATTATCGGGGTCACCAGATGTAGCAAAAGCATCTCTATATGTCTGTAGGACAAACTTTGGGTTCAAATCTCGCCAATGACTGACATCGTGTATGTTGTAAGCATTTATGAGGGAGAGTGGCTCTTCTCCTAGGGAAAAAAGATCAGTCAAATGCGACTTGGATTCCAAACTAAGAAATATTTATTGAAATAGGTTTCCCTAATATACAATAATAATAATAGTAATTCATATATAAATGTATAAATACATCGATTAAACCTAGAATTAAACAGTAAGGTATGTAACTATTAACTATGGATAAGAAAAACATTATTAAAAATTTAAGTAGACCTAATTTAATTCTCTAATATGTATTAACAGTCGTTGTCTGAATATGTTACAAGATTCACTATATTTAATATTACAGGTGAAATGATGGTGAATCTCACGTTGGAAATTAACATATTCAAGAAAATAAGAAGGTTCTTCATTATGTACTATTTTGTAAATGAATATCATCGTTAGGAAGAAAAGTCGTTGTGAAACTGAAAGCCATTGTAATGTATTCAACATTATTGAGATAGGAGTATAACGATTACAGCTTAAAATGATCCTCATTCTCTTCTATTTTGTAGTTTTTGTAGCTGTGCCATTTCATTTAAACTGAACTGGTATAATAATGTTGCACAATAGTCAAAATGAGGTAGTAAAATCGACCTGTACACTGTGATTCTTGTATCAATAGATAAATGCTTGGAAATTATAGTTTTTTTGAAATTTTCTTAATAACATACATGAAGTAAGTAAGTAAGTAAACATTTATTTCATAGGACTTGTACAAGTATAGAAATCGTCAATGGGATAGTTATATAATATTAAAATTAAAATAAATCTTTTTTAAGCCTAAAATGTGTGAGTATTAAACATTGTGTGTGATTAAGACTAGTGTGCATCCAAAGTAAGTAGATTATCCAACTGGAAACCAAGATACTAAGCAGTTGTTACGATTTCAATTCGCTCGTTATTAATCAAAATATCTATGTCATTTACATTTATCTGCCTATATTTGTATTTAGTTAATATAATCATTGCCTTGGTTTTGGTGACATTCAGTTTCAGCTTGTTTATTTTTAAATATTCACTTACACTTATCAGAACATTATTTATCTTTTGTATAGCAGTGATCAGGCATGAATCACTACATGCACTTAAAGTGTCGTGAGCAAACAGATTAATGAATTCACGATTCACGAAAAGATCAATATCATTCAGATACAATATGAATAGAAGCGGACCTAAGACACTTCCCTGAGGCACACCAAGATTATTGCAAATTTCACGTGATGTTGAGTTTCTAGCCTGCAAGTAACTTTCAAACCATTTGTGTGCTTTTCCTCGAATTCCATAATTTAGTTAATAGTATGTTTCGGTCGATAGTCTCAAAGGCTCTTTTAAGATCCAACAAAACCGCCACCACATGTTTTATTTACATGACTTCATAAAAAAGAGTGTATTCTTCTAAAGGTTCATATAAGAAATGCTATGGGTACAGTACTCGCCTTTTATTCAGGCGAGAAGGTTGGATGCGCACAACACCGATTTCATATGGTTAATGCCCACTCCGCTGTAGACAGCAGCGTGTATGTCAGTTTGATTTGTGCTCTGATGTGATAAACTGATAATGGCAAATAAATCCAAATAACATACACACCTATGGTCATAACAACGAACCAATAGAATCAACAGGGTCTAATGACAGCTAGCGCCGACTTTCGCCAGGATAAATGAATATTAATTACTGTTTGAGATGCTAATGTCAAAATGAAGAGTCATTTTATTTCCCCTTGAAATGGACTTGTCAAGACTTAAACACAGGAAATTAAGACATCGGGAACCAGACGGGAGAAATGGACATACTCCTATACAGGATAGACAAAAGGATAAGTGGTTCGGGTACTTGGCACCTTGATGAAGAAATAGCCCAATAAAGAATATAGAGATGTTTGGAGAAGGAGCCTGGGAAGGAAGAAAATAGCTGAAAAAAATGGAAGACTGGGGAGCTCATGGAACGAAGATGACAAACATGCCATGGAAAGAAACTAGCTCTCAACCCACTTAATAACAGTAATTTTTGACTCTATCGAACGGTTTTGTCTGTGTAGATAGTCAACTTACGACCTCTTTACTAAGGCATTCAATATGAAATTACTATATAATACCAAATTTGTTGTTGTTGACTTACTAGAACTAAAGCCATCATATTGGTTGATTTGGGATTTCAGATTGGTTGTAAACTGCTCGATAATTCTAAACTTTATCCTTCTCTCAATATTTGTGGATTGGGCTCAGATATAGCTGTTTTTCCAAAGTTGAACAATATATGAAGTGGTTTTGCCAAAGCAAAATAAATTTTTTCTAACAAAAATAATGGAACACCATCAAGCCCAAATTATAATTTCCAAGGAAAAGATAAACATAAATCAATTATGTATTTTATTCAAATTGTGGGATTTCATTAAGTTTTTCATTATAGAATGTAGTCGAAATATATTTTGCAGAGAAATTTATAATTTCATCATTGTTTGTGCCAGCTTCATTGTCATACGACATTATGGGTGGATGTCTGTAACCCTTCTTTTTGGAATTAATATACTTTTTAAAGTTTCATAGTTTTGAGCAAAGGTCATTTTCATTTTTTTTTCAATTATTTTTTTATAGCAAATAGTCCTCAATAATGCTTCTTTGTACACTTTTTTCCCTAGCTAAATTTCTCCACCCTGTTTCAAGGCTGTGTTGATTAATTCTCTGTCAAAAAAAAATATATCAAAGTTCTTCGTTGGAGATACCGCCACAGAACCAAGTTTCTACAAGTATTATAATGTTATAAGTTGAACATGAGACTACAAGTATAAGATCTGTCAGCTTTTTACTCAAATCTCCAACATTCTGATAGAACACAAATAAGTATTTTTTGTTTACGATTGTGTTTTGAGATTTCAGGGACGCCATTTATATTTTTTATGAACACTTATTCCCTTTTTCTCCTTCCATTCTTTTTACTATTCAAATGTTCTCTTTGGTGTGTTATCAGGTCAGCTCTAGTTCATCTTTCCAACTCTGAAAGCTCTCCCTTTTGTCTAATTTTCATTTATAGTTCCTGTTACTATATCCTTTGAAACATTAACATCATTGTGAACACTTTCTGGTATGTTACACCCCATCACATTTGCTACTTTACTTTGACGCTCATTTAATTTATCAACAATAGTTTTTTCGGAAATCACTGGATGGAACTTTGGATATTAATTTCCTGCTGCATAATATCGATTGTTTGTGTTAACTTCTCGTTTTTCCTCTCTCAATATTTTATAGGCTTCTCTGCACTGCATTTAAGACCAAAGAAGATCATAGTACATTTCTTCAACTTGTTTTTTTTTCCTCGAATGCTGGTCTTGTCACCAGCTGCACCTCACCCTCTTGGGTTTTTTGTAACTACTTAACTCTAGTCCCCTGTAACTCCGTAACTCTAGTCCCCTGTATCAGTCTGTACAGGTTCTTCACTGGTTGGCTACTGCAATCTTCGGGGGTTAGCCTTGGCTGTACGAATATTGCTTATCTTTTGCTGTCTAGCGCCTCGCATTCTGACAATATATGTTTGTCAGTTTCTGTCCCTTTGCCACATAGTCTGCACGAAAGTTCTCCGTTGTACAGCCCCATTTTGTGCATGTGTCCTCTCATTGGGCTATGACCAGTGAGAAAGCCCATTATTGTTCTGACTTGGTTCCTACTCATCTTGAGTAGTTCTTCAGTTCTTTAATATATATTTTCCCGTGGTGCATGAGAGGGGCTTCCTTCCAGCGCTCCCTTTGTTTTCGTTTGACCCAGTCCTGTACGCAGCCTCGGATGGCTTATTTTGTTGCTCCGAGTGTAGGTTCTGGGCCAATATATCGAGTTGATGAGCCCATCCTGGCTAGTTCATCAGCTTTTTCATTGCCCTCGATGCCACAGTGTCCTGGACCCACATCAAAGTTATTTTGTTGTGTTCTGCTAGGACACTGAGTTCTTCTCGGCATTCCCATACCAGTCTTGATGTCACTTTTGTGTTCGTGAGAGCCTTCAGTGATGCCTGGCTGTCTGTGCATATTTTGATCCGTGTGTTGCGCACTTTCCTCATGTTGTTTTCTCTCACGCAGTGTAAGATTGCGTACATTTCCGCTTGGAATATGGAAGTATATGTTCCCAGTGAGGTGCTCATTTGGGAGTTTCTTCCCTCACTGTATATAATAATAATAATAATATACATTTATTGACAGAAAATAATATCTAGATACATTTGGGGAAAGAAAAAAAATTAAACCTGTCAATAGGTTGCAAGATTGGCATAAACCATTCTTACTCTTGCACCTCAAAAATAATAATAAAAAAAATACGAAGAAAGAGAAAAAATATATAGACGTGAAATTAATTACATATAATTATGATGAAGGGTGTTTATTCCAGTGTTTTCTCGATGAAGATTTTATCAACTACACCATGAGACATTATTAAAACAATTTTGGAATAAAATCAAATCATGAGATCCACTCCCATACATATGAAAGTATACAAACACTATATGGATGTTGTTACAATATTAAATCAATAATGGTATAATAATAATGTGAATAATATAGAACGACAATGATAGAGAGAAAAAGAAAAACATTGAAGAATACAGAACAAAAATACAATATGAAAGAGAATGAATGAAATTTACAAAAATAATAGGTGATAATTATTATAGTGGAGAACACATATATATTCAATAATGATGATTATTTGATAATAGTTTTTGATAATAGATTTTGCTTGTAACAATTTTTGATACACACAATAGATTTAGATTGGAGGATCGGCGGGAGGTCATTATATAACTTTACGATGGTATAAGTAAAAGATCGCTTGAAATGCTCGGTGAAGTGCCTAACAATATGAATCATTTTACGTCTTATGTTCACATGATGCACATCCGTTCTAAACTGTATTTTATTATATAAGTATGGGGGTGTATGAGTGACAACTATTTTATGGAATAACACCGCGGAATGAAGTGTGCGCCTATCAAACATTTTCAACCAATTTGCTTTCTCAAGGGTGTGTGAAATGGGATCCCTCTTCCTAATGCCAAATGAAAATCTCAAACATGAGTTTTGAACCTTCTGAATTCTCTGTTGTTCATTGGTATTCAAAAAGTAGTGATATACTACATTACAATGGTTAAAAGTGGACAGAATCAGAGAATCACACAATAGCAATTTAGTTTTCAGGTTCAAGGAATGTCTGTGAGGATATAATAATTTCATTTTTCCATAAGCCTTTTGTATTAACAGTGATATATGCTTTTTAAATTTTAGGTCGTCATCGATTGTAATTCCCAAATTTCTCACATGACTCTTCACCAGAAGATGTACACCACCTATTTTTATACCCAAATCACCAAATTTCAACCTAGTACCCTGTCTTCCAAATTTGATTACAGAGCACTTATCAATATTTATGTGTAGGGAATGTTTTTTCGATACTTCCACTAAGTGGTTCAGTTCTTTGTTTATGATATCAACACTATGTTGCATCACATCGTATTTGAATGAATAATACAATTGAGTATCATCGGCGTACATATGACACTTCAAATTGTTCAATCCTACGGTCAGTTGAGTCGTATATATAATGTACAAGATGGGCCCAAGTATTGACCCCTGGGGTACACCCGATGTCAATGTCTTTAAATTTGATAAATCATCATCAACCTTCACCATTTGCGATCGATTCGAGAGTTACGATGTGAAAAACTTTACAGCATTATCAGTTAAACCATTATAATGCATTATGGAGAGAAGAAGTTGATGATTTATCGTATCAAAGGCCCTACTGTAATCGATCAGAATTAAAGCAGTAATTTCATCATTATCCCAAGCTCTGACAATATCATCAAGTATATTCAGTAGGGCCGTTGCACAGCTATAATTCGACCTAAAACCTGACTGCATCATAGGGAGGATATTATTATCACAAAGATGAGCACGAAGCTGATGAGCTATTGCTTTCTCTAAAATTTCTGAGAGGTAGAGCAGTAGGGAAATAGGGCGCAGATCTTTATATTCCATTGGTTCCTTAACTTTTGGTATTGGGATCACAATAGATTTTTTCCACATGCTAGGAAAAACATTTTTTTCCAGACAGAAGTTTATAATATGTAATATAATGGGTAATAATGATGGGCAACAGAGATTTACAAGAAAATGATCAAGATCATCAAATCCTCTAGACTTGCTTTTTATTTGTGACATAAAGGTCAGTAACTCAGCCTCCGTGATCGGATGAAATTCTAAAAATGTAGTTACAGAATCATTTATGTTGTTTTCGTAAAAACTTTTTATACCAAAATCAACTTTATTGCTCAATTTGGTGGAGGATATAAAAAAATCATTAATATCACTTGCATTGTGCAACTGAGCGGGAATATTCGAGGATATGGATTTACTATGTATGTTTAGTTTTCTGAGTTTAAGCCACAAATCTTTGGATCTATTATTATTCACAGTAATATGTTCCAGATAAGCCTTTCTTTCGCGTTCGATAGAAGACTTCGTGTATACCAGCACCAGTTCCTTCCTAGGTCATCGATCCATCTGCATACCAGATCCTCTCTCCAGGTTTGCCCTTGATGGTGTCGTCTGTCCATTCCCATCGGTCTTGTATGATCACCTCGAAGTTCGTGTTGAAGAAGTATCTAGGAGTTGTGTGGTCCGTTGGTTTCATTTCAAGAATGTTGCCTCCCACTATTTCCATTATATTGTTGTGATCCGATCTCGTGTTTTGTAGCCTTAGAAGTCCCATTCTTGCCTCCCTCATGATTGTTATGTCAGTCGGTGGAAGGTCCAGTAGTGCGTCCATGGCTTCTGTTGGTGTTGTTTTCATGGCCCCCGTTATGCTGAGGCAGGCAAGACTTTGTACCTTGCTCAACTCAGCCGCGGCTATTTTTTGGGTTATCTTTGTCCACCATACCAAAGATGCATAGGTGATCATGAGTTTCACCAAGTATTGTATGTCCAATTCACCATTTTGGGACTTAGCGCCCATGTTTTTCCGTATGCTCGTCTGGCTACCATTAGTGTCACCTCAGCTTTCTTCTTTACTTTTGCCAGTTGTTGGTTCCATGTTAATTTCCACTTGATTTCATTTATTGTTGGCTGTAGGGCAGCTGACTGACTGATTTTCATAGTCAAAAACGTAAAGTTTAAATATATATTTTTAATTTTTTAATCTTAAAACATTAATAAATTTAATACTGCTCCTTCCCATTATTCTACTCACAAACATAACATCAACTTACCAAGACCAAATTCATTTATTTGCAATTATTGCAATATGTTCAATCACCTACTGGATTATATGCTTTTGTATGATCGACCTTGTTTCTTGGAAGAATTTTATTCTGATGTTTCAACTTTTATACTTTTCATTTTATATATGGATATGTCAAAAATACTTTTATGGTTTAAATACTAGAATCTCAATGTACGTATATAATTTTACAACTAGATGTTTTTTTCTGTTACAGTCTCTCGTCTCGTATTTTATATAGACTAAGTATAATTTTGGCTTTACGTAAATGCTTTGTCATAAAGATGTATTCATTCTTCAAGACAATATTTCTCTCTGTGTTTTTTATTTTTATATACGGAACAATAAAAACAAGTTCCATCTACAGTTTATACTCTTCAGATGGTTTTCCCGAGAAATCGATTTTCATATATTGAACACTTTGCAATTCCTTATTAGTTTTTTCAGTTATAAAACTCATGCAAAACCTGAAAAATGGAAAACTACTTTGAGAGTTACTCCATGAGTTATATCTGAAGTCATAAAAAGAAAAAAAAAACATTACCTGGACATCCTGCATCGTGAGGTATTGTATATGCTTGCTTTCTTTCAACTACTTGTCCGTCATAGAGCATTGTAACTTTATCCTTGATTTCTTCTGATACAAAATCACGCAAATCATATTGCAAGCATTTTTGAAGATGAGGCCAATTCTTGTGCAATGCGTGTGAAGCATAAAAATGAACGTCATAAGAATTATACATGATATATTCCTGCCCTTCCAAATATGCAAAATGGCCATAGGTTCGTCTGAAATCGTTTTTTTTTAAATTAAATGTATAATGGTTAGGTGAGCTACAAACTCCATTCAATTATGTAAATTACCAAATGGATCAACCTCTATATTTTAATTTTTCATATTATTCAGGATAAACTTATTATGTAGATGTAATAAGAATTTTTTCGTTTCTCCAATATGAAAAAGTGATAGAAATCAAGAATATAAACTACTACAAAGTGTCAGTTAACAAGGTTCAGGTAAATATGTATTGCTTTAAAAAAATAAAAACACACTTTTTGAGAAAAAAACTCTTTCATACATTTTGATATTTGAAAATATTTTTTTCTCATGGGGTTGAATTTGTTTTAACTTTGAAATTGTAATTACTTAATAAATATAGGTTGTCCCAATTGAATAAAACAACTTTGGTAGCATTAGAGATTTTAATATAATTTAATCTTGAGCTATTGTTTGAGTAACCGTACCAAATTTCAATATGAAGTATCGATTACTTTGAAAGTTGCCAAGGACGCCCCATATCCCTAATGTATAATGTAAAATTTCATTACCTTGGGTCGTTTTCAGGTAATTTTGCAATTTCTTCATCCTCTAGTGCAAACCAAAGGCTTCCCCCATCACTAATGTAGTAGGTTTCATTGAATAAAGCTCCCTTATACCAGTCTGGTAATTTGCTGGAATCATAGTGCAAAGCAGTGAGTGATGTAATTTTTTCCCACTTATTCACAACATCCAAATATTACACATTATATATCAATACTGGCTCACCATGATACCGGTAGCTTTCGAATAAAGTGCCCACCCCATCCCACCACTTTGATATTATAAGCAAGGACTCGGAGCATACCAGCATCTGACATCACAGATTACTCCTGGCATTATAAGCGCATCATTTATTTACGTTCTTGTCACGCTTTTTCGGTTTATTTTCGTTTATGGGGTTGAAATAGGTTTTTAAAAACATTTCAAGTTTAATATAAATATTAAAAATATAAAAAAAAAATTAAGACAAGCTTTTATTATACAAATGCACTAAAAAGGAAAAAATAGTTTCTTTCATTGTTTGATTTAGGTTATTCTGTGAGTAACAGATTCAAAATCTTGCCGCGTAAGATTACCTATTTTGTATAAATACAAGCTTGTAGCTTGTCTAAATGTTTTTTTATAATTTTTATTTTTACATGCTTTATATTAGCTTCACTTGTATGTTTGTTTGTAACCGAATCCTTTGTACTTGATTTTCACCCACTTCCAGACGTCCGAATGATTTGAAATTTGGCAGGTGTACATAATTCCGGTGACAATGCATAAGAAATTTTTGTGTGAAAAAAAAACAAAATGGCGGCTCCAATATGGCGGACGAGTTTTATGATTATGGTCCGATTCGCTTCAAAATTGGTATCTGAGGGTTTTCGTGGTCGGAGATTAAGATTCTTTTGTCAAAATTGAAAAATTCAAGATGGCGGCTCCAAAATGGTTGACGAGTTTTGTGATTATGGTCCGATTCTATTCAAAATTGGTATGTGGGGGTTTTTAGAGTCGAATATTATGATTCTTTCGTGTAAATTTAAAAATTCAAGATGGCGGCTTACTGTATATATTGACGTTAAAATCTTTGAGTGACTTCTAAAATGGAGATTTGACTATTAATACAGCTGTACACATTAATGATTTGGAAAATAATTACAGTTACTAATAGTAATCACGGAATTAATAGTAGATTAGAACAAATAATAGTTTAAAATTTTTTAAAAAACACGCTTTTATAAATAAACCAAACTAAAAAGTAGAAAATAAATAATAGTTTAAAAAAACTAAAAAACACGCTTTTTATAAAAAAACGAACTAAAAAATAAATAAATAATAGTTTAAAAAAACTAAAAAACATGCTTTTATAGAAAACCAAACTAAAAAAATTGAAAATATATTTTAATAAATTTGAATTAAGAATAGTGTGAACATTTTTAATAAATATAAATTAATAATTATGTAAATAAGAAAAAAAAATATTTTATTTAAAAAAAGCGTGGGGTGCTTAATCTGAATCTTAAAAAGCACCCCACGCTTTTTTTTTATATTTTTTTTTCTTATTTACATCATTATTAATTTATATTTATTAAAAAAATTTACACTATTCTTAATTCAGTTTATTGAAATTTATTTTCTATTTTTTTAGTGCGTGTATTTTAGTTTTTTTAAACTATTATTTATTTATTTTTTAGTTCGGTTATTTATAAAAACGTGTTTTTTAGTTTTTTTAAACATTATTCATTAACTTTCTGGTTCTGTTTTTATTAACAACTTATTAAAGCTAGTTTTGAAAAAAAAACGTTCATATGTTTTTTATTTTTTAGTATTTATGTTAAATAACTAGTTTAGTAATTTCTATCTAATTTCTTTTTGAATTTTGACAAAAAAATCATAATATCCGACCCCGAAACTTTACTTGCAAGAGTTGATTACAGATAGACACACAGACAGACACCGGGACAGGTGAAACTAAAAATTAAACTTAGTAAAAAAAAATCTTTGACCCCAAAAACTCAGACATTTTGAATAGAATCGGAGCATAATCACAAAACTCGTCCGCCATTTTGGAGCCGCCATGTTAAATTTTTGAATTTTGACAAAAAAATCATAATCTCCGACCCCGAAAACCCCTAGATACCAATTTTGAGTAAAATTGGACCATAATCACAACAATTGTCCGCCATATTGGCGCCGCCATTTTGTTTTTTCCTAACAAAAATTTCGTAATGCATTGTCACCGGAATTATGTACACCTACCAAATTTCATATCAATCGGACGATTAGAAATGGGTCAAATTTAACTTGCAAGATTTGATTGCAGATAGACAAACACACAGACAGACACCAGGACAGGTGAAACTAAATAAAAGCTTGCAAAAAGGAAGCTTTCTTGTCATGAAAAACGCCAGCTTAAAACGAAGATAGAACTACAACGAGCAGCATCTGATATATTGTTTGAATTATTTTCTTTGTTGTATTTTTTGTAGCAAAACATTTTTTTTTTATTGGTGCGCCGTTTTACCCATATAAAGCACGCCTCAGCGTGTTTAAATCGATCTTTAAAAAACGCGCGTTTTTTAAAGTTACCATGGCAACATCAACAAATCGAGAAACGTGAAGTCTAAATGACAAATTTTTTATTATTGATCTGACAGGAGTACCTTGTAACGTCAAATAAAATATTACTAACAAATGTCGACGCCTTGTACTGCTCCGACATTCTCTGAAGGTAAGCAAGCACAACTCGTTCATTTATATGTGATACCTCTTGCTCCTCCATCCATTTGATGAACTTTTCATATTCTTTTTTATATATATCACTGGATTTTCGCGGTATTAACCGCGATTCTGCCTCACTATTCAAAACATCGATATTAGATTAATTCATTTTTGAGCTCTGGTGACAACAAATATTGATCTTTGATAACAAATTGCAAATTAATATCTGTTTTTCTCATTTCCATGACAACGAAAGGTATACTGATGTCACATCACGAATTCAACCATTTTGCATTATTAGGTCTTATTTCAATTTTTTGTAGTAATAATACCAGTATATATGATTTCAAAGTGCACCAATAAAAAAAAATAACGTAAAGTATTCGTGGATAACTGGTCTTAAAAACACTTACTCTATTTCGAGCACTCCGGCTGCGCCGTCGTGCTCGAAAAATCGCGCGTGTTTTAAAGCCCTTTTTATCCACTTATACTTTAATATACTATTTTATTAGCATTTTTGTTAAAAATTTTTGTTACATTTCATGTTTGTTCAAATGTTTAGTTGAATAAGCAAATAATGTTGACTTCTATGTATCAGTACCTACCTAACAAGTTTTATTAAAACCCTTGGGGAATTTAAATCTAAAATTTTAAGGGGGTGGTGGGGCCCTGCTCACTAAAATCGACCCAACATGCACCTGTATCAATATAAGAGAGAAATAATGTTTATATATTTTTTTTATTTCCTCTCAAGTGTTCAATAGTCTTTCATAGTGAATGTATAACAGAAATAGAAGCTTATTTTACCATTTTCAATTGATTCATTAATTTCTTGAATAACCCATTAGCGCTGGAAAAAAATTAACCCACTATTAAAAATGGGAAAGAAATTATTTCTACGCGAGTTTTTCGGGAACCAATGTTAATGTAAATTGCTCACATTATTTATAACAATTACTAATGAGACACAATTAGGTTGGGACATGAAATTTGTTTATTGAATATTTGGAATCTACGCATACGACTTTGTTATTAATTTTTTTCCTACGTTTCTATAACAATTTTTGAGAATGCTACAGCATTTTGTATAGGCCGAGTTTCAAATCGCCTCCATGACCTTGGAGAGACAGAGAGCGTGGCTTCACAATACTGTTGGGACCGGTGATCCTCTCTTCTGCCGCTAATATTGTGAAGTGTTTATTGTTCGCGTCGTTATCAATATGCATACTGTAATTTTCAAAATTCCCACACCAAAAACGAGTTATTGTTGGTGTTATTTGTCTGGTTGTGAGAATTCAACAAGAAAAACACCACAAAATTTTTTCTGTGTGGAAAGGAAAATAAGTGGTTTTGTGTTGCTCATTGCAAGTACATACCAACAAAAACACAATTGTTTTGCTGCGAGAATCATTTTACTTTGAAGGATGATATGGAAAACTACAAACAGTATTCATTAACGGGTACTGCAAAAAAATTGAAAAAATACGTTCTGCCCCACATTTTCAATGAGCATTTATATGGAATCCCCAGGCCGAATTTCACACCTCGAACAATAGGCCATAATTACGATATCGGATTACCATTTATGAGTCTCTTAGATGTCTGCTTGATGGAAATTTTAGACTGTATCTCGACCATATCGCAACTCATGTCACAATGAAGAGTCGTTTTAAGACCTACTTCAAAGTTCTGCTAATTCACACAATTTTTGTGTCAAAATAGTGCTCGCGAAAATAATAAATTCATCATCGGAAGTTTGATTCAAATTTTTTAAATCTCTCACGATTTGATGAATAGACAAACACATGATTTCACGCTCTTTAATATTATAATAATATCGAGTAAACTGCATGTCAATTTGTATTTCCTGAGCTGTCACTAAAAATTCACGTAAAAAGTATTTTTTCGCATCGTTTGTGTATGGCGTTGAAACAACAGCAGAATTATCGAATTCAGATAGGACTTTTATGAAGTTTTTAATTGTTCCTACTGTAGATAAAACTGATTTTTTCCAATAGCTCACTACTTCGGTAACAGCAGGTTTTTCATTCCGATGATATAACCACATTAAAAAAGCTACCTCATGTTTACACCCCCCGAAAACAAAAAAAGGGCTGCTACTTAAAAAACGTTGCTACAAAAGTTACTAACAAGTTCTATAAATTTTCAGGTGGTTATCGACAGCGTAAAAAAAATACATTCATTGTCTAAACAGGATAAATCCCAATTACAAGACAGATTAATAACAAGTTGAAGAAAACAGATACAGATAGCTCTGGATAATTAGTATATATATATAAATACAAGATAGTTCGGAAGTTACAGTTGGAGAATACATATTCAGATAAATACAGGTAATACAGAGGGATGCAAATGTAGTATTAAGAACAGGTAGTTGATTGTTTTAAATACAGTTTTTGTTTAACTTTGTTTGTTTGTTTGAAAGAACCTATAGGTTCATTAAGAATATCGATTCCAGAACAGATTTCATTAGCAATTTTACTTATTGCATACATCGGTGATTTTAAAAGTGTATTGGTGTTAGGTTTAGGTAGGTGAAAGGTAGGTTTGTATCTACAATTGCTACGAGGGACTTGAAAGTTGATTTGTGCCAATAAATCAGGGCAGTCAGTTAGATTATTTATTAATTTGTAGAGGAATAAGCAAGCACAGTATGATCTACGATTTTCTAGTGATAAACATGAAAATCTTGAGTAGTAAATTGTTATCGTAACCTTGAGGGGGGTAGGTCCCATCCAGCTTGAAGGACACATATTTCATGAAGAATCTTTGAACTGATTCAAGTTGATCAATGTGACATTTGTATAAGGGGGATCATATCAGGGAGCAGTATTCCAATCTAGATTTCACGAATGCGTTATAAAGGGCCATGAAGCAGTCCTTGTTTTGAAAGTCTTTGCACGTACGGAAAATCAGTCCGGTCATTCTCTTAGCGGCAGAAGATGTTTTGTCGTAATGATTGGAAAAGTTAAGTATGCAATAAATGTACTACAATCTACAAGTATTGAAAATTACTCAATTTTTGATGCATTGATGTATTTTTGCATAGTTCCATCACAAACAAACAGGGATTTTTCCAGTGAAAAAATTTATAAAATATCCTGATTCTCTTGATTTTAATAATATTATTCCCATTACTATCAATTCATCTTATATTTTTACCTTTCACAGGTGCACAATCCAAACAGAAAACGTTTTGAATGACATATTCGTCATTGACTGTCATTTCCACAAGAGGCATGTGCCGGTCCGAGTCCCAACAGTATCGTGACCGAAATGCCATTCCGAGCGGACGGAGAATTTACCGATTTTTAAAGTCATTTTTAACGAAAAATTAATGGCAAAAATAGTTTTTTTCAACGGTATTGTTTTTAGATCTCTGTAATAAAAGTGGTTTTATACTGATTTTCCACATCATGTCCCAACCTAATTATATTCATAGTATGATACTAGTAACTTTTCTCTACCAAGGCATGAGAAAACGTTATACAAATTTGCTTAGCGGGCTCATTTGTATAGTTTGTTGTATACATAACTCATCAAAATTGTGCCTTGTATTTTTTTAATGCATAAATTTGTTCAATTATATCAATATAATCATCAGGTTAATGAAAATGTGTTTCCAGTCGAGTAAGCAAATTTGCATTTTTTTATTATTTTTAATTGGCATTGAATGCTGTAAGCCGCGAAGTGTATTGTTACGAATCCACTACGCCACTGTCTACTGTGTACTTTATACGCGATTCATTCACCACCTCATCTTCTTCGTTTTCCCATAATTATTTCTCTGTTTTTTGGAGGGAATTGGTTGTAGTATTTTGTTTATGGGAAATAAAGAGCTATTATTATTATTATTAAGTATGACTGATGTATTTGTCAACAGTGTTGTGTTGTAATAGTGAAGTGTAAATAATCGGATAATAATTGGTTCTGAATTTTAAATAGCACGAACCCCAGTTTCGTAACAATATGAATTTTCTCGATCATAATATTGAATTTTCAAAGAGAAACATTTAAATGATGATAAAACACCCATATTAAAATTTTTCTACTACTAACATCACATAGTTCGATTATTCAGTAATTGACAGTTTCTTATGTTTTATTGGATGTATAACCTTCCACTCGCCAAAAAATAAAAAAAGGGGAACATGTATACAAATATTTGAATGAAATAATTTCACTCTCACACTTCAATGAGGCTTTTTAGGGTAGATCTATCATACAGTTATAATAGATAAATATCAAGGCCTACAAATTATATGAGTAAATGTATTGATTATTTTGATAAAACACACCTGCATATGAAAATGAGATTAGCGTAGATATAACTATATATTTTTTTTATTTTAATCATTATTGAGGTACCCAAACAGATCAAAAGCAGTTTAGAGATTTGTACCATTTTCTGTATTTCAATCTGTCAATTGAAATTCATTAGATAAATAAGAGTAGCTGTACAATTAATTAATTCCAATAAAGTGGTAGGTATATTCATATATATTTTTTAAATTTCGAATTGACGGGATCCATACTAGATCAAAATTCATATCAAAGTAAACAAGTCATAATAAAAAGGCATTTATTTCTATTGAAGAAATATGCAATGAGTTTCAACAACATACCTTGTCATCATCAGGCACTTGCAAAACTAACATAGACGTTACAAGTTTGTTTATTATTATTAATGCCACAAATATTAGTTTTGTAATCCTGATGATGACAAGGTAGCTTATCGAAATGCATTGCATATTTCTTCAATAGAATTATTCCAAAATATTAATGTACATCTTAGAATACAAAATTGACAACAATTTGTTGATTACTTTGTTCATTTAAATTCACACCCCCAATTAAATTCACCAAGGAAACGAAAACAGATGATTCAATAAACTTTTTAGACTTTAGTATGACAAAAATGAACAACAAACATAATTTTTCAATGTTGCATAAGCACTTATACAAATATCATAATACACAGTACAGTACATCCATACCCACAAGAAATTATTCAGTGGTACAAGCGTTAGTATTGTACCCACTTTTTCCACCCGGCGCAGATTCGACTCCCGCAGCCGGCGAAACAAATTTTAAGGCCCCAAGAGTGGTTTCGGATCCCACTAGATTGAAGATTGTAGGGGGGTCGATATGGCTCTTCAGCCTCTCCGTACCTCGACCTATGAGGTCTTTTATACATTACCCTTCATCTATTCAAGACCCAGGTTTCCTAGACTCCTTGCGAAGCGTATCAGTTTCCTGGGACTTAATTCCTGGTGTCTGAGGGCGTTAGTGAAACCCCTTCGAGAAACTTAAGCCTTTTGCAGAACAGCGCTTGGCAGTCGCAAAGCAGGTGTTCTGCAGTTTCAGCGAAGTTCTTGCAGTAACGGCACAGTTCACTGTCTGATCTATCCATTTTTTTGAGGCGATACCTCAGAGGACAATGACCAGTGAGCAGTCCCGTTACCAGTTTCAAGTCTTTCTTGTCCAACTCGAGAAGCTGTTCAGCTTTCTTTGGCGATGGGCTCAGAAGCCTTTTCGCTTGTCTTTGCCCTGGAACCTTGTTCCAGTGGGTTTTAATTTGGTCAGCTTTCCCAGCGCCGAAACTCTTCGTTGATGTGAGCTTTGGAAAGACACAAAAGGGTTCGGGCCAGAAAATTGAGTGTTTGCGCCTTCCTTGGCAAGGCTGTCTGCTTCTTCATGCCTTTGATTCCCTTGTGACCTGGCCCACATCAGAGTAACCTGATTGTTCGTCTTAGGGAGAGTTTGCAGTCCCAAGTCAGTCTAGACTCACAAGTGTGTGACTTTAGAGCTGCTTGGCTGTCTGATAGGATATAGATCTCTGCCCCCCCTGAACCCTCTTTCAAGGCATTCTTGGGCGCAAATTTCTATAGCATGGGTTTCTGCTTGAAACATTGTTGGGGCTTTGCCTAGGGATTTTGAGAGACTAAATTTAGAACCCGTTACTCCCACTCCAGCCCTTTAGTCCGTTTTGGAGCCATCAGTATACCATACTGATGCATTCCTTTTTAATTGCGGTCCGTTCGTTGTGAATATATGGTGGTTGTTTATAACCACTTCATAATTCACTTCAAAGTCGTGCCTAGCTGGCATAATATCTGATGGCTTGTATCCAGGGAATATTTTCCAGAATCTTCAGATGTCCAATCAGATTTCCAGCCTTAACCGGTTTTTCATTACCAATGCAGTGGCGGAAGATTGAGCATTACCTCTAGTGAGGGCAGTGGGGCACGTGAATATTGCTTCTGTGATTCCCAGACAGGCTTTCTGCAGCTTGATTTGTGCCGAGTGCTGTTGGGTTTTTGGCCACCATACTAATGAGGCATAGGTGACCATGGGTTTGATAATCGTTTGATATACCCAGTATATAATTTTCGGCTTCAAACCCCATGTCTTGCCAAAAACTCTGCGGCCGTCCAGGTTGCCACTGTAGCCTTGGAAATAATATTTTTAATATGACTCTTCCATGTTAGTCTCTGGTCGATTATGATGCCCAGGTATTTGACTTCATTGGAAAAAGTTGGCTGAGTTCCATTCAGGGTTGGGGCTTTCAGTTCATACTTACGCCTCTTTGTGAATGGAACCAGCACTGTTTTGCTAGGATTTACATTTAGTCCCTCCTTTGCGCACCATCTTCTGATTATGTTTAGGGCTGTCTGCATGCGATTGGATATTATCCCGTCATGTTTGCCCCTAATAGTGATGACCAGGTCTTCGGCATAACCTTGAGTCGTAATTCCAGATTCATGAAGCTTCACTATCAGATTATCCACGGTCAGTGACCACAGCAAAGGCGATAGAACCCCACCTTGGGACAACTTTTTCCTCTGTCATTCTGACCGTTTCCTCTCCAAGAGCAGCTACAATGATTCTGCTTTTCAGCATTGCATGTATCCATCTGATCAGAGAGGTGTTTATATTCCTTTCCTCTAGCGATCTGATGATCGAGTCATGTGATGTGTTATCGAAAGCACCCTATATATCTATGAATGCACAAGTATGTCTTTTATATGCTTTCAACTAAGCATTGTAGAGCATTAATTGTTGATTTGCCTGCTTGATAGGCAAACTGTTTTTTGTGAAGCAACTATAATTTTCTCCATTGTTTTCAGGAGAAAGGAGGTGAGACTGATAAGACTTTGGTTCGTCTGCTGGACGTCTCCCAGTCTTTGGTATGAACACCACTGCAGCCTCCCTCCAGGCTTTCGGTATGTGACCGAAAATGAAACTGGCCTTGAACAGCCTTTTCAAGGAGGGCTCTATTATTTCAAGACCATTTTGTAATAAGGCGGGGAATATTCCGTCCTTTCCGGCCATTAAAGTTAATTTCTCCCTGTTTGGGGTGTCACCCCTTCCAGCTGAGCACTTTGCAGTTCGTCTTCAACAACCTTAGACCCAGGATAGTGTGTCTGGATAAGAATACTTATGCTTTACTTCTGGTTTTCTGCATATCCACCGTTCGGCTTTTTGATCAGACCGATGCCATTGGTATGTTCTTTAGAAATAACTTTCTGGAGGCGTTGGGCTGGGGCTGATTCCGCAATCCCCTCACACATTTGCCTCCATGTTCTTTTGGATTTTCTGAGTTCCTTGTTGTACTGAGAATAGTCTTCCCTAACTGTTTTCTAAGTTTGGCTAGCTCTTTATTCCATCACGTCTCTATTGACTGCCTTATATTTTTCTGGGCAGCTTTCATTATAGCATTTTGAAGCTGCTTGGAGGCTTTATCTAGTTCCTCAGCTGAATATGTTGGTCCTCCAACTGCCTCTCAAGGTGCTCTTTATAAGCATCTCAGTTGGTCAGTTTGGGTATCCTATATCCTTCGAAGCATGGTACCGATGACTCCAAGTCGAATCTTATGTGTTGATGATCCGACATCGAGGAGTCCTCAGATACTTGCCAGTTGTGAATATAGATTGTTATAAATGGATCAGCAAGGGTTAAGTCAAGAACCTCTTTTCTGATCGCATTACCTTTATTGACAATGTCTATATTAGTCGCAGACAAATATTCTAAAAGGTACTCACCTCGTGCGTTTATGTCTGTGCTTCCCCATGTGAGATGGTGTGCGTTCGCGTCGCAGCACAGAATGAAATGCCTGTTTCCTTTTTGACACCATCTGATGAGGATTTGGACTTCCTCTGGTGGTGGGTGTGACGGCGAGTCCCCTAGGAAGTAGGCCGAGACCATAACAATCTGCCTCTTGCCTGTTTCAGTTGGCACTTCCACGATGGCGGTTGCCAAATCTCCACTGATGAACTCTGGAACAGGAGTAAATTTAATATCGGGTGCGAGCAATATGGCTGCTCTTGGGTTTTCATAAGTGTTGCAAAAAAGTAACTTACATGATTCAATTGCGAGTCCTTGTATTCGTCCTCTATTGATCCGGGGTTCTTGAAGCCACCCTATACTAAGGATTTCTTCAATAAACCTCCTTCTAAGCACACTCGTGCCTGCTTTTGAATGTTGGAGGTTTATTTGAAGAGCCTCGAGCTTTTGGCTCATCTGGCTAGAATTTTCACCAAGGTTTTGTTGTGAGACACTGCTGCCTCTCCAACGACCCTCAGTTCCGCATCCTCCCATGGTTTTTGGGGAGATTTCCTTCCACATGGATAATACCCATTTGAAAAAACTTTAATGAACAAACTTTACATGTAGAAGTAAGTTAAAATAATGTTGTGATGTTTAATTAGAAAGTTACAAAAATTAACTATTGTATAAATACCTGTCCTCCAAAACCGGTTTCTGCCAATCGTAAATACTCTGCTCCCATTTCACGTAATTCTCAAAAGTGTGTGCAACTATCTTCAGTACAGCATTTTCCTTCCCAAACTGCTTCGTATAGAACCTATTGTAATTCTTTTCCTTCTTAGGAAAATTGATAGTGGGCATGTCCCATACCAAATTCATTTCAATCTGCTTTGTTTTTCCTGCAGACACTTTTACTTTGGTTGCGATACCACATGCCATTTCACCAAATACTTGTTGGTGAATAGATTTCTTCATTTTATCAAATTCACCATTATTGTTCAGCTGAGACCATGGTTCTGATCCGTCTGATTTGGGATCAAAGTACAAACATTTTGATACTGAAATGTCATCATCGGATTTTGTAGCGAGAGCATAGGAGCACTGCATTTTGTCAATTGTGTGGTGGAGAATAACACCTTCAGTCTTTTCATATGAGAACGATTTGGAACTGCATGTGGCTGAAAATTTTTGTTTTCAAAATGTCTGAACATTATATGAATGCATAAACCTTACATAATGTAAGTGAGGAATTTCAAATGGAATATTTTATTGTTAAGTAGTGTCTACTAGAATATTTCTCTCAGATCACATTTCCAGTAGGTCACAATATATTAGAATTGATTACAGTATGAGACAATAGTTCAGGGCAGGAAAGAATAATAATCATGTGGGAATATGGTTTGGTTCTCAGGCAGCTCAAAAGCAGATGAAGGTACAGACTTCCAAGCCCAAACATATGCATGAGCATACAGAAATAAAATAATTAATAAAAAACTTTTTAAAGACAAGCTTTTATTTAAGCCGTGTACTAAAACGTATAAAATAAATTTAAGCCATCGCTGACAATGATTTAATTATTTTTTGTTGAATTATTTGGTTTCAAAAAGCTTGTCGCGCGAAGTGATCATAAAAGTAGGTACCAATTAATGTGATTGGGCAGTGATTAGTTGGTAAGTAAGAACTTGTCGGAGTATTCGATTTTCACAAAGTATTCATAAAAGTAGATACAATTTCATTGGACAATGAATGGTTGGTAAGTAAAAACTTGTCGAAGTATTAATTTTATTACAATTCGTGCAACAAGCTTTTTGAAACCAAATAATTCAACAAAAAATAATTAAACCATTGTCAGCGATGACTTAAATTTATTTTATACATTTTAGTACACGGCTTAAATAAAAGCTCGTCTTTAAAAAGTGTTTTTATTAGTTATTTTATTTTTTGCTTTTCAGTTAGTTAATTAATGTGTTCATTTCTAAAAGAGCATCGTTATTACAAGGTCTCTTCCCTGTAAGTTTTGAGCTGAAAGAAATCATGATCTCCGACCCCAAAAACTCCTACACACCAATTTTGAATAGAATCTGGCCATAATCACAAAACTCGTCCGTCATCCTGAAGTCGCCATCTTGAATTTATAAATGTTGACAAAAAATTCATAATTTCCGACCCCAAAAACCCCCACATACGAATTTTGAATAAAATATGACCATAATCAGAAAACTCGTCTTCTATCTTGGGGCCGCCATCTTAAATTTATAAATTTTGACTAAAAATTCGAAATCTCTGACCGCGAAAACCACCGCATACCAATTTTGAATCGAATCGGACCATAATCACAAATCTCTTCCGCCATCTTGGAGCCGCCATTTTGTTTTTTACCATAATGCATTGTCATCGGAATTATTAACATCTACCAAATTTCAAATTAATCGGACGACTAGAAGTCGGTCAAAATTTACTTGCAAGATTTGACCCTAATGAACGAACGAACTAACAAGTGAAACTAAATAAAAGCTTGTAATAAAGAAAGTGGGTATAAATAGTTATTTAGGCAACAAGTGCAAAAAGTAAGTGTTTATTGCACTCGACGTGAAGTTGTTCGAAAATAAAAAGCGTACTAAAAATTGCGTTTGATTTATGGTCATGATCACAAATGACAGATGTAGAATGAGAGATGTAGAATGACAGATGAGTGAAATACACATTTTATTGCACAGTGCAATAAAGAACTTCTTTTTTCACTAAATATAGTTCAATAAAGTTTTGTTTTTTGCATGAACGTAGAAAAAAGATATTTATATTATGATGGCCCGAGTGCAAGACAAGCACCTGAAACGTTTTTTACAAGACCAAAATTGCAATGTTTTGTAATAAGGAAATCAAACAACGGGTCCCGGTTACTAACAATATATTTACCAACACCACATATCATTACATGCCGATAAAAGTACCATCGGAAACCGAAATCCCAGGTGTAAGGGTCGCACGCGCAGGTGCCAAACACATTGAAGTACTGTTCCAACGGGGCGTTATTTATACATTATTTCATACATCACAAAAATAATTGCCTGGAATCAATAAAATCTGAACAAGTTGATAAAAGGAACACACCAACACTTTTGGGACCTGAACCTAACGAGAATAAAGGTATACACAATAGCTAAATAAAAATTTGCAACTCACTGGTAAATAGGCATAGCAAAACCATCAGGTAAATCAACCCATAAACAGGTATGAACCTGGAATAATTGACAATCAGGCTATTAAACCTTTAAAAGGTACAACCCGGCTGGTCAGGCTAACGAGAGTCTTATTGATATCTGGAGCCCAACAATACCCAGAGTGGTTTAGTACTTGGGTGACCAACTGCTAGGGAAGACTCGTGTTGAAGCACATATAACTGCAGCATATTAATTCACAGCTGCAGGCGCTATATCAATGAGCACAAGAAATAGCAATTTGAAATAGTAATGCTAGAAAGGCTAGTACTCTTCTTAGAAATGAATAATATGATTAACAAAGACCAACATGGATACGAAAATAATAAATCAACAACTACAGCTACTTTTGACTTTATGAGAAGAATACTTGATTCTCTTGATAATGGATATGTGGCACTTGGAATATGTAGAGACCTGTCAAAGGCCTTTGATTGTGAGAATCACACTACATTATTGAATAAAATAGAGAAAATGGAAATAAGAGACAAAGCATTCAAGTGGATTGAGTCTTATTTGTACCAAAGAAGTCAGAAAGTTTGTATCAAAACAAATGGTTCAAACCACCCCTTGTTACATCCCAGCCTATTATTTAGGAATAGAAATTATCTCACCTCAACTCAACTACGGTCAAGCCGTTGGATCGTTATCAAAAGATTAACCCTTTTGTAACGCCACTGGTTTTGGATAAATCGTTACTCCATATAATTAGCCCAAGACGCTAAGGACGCTTCTAGTATAGAAAGCCTATACTCGATTAGTCCTTTGTTGAAAAGTTGCTCGCAAAGCTACAACTTTGTTGGGTATTAGCAGCAATTATAAAATAATTTATTCGCACTGAAGTTAACGGACATGAGCGGCTACATCCATTACCTTCCTTCTAACACCCAGGGAACATAGGTTGTTTATTTAGAAGTATATACCGTTCGCTGAACTCTATATCAATAAAAAGGCACTGGGAATCATAAAACTTATATTCATAAAACGAAATTATACATAAGATAAAACAAAAAAAAAACACATTACACTGTTATCCTTAGAATGCAACTTTTGTGGTAACTTTCGAGAAATAATCCAAATAACTGGTAATAATGGAGATAGAAAATAAAATAAACTAAAGGACTGCACTGTCTATAAGCACTTTCCTTTCATTCCTGTATAACCCATTCCCCTCTTTATAGACTTAGTAACCCTTTTACCAAACGTAAAGTGACAAAATTATTGTATAGGACATAGATAAACAAACAAATAAGAACACAAAGAAAACATTTGATATAGGTAACAACATGCCCAATTTTACTTGTGATTTCTCGGTACCATGGAATGTGAAATTAAAGGCAAATGACCATGGATTAGTACCTCTCGACAATGTTTCTTTTTATGGGAGATATATGTATGCATAACATGTGTATTAAGAAAAGCATATACTAGTAATAGGAAAAACCAAAACATTAATTTCAATAATAGGAATTCATTACCTAGGTCGAATTGTCCAGTTGCCTTCCTTGGGTCGCACTCGAAGAGTTTCACGATTAACCGGATTTATTATCTTAGACGTTTGTCATGGTTCGTTACCGGATCATGTTACAGGTTGAATTATTTGCTCATTTTTATGGACATCAGCAAAGAAACGTCATTCGATCGAGAGAACGCACAACACTGGAAAAGTAATTTCGACTGGAGTACTTTTGTGTTTACGACGCATGAAATGAACTATTGTTAGAGTGATTAGAATTGTCCGTAATTATGCGGTGAAATATTGTTTTTTACACTGACTCTAGTTAAAAGGATGCCATGTTAGTATCTTTTTAATCGAGATGGTTTTTACCCGTGGAAAGATTTTATTTCTCGTGACATTTTTCACTGGTACTAATATGAATGCATACTATATTTCTTCACGTATGATAGACGTGATTACTCCACGGACTACTGTTATGAACTAACTTAACTCTTTATGCTCTCGTTGCCTTTTATAATATCTTCGATCGGAAGCTGGGGCGGGACTTAGTGTGTTTTATGAGTATTTTAACGAGGTGACATCGTAAAACTGATAAGGGTCTTGTTTGTCTAACCCGTTCTCGCTTATCTTATGTTATAATTGGATAATATTTTACTGCCTGACAGGTAGTTACGGTAGTTGTCGGTTAATCTGGGAAATAATGACCAACAAGTGTGTTTATGAATTTCTCGGTGGCTGTTTCTTGTGATTTGTAAGTTAGATACGGCTCTTAATGATGTGGGCGGGTGTGCCTGTCGGTTATCGGGATTGTTTTTAATGGCCTTGTTTGTGTTATTTACTTTGGACGGGTGTTAGAATTAGGGATTCGTTTTCGGTAGTAAAATAAAACTGATTGTCTTATCTATCAGTGACGTTGAATAGTGGATGAATACCCATTGGCAAGTTTGAATTCTTTTGTTTAAAGGATTGATCATAACACCCTCGAGTTATAAAAAAATTGCTTATGGTGTACCACAGGTCAGCGTGCTTGGTCCAATTCTATTTTTACTTTATGTCAACGATTTACAACAATATTTCAATGATGACCCAGTTTTAATTACAACTTATGCAGACGATACCAATATACTTATCTATGGAAAAACATACGATGTGCTCGAGGCTAAAGCTGAAACAGTATACCAAAAGTTATGTGACTGGTTTCTTAAAAATTCCTTAGCTCTGAATCCTAAAAAAACGAATTGCATCTTTTTTAGACATAGTAGAAATAAAAACATCTGTCCAAATGAAATTTACTTGATCAATGTGAATGTATCCTTTTCGGAAAGTTTGAAATTCCTGGGAGTCTTCGTTGATGAACATATGAATTGGAAGAATCACGTGGACAAGCTATTTGGTAAACTGAGCTCAGTATGTTATTCATTAATAGAACTAAGGAAGGTGGTAGATACAAAGACACTTTTGAATGTATACTATGGGCATTTTTATTCTTTAATGTCGTATGGAATGATTTTCATGGGGCGGTTCACACATACATGAAGTCTTTGTAGTCCAGAAAAAAGCAATAAGAATTTTGAATAATTTTAAAATTAGTGAGTCAGGTCGTGGGTACCTCAAAAAATTTAATCTGTGAACTGCTCAATTTTGTATATAAGCTCAAGCATTTTTTTACTGATAATGTTAAAGAACATCAGTATGAAACTAGACACAGAAATGATTGTTTCTACCCTTTGCATAAAACTAGTTTTTTTTTAAAAAGGTTGGTTCTATAAGTGTCTGCAAATATAAAATGTATTACCTATATGTATAAAAAATTCTCCATCCTTGGGCAATTTCAAACAAACAGTGAGAACTGCTTCAGTAAGTGCAGAGCCATATGAAATGAGTGACATTTCACGTGATACATTCTCGTAATATGAGTATATATTAGTAACATACATCTTTGTTTCTCACACTCTGAAATACTAACAATGCAAATTTCAAAATATTGTAGATCTGTTTTTAGACATGTACCATACAAATGTAACCATTTCTGGAGGTATCGAGTTCATTGATGTTGAGCTCGTTAAAGATTTCTGGTTGGAAACACCCAGGCACGAGGAGAGGGGAGAGGGGAGAGTGGTCTGGGATGTTTTCCCACAGGCCAGGAGTTTTCAAGGGGCCCGAAATCAGGGAAAGCAAACTTCTAAATGATTAATGGAATGAAAAAGGCATTAAAATTAACGTTGCATTTAGTAAACTTATATGTATATGACAATTTTTCAATAAATATTGGATACAGTTCTCAAATATCTAATAATTTTGTTTGGTGAATTATTTTACACATACACATGCTTCCCGCCCCAATGAATATGATGACAAGCATTCAATCCTAACCCATCAACTTGATAATTTGTTCACCACCTTCAATTTAACATTGCAACCAAATGGCCCAACCAAAATTTACCAAAAGCAAAATCGATTATGTGTTGACACTTGAATAAAGAAGATGTATCTTGCTCTATTATACCAGCAAATATTTCTGATCGGCTGACCAGTGCTCTATAAAGCTTATATCAAACCCCAATAATAAACATACATTCAAATGGGGAAGAAATTTGCCTACAGAAAGATTCGAATACCTGCTTGGGGACTGACTATCCTTTTCTTTTTTTTTACAAACTCCTTATAGATTGCTTCAATCATGCCTTTCCTACCTGTGGAAAAAACACCACAAATTCGAATGTATTCAATGAATACTACTGCTCTGTGGCCAAAAACCTATCAAACAAAATTCAGAATGCAGCTGATCCACTTCTATTCATGGAAGATATAAGGATTACACATAGTCTCATAATATCTGATACTACCTTGTGTGAAGTGGCAGAAACTATAAAATACATGAAAAACAAAAGCTCTTGTGGAGTTGATAACATCTCACTAAAAATAATTGAAAATATACCAATTTTCATGCTGGAATTATTAGTCCAGCTAATCAACAATTCCTTTGCTGCAGATTTTCTAAAAACCTCCATTGTAATTCCCATCCATAAAGGAGGAACACTTGATCCTTCCAATTATAGGCCCATCTCACTTATAATACACACATAATAATCGAGAAAATAGTTAAAACGCGACTAATGAACTTCATGAACAGGGGACGCTGTGTTTACATTCCTCAACAAATTATACACGAAACAAGCATTAGATTAGATGATAGTATAAAATTATAAAATAAACTTAAAGAATACATAATGCACCTAGGCCTAGGGTCTGTATGTGCTCAAATCAGAGATATTCATTAGGTATACTTAAATCACATTTCATAAGTTTTAGACAAAATGCCAACACATAAATTGGGTGTAAATTACTGCAGAACTATCTAGAATCAGATATCTAAAACAACAAAAGACCTTAAAGGTCGAGGCACGAAGAGGTCGAAGAGCCACATCGACCCCCCACAATATAACTACAACAATTCCAAATATGATGAATAATTTTCATATATATAACGTCCGCAAACTTTAGAGAACTGTTTACAATTTTTTATAATTTTTATTTCTAGCGGTAGAGTGTAAAATATTTTTGGGGCTAAACTGGTTAAAAATCGTTGATTATCATCTTTGTTATAAAAAGGAACCTGAATATATAAGTTTGTAACCTGTCTAGTTTTGTGACCGTGGGAAATAGGGTTTTTTAATTTTTTATACTCATACATGAAGAGGCATATGTTGTGAAAATATATCATTCTAACATTAAGAATATCAGCGTCATACAAATCAGCAGTGTGATACAGCTTATACTTATTGAAAATAATTTTTAAAATGTAATTTTGTATTGCATTTAACGATAATAATGCGTTGGTATACAAACCACCCCATACAATGATCCCATACTTTATTACCGATTCCACAAGTGCCTTGTAAACCATTAGCAAAGTATTTTTTCTCAGGAATTTCCGTATTGTATAGATTTTAGAGATCAACCTTCTGATTCTCTTGCACAAATATATTATATGATCATACCACTTCAGATTTTTGTCTAGTGTGACGCCTAAATATCTTGTGGAAAAACTTTCTTGAATTATTAGATCAGTATTTGGAAATTGCAAATTAGTATAGGATGGTCTGTTTGCATTACTAAGAGAAAATGCAATGTAGGCCGTTTATATTTAATGATAATTTGTTTTGGTCAAACCACTTTTTAGCAATACTCATGCCATTTTCAGATTTCAATTTTACATTTTCCCATGTTTTATCATCAAAAAGAAGTATTGTATCGTCAGCATAAGATATGATGTTACCACCTATATGGCAAGGAGTTTATATATGTAATAAAAAGCAATGGTCCAAGTACACTACCTTGAGGAATACCTATTTCGATGGTCTTGGGGAGACTTTACACATTTTGGGTTTGCTGTGATCTATTGGTCAAGTAGCTTTCAAAGACTTTCAACACTGGGCCGTTCCCCCCATAATGTCTAAGAACATCAAGCAGTCCGTCATGCGGGACCGGGTCGAAAGCCTTTGCCAGGTCTATGAATACCCCTATACATTTTTTATTGTTATCTAGGTTTTTTTAATATGATTCACTAAATGAAACATTGCGTCATCAGTACTGATTCCTTTTTGACAACCAAACTGCTTACTACTTAGGATGTTGATACTCTCGAGATAATCGTATAATCTGTTCTTCAAACATTTTTTCAATAATTTGGCAAAAGTGGTAATTATGCTGATAGGCCTATAGTTAGATATGTCAATTTTACTACCAGATTTAAAGATTGGTATTACTATAGATTTTTTCAAGTCATCAGGGATATTTCCCGTTGTAAAAATTAAATTGAAAACATGAATCAATGGGTCGAGAATATGGACACATTTTAACCAGCTTAGAGGTGACACTATCAAAACCTGGGATACTGCCATTTTTTAAGCTACCAACAAGTGTTACTAGTTCATGTCTGCCAAGAGGTTTCAGAAACATGGAATTTTTTGGGTTGGAATAATAGTTGTCTACATGATCGTTATTCTTTATACGTTGAGCCATCTCAATACCAACCTTTATGTAGTAATTGTTACAGAAGTTGGCCATATCAAGATCTGAGGAAAAAGGATTGCCAGCATGATCACTAACTTTGATTGCACCAGTACTGGTACTACTATGTTATATATTTTTTTCATATAGTTCATATTCTTAGATAATTCTTGAGAGTAATAATTATTTTTTGCAGTTTCTATGGTTTTATTTAACAGATTTCTATAGGTTCTATAATTTTCGAAAAGTATATTACTTTCATTTCTTATGGATTCAGGAATCGGAGCTATAAGTGGGTACAGTCCTATTTGAGCCAAAGAACACAACTTGTCAAAACCTATAAGTCTATCAGCTTGTGCTATAATACAATGCGGTGTTCCTCAAGGATCGTTATCTTGTTTCTGCTGTACTTCAATGACTTGGCCAACATTACAACTGACGGCAATTTACTATTTTCGCCGATGATACAACCATCTTATGGCATGACAACATTGATAGCCTACAGCTGAAAATTACTCAAGATATATCAAAAGTTAATGAGTGGTGTAATACTAACTTATTCTCCTTCAACATCAATAAGACTAATTGTATAGCATACCAGTGTGCCCTACCCGATATCACTCTAGGGGACGAATCAATAGCCAGTGGACTATGAACAAATTTCTTGGAGTCTACATTGACAAGCAATTAAAGTTTCAACATCACGTTAAACAATTGGGCAGAGTTATGCCCTGCATAAAGTGGCCAATGAACTGGGTATAGCATCAGCTAAGATAGTTTACCATGCACTGATTGAATCACATATTTGATATGGGATTGCATTCTGGGGTTCACGTAACCTTGAAAATTTTAATTCAATCTTCGTCCTTCAGAAACGTGCTATCCGATACTTATATAAGGTAGGACCGCGAGTGTCATGCAGGTCACTATTTAAGGAGAATAATTTGTTAACTCTTCCATCCTTGTTTATCCTTGAAACAGCTTGTTTAGTTTTCGGCGACATTTACGGGGCTTGTGGCTCAGTGGTACTAGCGACAGTCTTGTGTCCACTGTTTCCACCAGGCTCAAGTTCGACTCCCACAGCTAGCGAAAAAAAATTCAAGGCCCCAAGAGTGGTTTCGGATCCCACTATAAAAGGTAAGGCCCCCGTGATCTTAACTCGTACAAGTTTTCATTAACTTCTGAGGGTTGGTCAAACAACTAAGTTATCGAAATGCGCATATAGATGTGAAGTGAACAAGAGTGGTGAAGGGGTTACTTGTGCAATTTTGTGATTGTGTGACACCACAGCGTCTAGCCAGTCTTCAACTAAAAAAGCGGTTAAAAAAAAATTTTAATTAAAAAAAACCTTGCACTAGACATAATTTCGTTCCAGGAAAGAACCTCTGACAATAGAACAATGCCATAGATCCCCGCAGGTCACATAGTTAAAGAAAGCCCTAGAGTAAGGCTGATCTCTAATTCGTTAGTACCAAACCAACTACTGGAGTCACAAATTTCAACACACTACTCTTCTTGAAATGAGTTGATTAAAACACTCAAAACATTATCTAAACCAGCCGCAAAACATACCTTTTTCATCTTCCTTACTTCCAGTACCATTTTTTAATGTAAATGCAATTGTGACAGTTCTTTCATTTTCTGATAAGTTTTCTACATTCCACACAAATACAGCACATGGCAATGAACTATCCTGAAATAAAAAAAAAACAAACAGGATGTTTGAGAACATGTCTTGGTATATGTATTTTCAATAGTGAATTTTCCAACTTACTTTATAATCATGAGGTATTACTGGACTTATTTGTCTACAGGTTATTTTCACTCCATACTCTGATAAATCATATTCTGTCCAAGATCTGGGATACAGACCTGTGTAACTGCACTTGCTAGCGTCTATTGTACTTTTCCAAGCCGACAAAGTTTTCTTTCTGGAAACACAAAAGAGAATTAAAAATATTGGAAAAGGGGTATGTTTGTCTGATATGTGATGAATAAAATCGAATAAAACTAACGAGAATGTTGACAATAAACTTTGTAAGATCGTTTCATCATTTTCATCTTTGATTGTGACTATGAACTGATTAGCATCTATAGTGTTCCATTCATAGAGGCCAGGGCTAAGTTGAAATCTACAGAACTCTCCTTTATAACCTCTTCCTATAGTCCCACTGCCAATTCCTCCTATTGGTACACCTGAAAATAAATTATCTACAACGATATTGCAATATTTCTACAAGTTATTGAAAGTTATAACCAAATAGCTGGAGAACCAATCGAAAGCTTTAATATTAAAATAATTAATTTTCATTTAATCATAGTGTTGCCTTTCGGATATTCCTCAAAAGCACTGTGTGCCGACTGTATTTCACGAATTCAGTGATCCAAGTGGCTCAGACGGTGTTTGTATTTAGGTTGATTTAATAATAATATATTCAAATTAATAGTGGTCTTCATGAACTAGATTCTTTATCAAACTCTGAATTGGATCAACCTGTATTTCTGATTCAGATTAAGGGTCAGGTTTTCTTGATTAAAATACTTTGGAGCAAGTTGCCAGTCTGTTGATAATATATTAAAATGTTTATAAAAAGTATAGAGACAAATATAAGAATGCATAATGAAATCTTCTTAGTTCTTTCTCAGGTTGATGATTTCTACCTTTTTTTTTTTTTTTGGAACCGGTAGTTTTGATGCAATGCCCACACATATACGGAGTCCATGTTTTTTTTTGTGATTATTAGTAATTTGCACCTTCTTGAATCATTTCACCCTGTGTGTGCCTCTTTTGTTTTTTCTTGATATTTCGATTACTGATTTCATAGTTGATGCCTTGGGTAACAAGAGTTGAGTTTTTTACTTTTGAGCAAGCGGCCATATGAGAAAAAGAAGAGATGGAGAAAGTAGGATTGTAATTGTCCAAATCCTGTTTTCCACAGAAAGTTTCGAGTGTTCTTGCCGAATGAAATAACAAAATATTTAACATTCAGATTTAATTTAAATGCAGAATATTTTTTGGATATTATAAGCTTATAATAAATTACTATTAGGTATACAAATTTGTTGAAACAATTTTTAAAAAGTTTTTTTTTTAATCAATCCTTATTTGATTTTCCACGGAAAACGCGTTATAAAATATTGCTTTGAAGCCATTTTTTTTTAAATCAATCGTTCATTTTTAGGTTTTAAACTACAAAATTAATAAACCCTTTGAAAATCACTCAAGTTTCTGTGTAACACAGCAATTTTTCTGTAAAAAGTTTACATTATTTGGCAAGGTAATGAGCACATATTTCCCTACAGTTGGAACCTAAAACATATTAGTAGAGGAGACCGTGGGAGGTCGACCTTCACCGATCTGATAACTGGATGAGACATATTTTTTATCAAATATAATTTATAAACAAATATGCCCATGATAACTTGCCTATAAAAAAGTGTTCATAGCTATTTTTAATTGAATTAATTTTAATCAATCACCTTCACTCTTTTGATAACCGAATGAGTTTCACCTCAACTGATAGTTTTTAACACACAGAATATGCCTAGGTAGGCTTGCCTACTTATTTCTGTGCATGGCTACCTGGCAAGCAGATGTGAACAGGTAAGTCAATGTAGGTAACTACACCGATCTGTTAACCAATCGAAATTGATATCATAGGTAAGATAATTAATTTAATTACAAAACCAATCGTATAGGCTTGCCCGCAAAAAATCGTACATAAAATATCATTGCCAAGCTATAAAGTTTTAGAATTTTAGCTATTTGATAGGTGCGAGAGAGAAATTAGGGCGTCCGAGATCCGTGTGATCGAACAGGACACAACATAGCAGCTGCACCCTACCTGACCGTTGAATGTATCCGAGTGCGCATGCTCGTGTACATGTGAGTGACAGTGACAGCATTTATTTACACTCGACAGTAATTTTGAACTCTTTTATATGCTTTGTAATAAACGCTTTTAACAACATAAATGTATTAAATTTTATTTTTTTATATTGATGATTTTTTTATTTATTATACTAAAATTTTAAAAGTAACACTTATTCTTTCCCGCTTTACGGCATTTATTTGATTTTAAATAATAAATAAATCATTTTTCTAAAAAAAAAATTTTTTTTTTTTTTTTAATTATTAATTTTTTTTTTTTTTTTTTATTTTTAAAAAAAATATTGTTATTTTAAATTTTTATTTATTTTAATTAAAAAAGTTAATTACTTTGGATGTGAATAAATGCTGTCACTGTCACTCACATGTACACGAGCATGCGCACTCGGATACATTCAATGGTCAGGTAGTGTGCAGCTGCTATGTTGTGTCCTGTTCTTTCACACGGACGCTCTACTTTCTCTCTCGCACCTATCAAATAGCTAAAATTCTAAAACTTTATAGCTTGGCAATAATATTTTATGTACGATTTTTTGCAGGCAAGCCTATACGATTGGTTTTGTATTTAAATTATTTTACCTATGATATCAATTTCGATTGGTTAACAGATCGGTGTAGTTACCTATATTGACTTACCTGTTCACATCTGCTTGCCAGGTAGCCATGCACAGAAATAAGTAGGCAAGCCTACCTAGGCATATTCTGAGTGTTAAAAACTATCAGTTGAGATGAAACTCATTCGGTTATCAAAAGAGTGAAGTTGATGAAAGAAAATTGATTAAAATTAATTCAATTAAAAATAGCTATGAACACTTTTTGATAGGCAAGTTATCATAAGGCATATTTGTTTATAAATTATTTTTGATAAAAAATATGTCTCATCGAGTTATCAGATCGGTAAAGGTCGATCTCCCACTGGCTCTTAGACTATATCTAAACATTTTGAAAAAGAAAAGTTTTGTAAACTATTTTTTCTTTGAATTCGATCATGTAAGACATCAATAAAAAAAACTAGTTATAAGCATTCATTTTTTTTTTTTTTCATAATGTAGTAACTAGTTCTGAAGATATTGCTGAATACTTGCATCAAAAACATATCCTTCCGTTATTTCAGATATTACCAAAGATAAAATTATGAAAAAACTGGTTTTCTAGATGACCCACCTAAAGTTTACAGAAAAACATTGGTTTTTGAGTAATTAATTCATATTCTAATACCAAGCAAACTTCATTTGGTAACTATCCAGCAAAGAGTACCCAAAATTAAATAGACTTCATTTTGACTACTAATCTTGAATGTTTGGGCAATTACAATACTTCCTCTTCTCTAATGACTGGGTAATGAAAATTACATGACATATTTTTCCCAAACAATAAAAACTGGAGAATAGGGTGCCTGCAAATAGTTTTCTGAATTAATGTCCGTTTATTAAAACACAATAATTAAATAAATCAATCTCACGCAACCACTGTCAGAAGTCAACTGAATCACTAACTAAACTCCAATTGATCAAATAAATAACTGTCTGTTGCTCGCATGCCATGCACCTATATAGTCGTCTGCCACATACGGTAGAATATACCAGAAAGGTCAATGAACTTTTGAAAATTGCCTCGACCTTTCTGTAACGCGTCATAGGTACCTGCTTTCGGGTTTATTTACCTAGAACATTCCCATAACTTGTCGAAAGCATGTGATTGCGGCAGTGGTGAAGTGTATTCGTAACAATATAACTGTATTTGTTTCATACGAAGGTCAGATGCTTTTCAAGGACAATTCATAATTGAATTGGTGGAATTGAACCAATTATATCTAGCACAAATTTCAGTCCGGTATTGGACGCTGTTTTGAGTTTTGCATTGTCTGCAGTCTATATTCAATTGATAGGATAGAGTACAAGCAGGTTTTATGTTAGTTGCTTAGAGCACCAGGGCAAATAATAATAAAAGTCGTATTTTTCTCGTACAGGTTGCTTCCGGGATTCACTGATTTAAGTGAATATTAATCACTTGATTGAGTCACTATATAATCAGTTCTCATTGGAAATTGGAACGTGAGTATTTGCTGTGACTAAGTCTAATATTATTCCATGCTTATTTCACTACAAAGTTATGTTTTTTGTTATCATACTGATAATGCTCCTGAGTCATTGATTACATGTCATTGACAGAGTCCAAACTTTGGTATTTATAGCTTCTATTAGAATTCAACAGCAAACAAGAATATCAGTTTGTATAATATTAGGTTTTATGCTGTATAAATTGAAATAGTTATTAATTGTAAAAAATTGTTGCATGCAACACATTGCTTGTAAACCCTAACAACACAGGGATGTCCTAGGTATGTCCTTTTTATGTACCGCGGTACAAGGACATGATTGGGACATTCAGGGGATGTCCCGCAGAGGTTGCCAGAGGACATCCCATCTGGTATATCCATAGGTTGTCCCATTCATGTGATATTGGTATTTCTGATATCCTTCTCATATATAAGAATCGTCGAAACTCATCAAAATGTTCATTGAAAATTCAAAGTTGATATTTTGGTTTGAAAATGTTTGTTTTTCTTCTGGCAAATAACTATAAAGAAAATAGAAATATGTTCCAGAAATTTCTGGGAAGTGACCATTTCGCAAGCACACAATTTTTATTGCATATTATACTCTTAATTTAAATTCTCAAGAATGATACAAATTATACACAAATCCCAAACACAATTGCATTTCGGTTTCTGTGGTTTTGTCCTGTTTAGCTTTAGAAACATTATTTGAATTTTTTGGTGATCTGTCAATAATGTTAACCTCACTTTGCATAATGCGCAAGTTTCTAACATTTCTTTGTTTTCTTTGTTGGATGTAAAAAGATTAGCGGAATCCGTATTGTGTTTGACGATTTTTGTGAGCATTTGAAGGATTTTATCAGTTATAGTGTTGTGTAAATCATAGTTGAAAAATTGAAATAATAAGTTGAGTTCAAGGTTCGTAAAACAAATATCAAAATATTGAATGTAATCTTTTGGATCAAAGACTTGATTGATCCAATAATATGGTTATTCGATTCTGAATATTATGTTTATTGTATATCAGTATCAGTGGAGTAGTGAAATGTTCTAATAAGACTCAACTAAGCAAGTGGTTTGTGAATCTCAGTGAAATCTGCCGTAAACTTATATAATTCAACTATCATAATGCCAGTGATCACCCGAGAACTATTGAATGAAGTGAGAGCTGCCGCCGACATGGCAATAAAACAACTTTGTCAACAGGAGTCTTTTATAAAAAGTCTAGTGGATAGTGTATCGGATGGGATCGAAAAAATCTTGACAAAAAAGTTCGGTATTCTCGAAGCAGAAATGGTTAAACTGAAAACTGATGTTCAGGTGATTAAGGATGTTCATAAAAAGGTTGTAAAAACACTCACAGATAAGATCGACACCTTAGGGAAAAAAGTAACGGAATTCCCTGGGAATTCCCAAAATACCATTGATATTATGAAGGAGATAAATGACATGAGACAGAGGGAAAACAATGTACTATTTTTTGGTATTCCGGAAGATGTGAGCAACTTGGAAAACTTTGTGCGAAATGCAGTAACTGTTATTATACCAGATCTTGATGTAGAGTTCTCAAGTTACCAGACTAGGTCGTTTCTCTACTGATAAATCTCGCCCAGTTAAACTTACACTACCCAACAAATCGAGTGTTCCCGTTCTCGTCATGAACGGCAAAAAGCTGCAATCAACTGAAGGTTTCAGCAAAATATATATCAGACCTGACCAAACAGCAATACAGCGTGACCAATACTTCAACCTACGAAGGGAATTGAAGCAGATCAACAAGTCTGGAGGGGGTGAATATGTTATACAGTACAAAAATGGATTCCCATCTATTATTAAAAAAAAACGCTTGAGTACATCCAGCAGGCCATACAAAATATTTCAATTTTCTACCAAAATTGCAGAGGGCTAAATACCAAAACTCACATATTCTTCCAAAATGTCCTTGCCAATCAACATAATATTATTGCGGTCACTGAAAGTTGGTTACAAGATGGAGTATTTAGTACTGAACTTTTTCCTGATAATTACCTTACCTATCGAAAAGATCGTTCGACTGGAAGTCGGTGGAATAATTCTTGCAGTAGATAATAATTGTTAACACTCAGATCTAGTAGAGTTAACCTGTCCCGATGAAAAAATTGACTTCCTGTGTGTGAAAATTTCAGATGATAATCACCAATTCTTCTACTTGATGCTGCTATATATACCCCCCGACTCAACAAGTGTGGAATACGAAGATCTCTTTGAGTTCATGGAGAACTTTGAAAACATCGATAAGACTACCATCTTGGGCGATTTTAATATTCCTGATCTCCAAGAGTTCTATGACAACAGCACCCAGTCAAATATTGTCTCTAGGTTCAACAATTTTCTGGAATACTGTGATTCAGTGCAAGGAAACAGAATAAAGAATTGTAACAACAGACTACTCGACTTAGTGATTGCACCATCAGAATCTGCTTGTGAAGTGATAAGGTGTGACCCATTAGTGCCAATTGACCACATCATCCTGCTCTTTCAATTGAATTATCAAACCAGACTGGTAGCAAGCAGAATTTCATTACTGATGTTAAACGTTATAACTTCCTTCGTGTTAATGTAGATAAATTCTCACACCACCTTAGTGAAATTGATTGGGTACAAGTATTAGGTTCTTCCATTGATGCGGATAGTGCATGTGAGTCTTTCATCAGTATTCTGAACAACGCAATTGATAAATCTGTCCCGTTAAAAAAATGTAAGTCATACAAATATCCAAGTTGGTATAACATTGAAATCATTAGGAATATAAGAACAAAAAATAATTATTTGAAAATGTATAAACAGCGCAAGTTACTATTTTATCTAGAACGTATCAAACAACTTAGACGAACAATTAAGCGTGGCATTTCATGGCATATAGTGCTTTCATAAAAAAATCAGAAAACGACCTGAAGAAACCACCCACGTAGCTTCTGGAACTATATAAATTCAAAAAAAACAAATCACGTATTCCGGGGAGAATGAATTTTAAAAATGAAGATATTTCATCACCCCAAGATATTGTCAATGCTTTTGCAACAAATTTCAGTAATGTGTTTGAAGATGATCGCGATGATATTAACTTGCTTGAAAATCAAATTAACGAAGAACTCTTGAATCCCAGTCAATTTCTCTGTATAAATAAAATAACTGAGGAACAAATAATCAGTGCAGCAAAGAAACTCAAGAACTAGTTAACATGTGGGCCTGATGGCATTCCAGCAAAAATTGTCAAAGAATTCATTGGACTTTTGTCTCGACCATTAACCATCATATTCAACTTGATCTTGGAATCAAGTAATTTTCCAGCAGTCTGGGAGGTGTCACGTGTTTGTCCGGTATTCAAGTCTAGTAAGGTTGCTGAAATTGAAAATTATAGACCCATCACATTAATCTCTGTATTCTCTAAGTTACTAGAAATAATCCTGTTCGACTCAATGACATACAATCACGTTTCTGAGTTTCAACATGGATTCGTTAAATCCGTAGTACAGCAACAAATCTTTGTACTCTCACTCAGTATGTGTCCAATGCTCTTGACCGTAGAAATCAAGTCGATATAGTATACACTGATTTCAGCAAAGCATTTGATCGTGTATCACATAAACAACTGCTGAAAAAATTATTTTGCTTTGGAATATCGTACAAAATACAGTTGCTTCTACAGTCTTTTTTATCGAGTAGAAAATTATTCGTTGAATATGATGGAGTCAAGTCATTTACTTTCACAGCAACTTCTGGAGTGCCACAGGGCTCTAACTTGGGACCCTTACTATTTTTGCTCTTTATTAATGACATTTGCAGACGACATGAAAATCTTCCGAGAAACTAAATCGATTGAAGATTGTGAATTGCTACAACGAGATCTTGTGTCACTTAACAATTGGTGTACTGAAAATAAACTTGCCTTGAACACTAATAAATGTAAAAGTTTGACCTTCACACGAAAACCAACCCCAATTTTATTCAACTACCACTTAAATACCTCATATTTATCGTGAGTTACCCAAATCAAAGATTTGGGAATACTTTTCGATCAAAAGTTGAGTTTTTTCAACCATATGGAGAATATCATAAGCAAGGCCATGAAATCATTAGGATTCTTGATACGTTCTTGCAGGGAATTCAGTTCATTTGATGCCTTGCGCTCTGTCTATGTTAGTAAAGAGTAAATTGAATTACTGCAGTGTGGTGTGGAATCCTTGCCATTCAAAATATATTGATGCTATTGAAAATGTACAAAGGAAGTTTCTTAAATTTGCCTTCTATAAAAAACATGGCACTTATCCTCAGAGGCACTTTGACTATAACTTATTATTGCTTGAATTCAATTTAGTTTCACTTAAAAAACAGCGTGAGATGATCGACCTGACTTTTATATATAAAATTATACATAATCATATTGATTCGTCCTCCTTACTATCACTGATTGATTTCAATGTACCTAGATTTGTATTCCGATCTAATATAACATTTAATATAGCTGTAACCAACACTCAACATTCATTTTCATTGTCCCCTCACAACCATGTGCCGTAGTTATAACAGATTACAATGTATCGATATCTTCTTTCTCTCTTTATCTGAGTTTAAAAATCAAATTGCTAGTATTTTACAGAATTAGCTATGTAATGTTAGGGTCACTTTATTCCTTTCTACTTGTTTGCACAATATTTAGCAATTACTACAAATTATCAATAGTGTAATAATCATATACACCTGTAAATGGGCATGAGCCTGCTGGATGTATTAAATAAATAAATAAATAAATATTCATTAATGTATTATAGGTACATTATTATAATGTATCGTACGAGGAATGTATCCCCAATGCTTCAGAGAAAAAATACACTGAGTAGATATTATAAAAGGACAAGAAAACTTGGAAGACAAAATGAAGAAACTTGAGAGGATTGTAGTGGGCCTTCTATTAGTCGATTAATGGCTGTAAATGATTATAATCATATAACATTTTACCTTCTACAAGTTCAGATAAAATTCATGTTGATCAATGTGATTCAAGTTCTGAAAATTTGTCTGATGGTTCTTTCCTTGGAAAATTGAGCCCCTACATCAAGAGAAAACCTAGTTCTAAATTATCCTGTTGAAGTTAACTGAATGGGCATTGAAACACAATATAACACATACAGCAATAACACTTGGTGAGTATTTTTATCTATTATTGTAAATCCTGAAAGAGCTATAACATGATATCTGTATTAGTAATTTTTTTCATTGTCAATTCAATTCCACCTGCAATAATATCTTTGTTACAGGATCTTCTGAAGCCATTGGCAATAAAAAACAGATTGAGGAGGCTTTGCCGAAGTACTTTAGGAGGACCAGGGAGAGAAGCCACATAGAAAAAGATAATGCAATGCTTGCAACAAATGCAACACCTTAATATGTGTTTAATTATCACGTAGTCTTATTTATCATAAAAATTTAGATATATAGGAACAATATAACATATTAGTTTTTGAATTAAACTCGTTTTGTGTTGAGAATCTTTTGATTTAATTTTATTTCCATATTTTCCTTGAAATTTTCCAAATGTCCCTTCAATGTCCATCGTCGGGATTGGTACATCCTTGGGACGTACCAGAAGGACATCTCTTGGGTGACCTTTTTGGTGGAAACTAGATGTCCCTGGGACGTCCCTAGTATATACCATGTCCCAACAAGGGACATCCTATTAGCAAATAAAAGACGTCCCTGGGATGTACAGGGGATTTACCTGTATTGTTAGGGAAATTTAAAGAAACCGAAGCACACACAATCAGATCCTTTTGAAAGTTATGTGCGGTTATGCAGTTATTCTTAATACAAACAACATCTGTCCCCTCATTTCCAGAATTGTGTCTCTGAATAAGAATCTGTCCAAAGAATATGTATGTACTCATCCTTGAAAGAGTGGCTAGTGTGACAAAAAGTGTCGAGAAGAGTAGATTGGTTGCATCTGATGTGTGAGAAACATATGCACCGACGGTTTTTGGAGTACAATTCAATTCCTTTATTTTCCTTTCAGACAATACATGATTGTATAGGAAGTCAGAAAAAGTGTAAATTAGTTGGTTGGATAATAAAAGTAGTATTAAGAGTTACAGAGAAAGATATAAATAAAATATATTTATACAGGGTGTTCCAAATTAAGTCGGCACCATTGCCAACTCCGTTATTATTGATGCTTCGATTTCGGTTAAATGGGCAAACTGGTAGATTTTTAGTGGCCTTCTCGATGCAGAAAAAAAAAATGACAGTCGCGTTGTCATAATATTTCATAAAATGATATTTTTTTCAATGGAACACCCTATATTTTTTCATCCATTTCGATTCGTAATAACATTCTCAACAACAAAGCTCATATCACTTTTCTTCCTAAAGTGGAAAATGAGCGACTTATGTGGAAATATTTCTTTCTTTCACTAGTACAAAAAATTTCTTTGTTTTGGCGAATAAAACCTCATGATTGTCCAAACACCCATTTTTTGTACTTATACGAATGACAATATTTTGTTACTAATAGCAAAATAAGACAGTAAAAAGAAAAAATTGCGCTGGGATGTGAACTCGTGAAACCTGTGATCATCATGTGCCAAAACAAAGAAATTTTTGTACTAGTGAAAGAAATAAATATTTCACATAAGTCGCTCATTTTCCCCTTTAGGAAGAAAAGTGATATAGCTTTGTTTTGAGAATGTATTACGAATCGAAATGGATGAAAAATATAGGTGTTCCATTGAAAAAATATCATTTATGAAATATTATGACAAGCGACGTCAATTTTGTTTGTTTCGGCATCGAGAAGGCCACTAAAATCTACCAGTTGCCATTAACCAAAATCTTAGCATCATAATAACTGGAGTTGGAATAGTCACATTTACACCTGTATAAACAAACACGACAGTAAAGCACGACACAACAACATATGATATACATTACGGTAGGAACATGTTCACATTATAAAAACACCTATCAACTAAGTACAATTTCAAACGGCTATTGAATTAAGATTCCAATTTTTATTTTTTTTTATTTCGTCAGGTAGTGTATTGAAAAGTTTTGGTCCCATAATCTTGGGAGAATTCAAACAGGTGGTAGTTTTACAATGAGGTACAAAAATATCATTTTTTTGTCTGGTATTGACATTGTGGATATCTGATCTAACTTTGAAATCTCCCATATTTTTGAAGACATTCATACATGTTTCCATAATATATAAGGAGGGAACAGTTAGAATTTTATATTTTCTGAAGGTATATGTTTTTCGGTACTTCATTCCTGTCATACGCCTCAGTACCCCCTTCTGGGCAATGAAAAAAAAAAATACATTTATTGTCTAAACAGGATAAATCCCAATTACAAGACAGATTAGATTAATATTACAAGTTGAGAAAAGCAAATACAGGATAATTAGTATAAATATAAATACAAGATAGTTCGGAAGTTACAGTTGGAGAATACATATTCAGATAAATACAGGTAATACAGAGGGATGCAAATGTAGTATTAAGAACAGGTTGATTGTTTTAAATACAGTTTTTGTTTAACTTTGTTTTTGAAAGAACCTATAGGATCAACAAAATGATTTTAAGAGTATGTTGGTGTTAGGTTTAGGTATGTGAAAGGAAGTTTTGTATCTACAATTGCTACGAGGGACTTAAAAGTTGATTTGTGCCAATAAATCAGGGCAGTCTGTTAGATTATTTATTAATTTGTAGAGGAATAAGCAAGCACAGTATGATCTACAATTTTCTAGTGATAAACATGAAAATCTATTGAGTAGTAAATTGTTGTCGTAACCTTGAGGGGGGTAGGTCCCATCCAGCTTGAAGGACACATATTTCATGAAGAATCTTTGAACTGATTCAAGTTGATCAATATGACATTTGTATAAGGGGGACCATATCAGGGAACAGTATTCCAATCTAGATTTCACGAATGCGTTATAAAGGGCCATGAAGCAGTCCTTGTTGTGAAAGTCTTTGCACGTACGGAAGATCAGTCCGGTCATTCTCTTAGCGGCAGAAGATGTTTTGTTGTAATGATTGGAAAAGTTAAGTTTGGGGTCGAATTCGACACCAAGGTCCTTTATTTGTTGGCAGTGCTCTAATGTGATATTGTTGATAGAGTAAGAAAACTCAATTGGCGACTTTTTCAAGGAGTATGTATTGGATTTGCATTTTTTTATATTGAGAGGGAGTTTATTTTCAATACACCAAAGGTGGAGGTTTTGGACATCATTTTGTAATATATGGCAATCATCAATTGATTCAATTCTTCTGAACAATTTTAAGTCATCTGCGAATAGCAGCAAATTGCTTGAGATGTTGTTCCCAATATCATTGATGAAGATAGAAAATAATAGGGGGGCTAGGTTGCTACCTTGTGGGGCTCCGCTTGAAGCTATGAAATGGTGGGATTCGTGACCTCTAAATTCCACAAATAGTGTACGATTTTGTAAGTAAGATTGAAATAAATTAATTAGATTTGTGTTGAAACCATACAGGTTGAGTTTGCTCAAGATTATTTGATGATCTAGCTTGTCAAATGCCTTTGAGAAATCAGTGTAGATGGTGTCCATTTGAGAGTGATTGTCGAGGGCGTTACTCACTGATTGGGTGAAACACATAAGGTTCGTGACGGTAATCGTTTGCTCATGAAACCGTGTTGCTCGAGAGTAATTATGTTCTTTAAGTTGGGGTATATAATGTGGTGAAGACACATCTCAAAGCCCTTTGCAAAATTGGAGAGCAGCGTGATTGGTCGGTAATTTTCAACTATATTAATTGCCCCAGATTTGAAAATTGGGAATATTTTGGCGATTTACCATCTTTCTGGGAAACATCCCGTTTTCAAGGCAAGGTTAAAGATGGATTGAAGTGGTTTGGCTAAGATTGAGGCGCAATCTTTCACAAGAAAGCTTGGGATTGAATCATGTTCGGATGTGTGTTTGGCTTTCAGTTTCTTCAAACAGTTTAGCACCCCTATTTCAGTGAAGTAGTTAATAGATATAGTTGGATAATTGGTCGGTGTGATTGGTACATTGGCTTCAGGGTCTGGGATAGGGGAATAGACACTTTCAAAAAACTCGGCAAAAGCATTTACTATGTTAGATGGATCGCTCAATTCCGTATCGTTAAAATAGACAATACCAGGAATTCTAGAGGTTCCCTTCTTATTTTGAAAGTATGACCAGAAATTAGATGGGTCAGCCTTGATTGAGTTCTCTGCTGCTGATCTGTACTGATCATATGCAATTGATATTTTAGATTCAACAGATTTTCGAAGATTTTTGAATTGCTGTTTGTCATATTCGGAGTGGTTTTTCTTAATTTTTTTAAATAGTTTGTGTTTTTGTTTTATTTCGTTTGTGATTTATTTGTTAAACCAGGGAGGGTATTTATTTGTGAAGTTGGATCGCGTGGGGACCCATAGGTCAAGTATTGAATTAATAATTGAGTAAAAGGCTTCCAACGCTAAGTTTACATCTGTGTACTGATCTAAACAAGACCAGTTGGCGTTGATGATGGCGGAGTATAATTCGGGAAAGTTCGCTTTGCGAAAGTTGTAATTTATTCTATTATTGTTGAAGGATATTGCCGCATTGGTTTTGGGAAACGTTATCGAGACTTGTAGAGCTGGATGGTATCCATCTTCTGGGACAAACTGTAGGTTGTCATGGGACACGGTCACGGAAAACATCATTTGCCATTGGGGATGTGCCCCAAATACAAATTCCATACCAAATTCTACTTTCAGCTTGAGCATTATATAATTTTATCAACATATCCATATTCAATATACTTCTCAGATTCTTCAACTGATAGGCTATGGAGTTCAGTTGTGAGATCGGATATTCACAATGAGGTTTCCATGTTAAACATCGATCTAAATATATACCCAAGAATTTGACATTTGTGTTGATGTCATGAAAGACAAGCTGTTCACATTATCTCTGTCTGTTATGAAACCTAGTGGATTGTGTTTTATCTATGTTCATCAAGAGGTGATTCGAAGCAAACCATTCTTCCATTTTTATTAGCGTTATATTACATTTTTTCGTTAAAGCAGTATGGTCCTTACATGAGATCACTACAGACATATCATGAGCATAGATAGTGAGTAACGCCGGTAAGTCGAGTTTATTAATGTCATTCATATAAATGAGAAACAAAACGGGGCCCAGGATTGAACCCTGAGGTACCCCAATGATGATATGTGTTTGTTCTGATGAGGAGTTATTAAGATAAATTTATTGCTTTCAATTTTTGTTGAAAGTTGAAAGCCATTTCAGGGGTATACCCCGTATACCGTTTCTTGATAACTTCTCCTCTAGGATGTCATGATTGACAGAGTCGAATGCCCTGCTGAGGTCACAGAAAACGCCAACAGGACATTCACCACCGTCAATGTACTCCACAAGTCTATTGTAATAAGAGTAAAATGCGGTTGTAGATTTTTTGTTCATAAAGCCGTGTTGGTTATCTGAGAATATATTACCTTGTTTTAAAAAATTCAAGATCTATCAAGAAAAGAATATTCGAAAACTTTAGAAAAACTACTGGACACCGTGATAGGTCTGTAGTTCTCTGGCATATTGGGTTTTTTTTTTGTATATTGGGGTGACTTTACCAACTTTCAACATATCTGGAAAAGTTCCGGTTGAAAAAGATAGATTCACAAGATATGTGAAAGGTTTTATCAGTACTGTCATTACTTTCTTTATCAAAAAAATTAGAATCTCATCATAACCTGAAGATGATTTATTCCTCAGCTTCAATTTCAACACAGACATGAGTTCTACCTCTGTGTACAGCACAAGAAAAAAGGACTTATGGTGTAGTGTATATTTTTCATTAAATTTTCAGAATCTTTTTGTGGTAGAGATTTTATTTTGGATAAAGTGTCGGAAGTGACACTTTTATAGTATTCGCTTAATATTTGGACATCTTTTTGATTGCTTACTAAAAAATTTATTTTTTTTAGTGAAATTGTTTTGTCGTTATTGGGTTTGTTAGAAAGTTCTGACACAATTTTCCAGGCTGCTTTTGTGGGATTTTCGGAGTTGTCAATTTTATGATGAAAGTACGATTTTTTTGTTGAATCGACAAGGAGTTCATGTTTCTTTTTCGATTGTTTATATGTATCGTGATACTCCGGAAACTCTTGTGAGATTTTATATATTTCTTTCAATTTTCTACTTGATGCCTTTATTTCATTGGATTTTTTCTTCCAATCGGATGATTATGGGTTCTTCGTTTAGGAAAATGCTTGTCGAAGTAAAAAATAAAATTATCGAAAAAGTACTGAAATGCTCGATTCATATCGGTAATGTTATACAACTCCACCCATGTTTCCTCACCAATATCAGCGATGAAGCATTCTATTGCATCACTATTGAAGTATATTTTGTAGATATTTGTGGGAGATTCATCTGAGTTATATGTCAGTACTGGGTCGAACATTATTGTTCTGTGATCCGAGATGGTGTTGCCAATTACACAAATGATTTCATTCCCTGAAGGCTTGATAAATTTATTATCGATAGCTGTTGCTGAGTTCCGAGTTACTCTGGTAGGCCATTTCATTATATCTGTATTCTCTACCACATCAGTTTTGGTTATTAATCAATCGGTATAATAATTATCACTTGCAAGAATATCTTGCTTACTTCAAAAAACCTCTGCTTCTATAATATTCGTGTATTTTTTAATGATATTTTCAGTGAATCTTGTAAATTTCATATTCTGAAAAATTATGAAGAATTCAGAAGACAAAGACATTTTCTGAAGTCTCATTCACGGTTGAATGGTGACAAGAGTGTATTCTTATTCTATATCTATATCTTTGTTAAATTTATACAGGAAAATTATAAATAATGAATACCGAACATGAAACCAAAAGTGGGTCCGTTGAATTATTCTATACATATACTTTAAATCCAGACTTTACCACTCACAATGTTAAAAAATATATGGAAAAAACCCGATGGCGAGGCCAGTCGGAAAGGTAAATTCCAGAATATATTTATTGATTCTGAAATTGCCACCAATCAAGCTGTGTCAGAAAATAATAAAAACTTTCATTGGAAACAAAAATAGTAATTCTATTTTTGTATAAACCTTAAACTTTTCAATCAAAAGTTGGTAAAAGATCCAAATCTCCCAAAATTCTTCTTAACATTTCTATGTAATCTGCTTACTCAAATCGAAAGAAAGAAGTATAACCAGCACAGAAGGACCTTACTTACTTAATATCACCTAAAAAAATAATATCTACTATGTAACTTTGAAATCGAGAAATGTCAAAATACAATGATGTTCTGTTTGTCAGCGGAAGGAAAACTCAAATAGTGTCTGATTGACAGAAGCGAATAAACCTCAAATGAAAGGAGCATACAGGGTGAACAAAAATTATTAATTCTCATGAAAATACATCATTTACAGCAATTTTTTATTTGTGTGCACATTTTGGAGAAAAAATAAAAAAGCATGAAAGTTGTAGAGCTCACAAAGCTCTATGAAAAGACTTATAGTTTGCCAATATTGGTATAAAATTTAAAGATTGAGATTTTTTCAACTTGCCACGGCCACCATTTTGAAACTACTGGACCGATTTGGCTTATCTTCGAACTTATCTGAGGCATTGATGTAAACAATTTTTTTTTAAATGTGGCCTTTACTTTGTTGACAAATTTCGTTATATCTTATATATATATATATATATATATATATATATATATATATATATATATATATATGAACATTTGAACTGATGGTATTTTTGGGTTCTGGGGACCTTGATCGGCAAAGATATATAAAAAATTTTTAAAAGTCTTGTTGTCGTGACGGACAAATATTTCTATTGAAATCTGAAGTTGTAAATGTCAAACAATTCAAAAAATATGTGATTCAAAATATTAAAAATTAGTAAACATACCATATATCTGTTTTGAATCCCTTGGGCTGAAATAGTCCATTATTACACGTCCTCCTTCCCATTTTGTCTTAATATAATACCATACATATCTGGAACATACAGTAATTTTCAGAGAGGCAAATCCACATATCTTTTCAAAAATCACAATTTCTCTCATTTCATAAAGTGCTCATCTTTGAAGGATCAAAAAGATATTCTAGTGTTGAACAACATAAATCAAAAATAGAAATAAAATGAATAGTTTTGTTCTGGCAATCTAGGACCAAATGGGATAGCAGAAAAGAAATGTATTCAGCACTGTACTTCTTCAACTGTCTATTATTATTAGGGATCAACCATGATAGATATTGGCTGATTATATATTAGCCACAAGTTTTTTCTATTATTATAGTTAATTTGCAGCAATTCTAGTTTGGTGTCCAGATTAGCAACAATAACGAAATTTTGAAATGATTTTCTATCTAATTTTTAGAAACAGTCATAGATAGGATTAGTTTAAGATGTTTTTATTTTACAAAAAAATACACCAAAATTATGATTAAGTATTTTAGAGAAAGTTGCGTAGATTTTTCATTTTTGTTAAACAATTCTGTCACATTCGACGATACTTGTTTAGTTGACGCAAACCAAAGTTGAATTCATTATAGCGTTTTAAAATGTCTTTTTGGGAAAGATCAACAATTTTAGATAACTCATTCTAGATAATACTAAAAAATAAGTGTATTTAAACAGTTTGTAGAAAAATTACATGTCCAGTATGATTTCTCAGGTACCCACCAAGTATCAAAAATAAGGGTGTGAAATTTTCATTGTAATTTTATATTTCTGCCTTCAAATAATTTAGGTAGAAATTGCTTTCATTTCATACTGTTCCAAAATCCTACTAAACCATTCGAAATAATGTTTTTTTCTCAATGAATGCACTCATGAAAATACAAAATTTTAATAAACCACGTCGTTTTTCTATCGATAAAAGAACATCTGAATGTGAAAAACACTAAGTATTTTTTGTCAAAAAACGTGCACTAGTGCATTCTTCGCGAAAAAATCAAGTACTTTTTCATTATTATCAAGACAATTCTTTATTTGTTTGCTTAAATTGCTGATGACATTCCATTAATTGTTGAATGTCAAGATTGAACACACTGCAGGTATTATTTTTGATATTGTGCAATGAATTCAAGTGATAGATCAGCTAAACCAGTGAACACAGTAAATACAAGGAAATCTATATGGCGTCAATTCACCTTGGTCTGTGATTCAAGGAAATATAAACAACAGCGGGATACTCCAACTACCGAAATAGCTAGAATTTTGAAAGACTGTACTGTGAACATGCGGAAATGTGATGGTGAAGATTACAAAGATTATTCTCTCTAGACAATTTGGAACACATCCGCTAGATGGTGCAAAAAAAGTATTTTGGAGAATTCAATGAGGAATAAATCCGTTTTCTGATATTAAGTTTGAAACTGCCAGAAATGCGAAGAGAAACAAACTTCAGAATCTTCCAGAGAAACGAAAAGTCAGTGCATCTGCTTTAGATATTACAGAATACAATATAATGATTGATGCTTGTGAACCAACCAACAATGATCAATCAGTACTTTTGTCGAAAGGAGGCTACAATTCAAGAAACATAATTCAGGAAAGAAACCATGGTGCTGGATATGCAAACAAGTAGGGCACTACAAAAATGATATCCCGAAATAGGGTTCTATGAAGTCACAGTCAGGAACCAATAAAGCAGAAAAATCGACTCCAAAGAAAGATAAAAAAAAAACATTTATTGTCTAAACAGGAAGAACCCAATTACAAGACAGTTGAAAAGATGAAGCAAGTTTCATTTAGAAATAACTAAGCTAAATATATAAACTAAAACTAAAAGGTACAAATTACATGTGTGGGAACGATAGAATAAGCTCAAAATTGTTTATTGGGGATATGGAAGTGATTGTTTGCTATACAATATTTGTTTTACTTTGTTTTTAAAGGAACTAATTGATTCGTTGTAAATATCGATGTTTGTGCAGACTTCATTTGTTTTTTTGCACATTGAGTGCAGAGGAGATTTAATGAGAATATTTGTTTTGGGTTTTTTTAAATAGAAGCAAGTTTTGTACCTGCTGTTGATACGTGGAACATGAAAGTTCAATTGTGTTAACAGTTCGGGGCAGTCTATTAAGTTATGTAAATGAACAAGCAGGCATAGTATGTTCTACAGTTTTCTAGTGACAGGAATGAAAATTTATTCAATAACATATTGTTGTTGAAACCTTGTGGAGGGTAGACTCTGTGTGCTGTCTTGAATGACACATACTTCATAAAGAGCCTCTGTACTGACTCGAGCTGATCGATATGACATTTGTAGAGTGGTGACCATATCAGAGAGCAGTAATCCAGTCTTGATTTTACATATGCATTGTATAGGGTGGTGAGGCATTCTTTGTTTTGAAAATCTCTACATGTACGGAATATTAGACCGGTCATCCTCTTTGCAGAGGAGGTTGTGTTATTATAGTGTTGGGAAAAGTTGAGTTTCGGGTCAAATTCAACAGCGAGGTCCTTATTTTGTGCCTTGTGCTCTAATGGAGTGTTGCTAAGGAAATATTGAAAATCAATTATTGCATTTCTCAGAGAATAAGTAGTGTATTTGCATTTTTGGACATTTAGTGGTAGTTTGTTTTCGGTGCACCAATGGAGAAGTTCATGAATGTCATCCTGTAAAATTGTACAGTCGTTTAGTGATTGAATTCTGCGAAATATTTTCAAGTCATCTGCAAATAGCAGCAAGTTGCTGGAGATATTTTTACCAATATCATTTATAAATAATGAGAATAAGAGGGGGGCTAAGTTGCTCCCATGTGGGGCCCCGCTTGAGGCGATAAAGCACTGTTAGCAGCTTTAGGAGTTTTAGAAGCCCAAAATACTTCCGAATGGTATGTTGATTCAGGAACCACATCGCATATGACAGGAAGGAAGGATTTTCTGTCGAATTTTACTGAATCTGCATGTATAGGGCAACAAGTAATGATGGCGAATAATGAAAAACTTTCCTGCAGTGGCGCCGGTGATGTGATAGTTAGTATAAAACCGAATGGACACAAAAAGATAATATCAGATGTTATATTTGTGTCGAATCTTTCTGCTAACTTATTATCCGTCAGTACTATCTGCAAGAAAGGATATATAGTAGCATTCGATGATGCTGGTTGTAAAATGTATGACACCAAGGATTGATTGTCACATTGAGGGAGAGGCTGCTGTCACTGCGACAAATGTGAATGGCATTTATCAACTCGATATACAAGAGGATTTTGTGAATTTGGCCACATCTACTTCAAACCTATGGCATAACTTGGGCATCTAAATCGAGTGAGCATGAAGTTACTCAGGAATGGCCTAGCTTCAGGAATCAAATTTTCAAATGATGATCTCGATTCACCGTGTATTGCATGTATTGAAGGAAAACAGTCAAGGGAACGTTTTAGAGCCAATGAAAATAAAAAATTTACCAAAAACAAACTTGACCTCATACACACAGACATTTGTGGTCCTATGCCTACCCTTTCTTGGAATTCTGCCCGCTATATTCTCACTTTTATCGACGATCATTCACGAAAGGTATTTGGATACTTCCTGAAGTCGAAAGATGAAGTTTTTGAAAAATTCAAAGAATTCAAAGCTCAAGTAGAAAATGAATGTGATAGAAAAATTAAAATTGTAGGTTCTGATAATGTAAGTGAATACTGCAACCGAAATTTCACACAATATCTAAGAGAATGTGGAATTAAACATCAGCTCAGTTATCCCTATACCCCCTAGCAATCAGGATTAGCAGAACGATACAACCGAACTATTATGGAAAAAGCGAGATTGATGATGTTGGATTCAAAATGTGATCCTAGAATGTGGGCTGAAGCTGCAAATACAGCCATATATCTGATCAACTGTTCTCCTGCAAAGAAATTTCCTGGTAGTGTTCCTGAACAGAAATGGACTGGCGAGAAAGTCAATTTGACAAAATAAAAATTTTTTGGTTGTACTGCTTTTGCCCATGAACCAGATAAAAAAAGGAAGAAACTGGACTGTTGGATATAGTGAGAGTTCGAAGGGATACAGTTTGATGGATCCCTCCACCCGAAAAATCACGGGTGTGAAGTTAGCACATCCACAAGTATACGGAGAAAAATAAAATCGCGATTATTTTCTTTTTCCTTTTTCCGTTTTTTCACATGTATTTTCATATTTAGGGACGTGAATACACTGAGATTTCCAGTTTCAGCTGAAGAGTGAACATTGTATGAGATGAATAAGTTTGATTTGAGACAGTGTTGGAGTTATTTTAAAAAATTCACAGAGGTCACAAATGGCTTAGAACACCTTTCTGCTTGTGATACGTTATTGCTATGGGTATTTTCTTCATCACTGATAAGATGCCAGAATTTGCCAGGGCGTCGAAGGGGGTGAAATGATGGTTGATATATTTTGAAAATTCATAGAGGCCACAAATGGCTTTGTTCACCTTTCTGCTTGTAATATGTTATTGCTATGGGTCTTTTCTTCATCACTGATTAGACAATTTGCCAGGCTCTCGAAGGGGGTGAAATGGGGGGTTGATATATTTTGAAAATTCACAGAGGCCACAAATGGCTTTGTATACCTTTCTGCTTGTAATATGTTATTGTTATGGGTCTTTTCTTCATCACAGATAAGACGCCAACATTTGCCAGGCCGTCAAAGGGGTGGAAATGAGGGTTGATGTATTTTGAAAATTCACACGAGACATCATTGGCAGGCTGCAAAGAGAATTCTGAGATATTTGAAAAAAAATCAGTCTCTAGGATTGATTTATAAAAAAAATGGAGTTGGCATTTTTGGTCATGTAGATTTGGATTGGGCAAATCACCCAAATGATAGAAAATAGTTTTATGGATTTGTTTTTATTTTTTGTGGCGCAGCTATCTCTTGGGAATGCATAAAGCAGAAGTGCATTGCAATACCGAGGCTGAATATATCCGTATAAATATAATCCTGTTATGCACAAACATACTAAGCATATTCAAGTCCGGTATCATTATATCAGGGATTGATTAAGGATGGGGAAATTAATATTCATTATAAATCTGGTGATCAAACGATAGCTGATTCTTTAACAAAACATGTTCCAAAGCAGAAACATATCTTCTGTTCAAAGGGGATGGGTCCTAATTGAAAAGAACCAATTTTTGCTATTTCCTCATACAGAATATTTGCTACTTGATGGATCAAGGGAGAGTGTTGAATTCTATGATCCTTTAAGTTAGCATGGATGGGTAATGAAGGAGTCAACTGTTGTGTCTATAATTTTCAAGTAGAAATGGACAATGATGGAAGTCAGTCAGGACGTATTCAATATAACCCCATATTTAACAAAATTTGCCAAGGTGGTGATAAAAATTGCGCCGAAACAAAATGGCTGATCCAAAACTTAGAAAATCAGCACAGCTGCCCAGTTAAACTTTACCACAAAATTATAGAGAAACGGAATGAAAACGCAAGTATAACTACTGACCGAATTTTTTCTCACTCCCAATCCTTACTATAATAAATCTGGGTCATCACGTTATAAAAATTCTCCGATAGGAAGGAATACTTTTGGAAAATGGAATAGATTGTCAGCAAAAAAATTTGGGTTGGATACTGAAAATAAAGTCGCTCAACAATCATTTCGCACATGGCCAAGGTAGGAGTCCAAGAAGAAAATAGCTGATCAAAATTAGTGGTCACAGTAGAGCATGCATCATCACAAAAGCCATACCTACAGTTGAACACAGAACATAATTCTAATATAATTGGAAAAATACAAGCTGCAGCTACGATGATGGCATCGACTACCGATTCAAGGCATGGACTTAATTATGAACACTGATCGAACTTTCAATCATTGTGTTGGTAAATGTTTAGTTAGTCCACTAATGCTCCCTGAAAATAGCTGAAAGACTTTTCTTACGTGTTTTTGCCTCCTGAACACGAATCCGGACGCGGCGGTCTCATACCGTTTCCGAGTTAGAGCACTTTTCTCTTTTTCAAAACGTAATTTTTAAGCATCGTTTTCTCGCATCATCATTTAATATACCTCCTTCTTTCAAAAAGCATAAACTACAAACCCTAAATCACTCATTCACGGCACAATTTAGTAAAAAATGCAGTCGGTTCTATCGAACAAAAAGTACTTCAACACGTACCTACATCCTGAGTTAATTAATGTTCGTAGTTTATGTTGTTTGAAAGAAGGAGACACTTGATGGTTTTTTGTGCGAGAAAACGGTGCTTGAAAATTACGTTTTGAAAAAGATAAAAGTGCTCTAACTCGGAAACGGTATGAGACCGCCGCGTTTTTCTTCCGGATTCGTGTTCAGAAGCCAAAAACACGTAAGAAAAGTCTTTCAGCTATTTTCAGGGAGCATTTACCCATTTAAAAATTGTATTGGACCTACCTATGCCAAAAACAAGTGGGAAACCCTGAGGAGAATCCAGTATGTATCCACACAATGCTATTAATTAATAAATACATATGTGCAAAAAAATATCGAGATATTAGCAACTAGAAAAAATAAAATACAAAAAAATGGATTATGGGCTATATTGTATATCAAGAATAAATTTACCTCAAAATCAATGGCAATAAGCTGATGATGACATGTAGAGGTGGGATGTAACTTTGGTTCCTTTTTTCGGGGTATTCATGGTTCAGTTTAACTTTTAAGCCGTATTTTGGAATAGCCGTAACTCCTGTTCGAATATCTGAATCACCCATCCTCTTTCGTCTTCACCAGCAGTTTGTAAACTGTTTATGTTTACAATTTTACAAATTCAAGAATTCGTATGAACTACCTGACTTTGGAACTACGAATAATGTCACCACAGAACTTAATCCACTTTTGTATGTGTTTATGAATGACACTTTTTCTTTATATTGTGAGTGTGGTACTGTTGTTTCACAATATGAAATGAGTTTGTTCATTTCGATTGCCTTTTTATATGTTAATCAAACAAGGAATGTTTGATAGTTTCTGAGTGAGTGGACAAAATTTTCAAATCTAATCTAAACTAGGTTGAAGTGATAAAGATATAAATAAAGTAATGGGTAGTAAAATTGGTTCTTGCCTAAATAATTAATTCGCTACCCTCGGAATATGGCCTCCTTTTGTAATATGAGCAACAAGCTTATCACAACAATAGATAATTCATTGAATGTAATTACACGGAGGCCACGCATTCCTTCTGTCACTATATTTTGAATATGTATAATGATAACGAACGTCCATACAATTTCCCGATTATTTGTTTTACCCATTTTAACAGAAAAAGGTTCAAAAATATATATATATATATATATATATATATATATATATATATATACAGGGTGTAATCACCCGTGAATGACGAGTGTATATAATGCCAGTTTATAATGAATTACAGTGGTTAAAAATCTGAAAAAAAAATTAAAAAAAGTTTTGTTCTTTGTAAAATTCGACAAAATTTTGGGTAACCCCACCCGCCTAATTTTAAGTGACCTACTCAGAGAAAAACTTTGGCAATTGCTATAAACATTTAACTCGACATTTGAATAATGTAGAATGTTGAACTGATTGTGTGGTAAATGTACACATTGCAGGCTGCCTGAGATAGATATTCAATTTCAAAGTGAAGAAAACAACTAATCTTGTTATATCCAAACTGGTGATGAAGTCAGAACTAGTTGACTTCATATACTCTGCTTTGACGAACTTATCATAATGAGTATCATGTCACTTGTAAGAACAAACGACACAAAGAGTACTGAAAAGGGAAACATTCACAATTGAAAATTTAAAAAAAAATGATATCGCGACCATTGTAGTGATTCAGAACACGTGAACTGAACACTATAGCCTGGCAAGATTCTGATTGGCTGGTGAATTAATGATCCTAATAAACGACCAATCAGAAAACAGTACGCGATGTGCAAAGAATCAATTAATTAATTTTTTTTTTGGTTAAAAAAAAAGACTTTCATGCGTATTTTGAAGAGAAGAAGACAAGATGAATCATTCGTCGCATTTATGAATGAAGTAGTAAATTTCAATTCTGGTTGGATTATGTGCGGGCGTTTTCGAACTAGAAATATTAATATAATATACATTATTTTTTGATAGAATGGCAAATTTGTAAAACGACAAAGACAATAATGTTCAAATAAAATTTCATGCACATCGCGTACTGTTTTCTGATTAGTTGTTAATTAAGATCTTTCATTCACCAGCCAATCAGAAAACACTAGTAGAATCTAACAAACTTTCGTTCGTTGCTGCATGCGAGAATCTTGCTTGGCAACAGTGTTCAGTTAACGTGTTAATTGTCACGATATTTTTTTTATTGCTTTATTTAACGTCGGCCTATTTCTGCAACCAGGGCTAAACACCGACGCCGGTGACCACACTCCCCCCAACCGGAAATTTTGACGAATCTTATGTTGTTTCAGAGGTAGGGTTCTTTAACGAGCTCAACATCTATGAACTCGGGACCGCCATCCTAACGCCCCCTCCGAAGGACGGCATATCTATCGTTGGGAAGGTTTTTCCCTTTTCAATACTGTTTGTGTCGTTTGTTTCTTACAAGTGATAATTATGATAAGTGTCTCAAAGCAGAGTGTGAAATCAACTAGTTCTGACTTCATCACCAGTTTGGATATAACAAGGTCAGTTGTTTTCTTCACTTTGAAATTGAATATCTATCTTAGGCAGCCTGCAATCTGTACATTTACCATACAATCGTTCAACATTCTATATTATTCGAATGTTTATTGCATTCGGCAATTGTCAAAGTTTTCTTCTGAGCAGGTCACCTGAAATTAGGCGGGCGGTGCTAGCCAAAAAGTTTGTCGAATTTTAGAAAGAACAAAACATGTTTTCATTTTTTTTTCAGATTTTGTACCACTGTAATTTGTTATAAAATGGCATTATTCACTCGTCATTTACGGAAGCAAGAGGTTATAGATTACACCCCGTATATATTGAAATATTTTGCTGGATTTGTCATTTTATTTTCAATTAGGCCATAGAATAATTAACCAGTAGCATTGAACATTTTTGTTTTTTTCAAAATATGTTCATTGTTTTGTTTTTTTTAGGAAATTTCCTGCTCTCTTTGGTTTTTTTTTCCGATTTTGGATATTTGCAATAGTTTTTGAGATATTTGCGAAAAACCAAACCCCTCTTTTTTTATTACATTGTTTATAACTTTTTCAATTTTTGCAAACGGCAGTTTTTTTTAACTTTTTTCTAAATGCCATTACGAATCGAATGACACCTCACTCATAATTTTCCGTTTCAGACTAACGATCGATAATACTAGGAAGTGTATTCGGATCCGAGCGCTCGGATCCGCGGACTTTTTGTATTGAGGTCCGAGCGGTTGGACCCGGGGCATTTTTGTATTAAGGTCCGAGCGGTCGGGTCGGACCCGCGGCTTATCGGTATTTTAATCCGAGCACTTCTGCAGATGATAGTACAAATAAAAGATTTCGTTAAATAAAGTTCAGGTATAGTTAGCACTGTTTTTAATCATTTAAATAATTTCATGAATGCCTTCTCTCGAATAAATTCAGTAAATTAGGTGATGCAAGCACACTGAGAGATACCCTGTAAAGAAATAATGCATAAGTTCAGATGCTCGGACCACAATACAAATATGCTGCGGGTCTGACCGCTCGGACCTCAATACGAAAAGACCGCTATTGGGGTCGAAGCGCTTGGATCCACGAACTTTTTGTATTGAGGTCCGAGCGGTCGGACCCGCGGCATTTTTGTATTAAGATCCGAGCAGTCGGGCCCGAAGTATTATGGTATTTTGATCCGAGCACTTCTGCAGATGATAGCGCAAATGAAAGATGGCTTTCTCTTGAATAAATTAGGTGATGCAAGCACACTGTGACAAACCCTGTAAAGAAATAATGCATAAGATCAGTTGCTCGGACCAAAATCCAAACATGCCGCGGGTCCGACCGCTCGGACCTCAATAGAAAAAAACCTCTTATTGGGGTCCGAACCCCGGATCCGCGGAGTTTTCGTATTGAGGTCCGAGCGGTCGGACCCGTGGCATTTTTGTGTTAACCAAAATACAAACATGCAGTGGGTCCGACCGCTCGGACCTGAATACAAAAAGACCTCGGATCCGAGCGCTCGGACCCCAATACGCTTCCTAAAAATATTAGTACAACATATAAACGAAAACGGGTGAAATTATAGTTGGCAGTTCGAAGCAACTAATGGTAAAAGTCTTTCTCTTTACAATGGTGAAAGTTTGAACTGTGAGCAGTAACAATGCATACGTCCATCAGAGGCGCTTGGAGTACCTTTTCGAATGTGATGAAAAAATTGGCGTCTTCAATTTCGAATTATTAAAAAACTAAATTTCTTTTCAATTTCTAAGTTTGTTGATGACCTTTCTAGGTAGAAATCTTTATGTGCAAATGATAATCTTTTAGAAAAGAGGCACATGAACCACCGGAGATGAACTAAACTATTAAGAGAAGTAGTGTTTATTCGCTGTGAGCAAGACTGGCATTGCGCTCTAGTGACTCGATAGCTGAAGTTTTCCTGGTTTATTTCCAATACTCACTGTGCAACAATTTCAATTTTTTAACAATTTCTAAATAATCTAGCAAGATGTACCAATTTTGTGCTCATTGCCACTTCCAGATGAATCAAAAGTTTTTTTCTGACAAAAAATAGGAGATAATTGATAAAAATATGTGTATTGATACGAAAGTTCACCGCATTTGGAGGTTATGCTGCGTTATGCATGCAAGTTCAGTGTTCCCAATGAGAAATCAACAAGGCACCCGAAACATTGACCCAAAATTCCTGATTTTACCCGCGTGGAATTTCAAAATACCCGCATTTTACCCACTTACAAAAAAACCTTCAAAATCTTCTGCCTCTCCAATGAGCCTTTTTCCTCAAGAAAGAAAAATTAGCTCACATTAAAATACATGTAAAAATAAACATAAAAAAAATGTTTTTGACAGAAGACGACGTTCCAGGAGCCAAATTAAAATTTACAAATGTGAAGGATAATAATGTAGCAACATTAAAACCGTGGCTTGCTTATAGGAATCTTAAAATTTCCGGGAAAAAACAAATTTGATTCAAGAGATCATTTTTAGACACCGTTTTCGCGCACAAAAATCACTCACAATAATGCCTCCTTCGTTTCACCAGCTTGAACTACAAACACCAAATCACTCATTTTCGTTACAACTTTGCACAAGATGTAGCCTGTTTCATCGAAAAAATACTCTTTCAACATTTACATCTAACCTAACTTTCACATTTACTAAATTTCATCTGTCAAAGGAGAAAATAAGTTAGTATTTATTCGATAAAACCGACTAGATTTTGTGCAAAGTTGTACCGAAAATGAGTGATTTGGTGTTTGTAGTTTAAGCTGGTAAAAAGAAGAAGGCATTGTGAGTGATATTTGTGCGCGAAAACGGTACCTCAAAACGACACCTCTTGAAGTAGTAGAAAGTCAATATATCTCGGAAACTGTATGAGACCGTCACGTTTTTCTTTCGGATTCGTGTTCAGAAGTCAAAAACACGCAAGAAAAGTCAAACAGCTATTTTCAGGGAGCATGAGAACGACTCTTTATTATTTACCTAACCTATACCTTACTAATCGTTGCAGAAACTGGATCAGGATTTTTTTCAGTTCGACCTTTACCACCAATAAAATTTTTAGAGCGAACATATGAATATTTATTTATTTTTTCTTTTGTTAAATCCACTCTCCTCGAGACATGGATCCATTTATTACATCTAACCTCATCAATGTGAGGTTTTACGGAGGGTATAAAAAACACGTTCTCCTCTGGATATCGATTATCCGAAGTACAGTTCGCAAAACTACAATGTTTTGTTGGCATTGTGGTTATTAAAAAAAAAATATGTACTTAATTATTTTGAATAATTCAACTGTATAACACTTTCTTAAATGGAGAAGGTTTGATGTTTGTCCCTACCACAAGTACTGCCTCTCGTGACAAATTTGCCACACTATTCTCAGGAAAAAGGCTCATTGTAATAATTTCATCAGGGTTGTGTAGAGAATCACAAACTAAATAAGCTGGATCATTTATTTTTAGTCCCAAAATCTTTATATTTTCTAGTTATGTTAATAGGGAATTTTGTCTCTATATCTCGAGTGTTGGTGCCTGTCCCAATCTGATTTGTGCTTTCGTGCATTATCAACTGTCATCTGTCAAAAAAATTTCCCAGAATATTGTTTGTTCTACCAACTGTTCACATATTTAGACAGAAAATCTCTATGAATGACACATTTGATACTAGAAATTTATAAGCGCTTCATGACCAAAAGTAATTGAATTGCTATATCAAATTGGCAATTTTCTATACAACCAAAGTCAAACAATTGCCATTGGAGAGGCAGAACTTTCGTAGGTTTTTTTTAAGTTGGCAACTTGTGCGGCACACCCCTATTTTGAAGTGTTTCCAAAGAGATAGGCGGCCTTTTGACGCCAGAGTACTTCAAAACTAGCCACTGCTTTTTGAAGATCATGCCACTATTAATTGGTTCAAGTTTTACTTTCAGCGTCAAGTTCTTGACCATCTTTGTTTATAAACATGTTGCTCTCCTTTTCTCAGGACAAATATAACCAAAAAATAATAAATTATGGAAGTGCCGTTTGGTTTGGCGAGTTTGTGGCAACTGGCAAGTAAAACAAAATGGTATAATGAAGTTTTTTGTTAACGGGCATCCTGTACCTTTAACCTGAACATTAAGCATTAATTGACAGTTGACGTAAAAACGCCGCGTTTGTTCTGCTCTATGGAAATGGTAATTTAGAAATAGCAGCACTTCTTTCAAAAGAAGTTGACGCTAAAAGATGGTATGGAAGGGCCGCCTAAAGAGTAACTATAATTTAGACAATGCTATAATCATTGTCTAAAGATACAATGCTATAATCTTTTGTGTTTCAGTCACAGGTTTTCTCCCCTGCGCCTCTGGCGGGTAGGTTGAAAAAAAAACAAGCTTTCAATTGAGCCACTAGAGCTGAGCTGACAATCTTATATCTTTTCGTTCGGCGCCAAAAATCGGGGAAAAGACTACAATTAGAAATTGGGTTATTCTTCAGTGTTTTAAATGTTTCAATAAAATATGTATTATTCAAACATAAATAAAACAAGTAATTCTCCATAACAAACAGATTACAACTCAGAACACCAATAGGCCTTTTCATTAAGATGATTTTTTAAGGCGCATGCGCTCGTTTTGAGACCCAAAGTCTGATTGGCTATTGGAAAACTGAATAGCCATTGGTTAGTTTTGAAATAACAATTTGAGATTGGCTTAGTTCAAAATTAGCGGTATTTTCACATTATGTCAACAGTCAACTTCATGACAAATGCACCTACATACATTGGCGTTCGTAACTTTCTTTGTAGGTTAAGTACTTATTACCTATTTTATACCGCCAAAAACCTTTCATTCGTAGATAAAATAATGTACACGAATATTTTCTAATGGTGAGTTTTCTTCTCCATGTAAATTCAAGTCAACTATCCATAGAAAAACTCGAAAATATTTTATTTTCTTTAAAAAAAAAATTCGCCGTCAATGCCGCTGGGTCAGACAGGTAAACAAAGTTAGTCATTTGTCATCTAAATGAAAAAGCCTATTGCAACTGCAACACAAAGACAATTGACATTTGAGTCAAATGTCAATTGATTTGACAACCAACACAAAACAGATATATATGAATTCAGTTCACATACTTCGAAAATTAAGATAGCTATCTATTGGGAATACAAAATTAGATGCAACGCCAGAGTGGCGAAAATTCAAACCAGACATACGTACATTGTTTATGTTTGCTCAGAGGATATACACTTGTGTTTGGAGTTTTTCTTAAAATATTTCCATTTGGTATTATTTTCCAGTTTTTTGTGTAGTGTTATTCATTCCAAGACTCTAGTGAAGTGGTGTATTTGAATCATATGACAATATCATTTGCGAAAACTCACTTTGAAGGAGACAAAAAGAATGTTCTAATTTGCTTGCAAAAAAAACTTTTTGAAAGTTTCTGGACAGCTTAGTGAAGTCATCGGGAATATTGTTATGAATTATTTTGAAGAAATGGCACACATTATTTGTGAATGTTCGAATTGAAAATAAAACTAACGGAAACATTTTTTTTTTATTTCATCTAATACAAACAAGATGGTGTTAAAATGTGTCCTTATCACCTAGATATACATATATTAGTCACTCTTTTTCCATACTGTAGGATGTATGTTGAATAATATATCTTTTTTCTCTTCTTATTAACTCTTTTTTTTTCTCTACTCCCCTGGAATGCAATCCATATGCAAAATTTCATCCTCCTTTTACAATTATTATTTGATATATAACCTGTTGTATAATAGGGGTAGTTTATACTGCCTAGAAGCTAAATTCAAAGAAAAAAAACCACTCATTTTGCCGTTTTAAAAACCAATCAACAGTTTCAAAGATTCAGAATTCCAATTTTGGAAAATCTATCCTTAGTAACGCACCTTCCCCTCCTCTCTGCAATATAACCCACAGAAACTCTAATTTTCCTATTAACAATTATCTTGTAAAATAATAAGGGTAGTTTTTAGTTTAGTTTTTACCGCCTGGGTGCAAAATCCAAACATGATATTGTTTTATTCTTAAGCAATAAACATGTTTCCTTTCTTAGTATGCACCTACACTGGACTGTAACTCTCATGCCTAATTTGAATATTGTAATAATTTCTCCGAACTGTTTTGTGTGAATACCTGACGGGCCCAAATTATTCCTGGAAACTTTTTGAGCACTTGTGTTTAGTAAAAATCATCATACAATTTTTTGAAAAAAAAAACATTAGATTTTTGCCCAAGAAGTTACTTATATAATTATTTAAATTAATTTTACCACAATATCTTTGGGTATAAGGTATTCTGTGACATTTAATTGTCAAAAATAGGCATATTGATCATTTAAATATATATTTTTGTGAAAAAACTACAAATTACCAGAGTACCTACTGATTCATGATAAATAAATTCGTGGTTATGAAATTATTGTGTAATAAAACACCTGGATATTCAAAAACTTTAATATATAAATGAAGCAATTTTATCCAATGAAGTTCATAACCACCAAATGCAGAACCATATGGGCAAAGATGAAATCAGCAAAACCTCTCTCAGGACTGATCCCACTGAACTGATTTTTATTTTCTGGATTCACTTGAAGTCTTAGGCAAACTGAAAATTAAAAATAATATATATTGCTTTTTTACTTTCGATCGCCCATGAAAGTACTGTAATTGTGATATATTTTGTTTGGGATTTCATTAGGAATTGAATACCACTTATAGAAACTATAAAAGATGAAAATAAAAAAATGTATGTCTACCTTCCCCCGACTAAGCCCTTAGACCGATCTAAATCAGAATTCATGAATTTTGAAATATTAACGAGGAACCTTTTTTAGTTCCTTGAAATTCCAAAAGTTAGCAGAAGTTTACATGAACATTTCAACAAATTTTGTAATATTTTATTGATTCTATTTTTGTGTTTATCAATATAACATAAGGATTTTTTTATTTTTGAATGATAGGTTTTACAGTTGTCATAAATTTATTGTTAACCTTTGGATGATTAAAAATACTCAAAATGTAAAACGTCATAAACTGCTAGTTATTATATACAAGACTGTCAATTCTGAATAATGCCAAAACGAGTGTGTATAGATATTTTAATAAAGTTCCATACCTTTTTGATTTATTTACAGTTATCGTATTTAAGATATTGGTGCTATTTAGTTCAAAGTGGTAACAAGTAAAGTACTTGGATAAAGGTGTGTAATTAATTATATTATTTACAATAATATGTTCTACGAGAACCTTCTGGAATTGAGTCCTTACTACTTTTGCTAAATATTTTTTCTGTATACATCTCTTCAACTCTGATGAAAAGTTGCTATTTAACAAACTCAATCCTGTGACTGATTTTGTTACTTGAGAGCCACAAAGATTTAAATATTGATTTTAGGCATGGTGATGAGTCATATCAGTGGAGAATTTAAAGATATCGGAGATACATCAAGGATCACAAAGAAATGAATAATTTGATGTTGATATATACTTTCTAACAAATTTTTAGATCTTAAGCTATTTGTTGATAATGTACTGAAAATACTTAGTAATAGTGTAATCTTCAGATACTGGTAAATATATTTTTGCTGCCCAATGAAAAAGTAAACATTCCCTATTTCAACTCTTATAAATGTTTAACTTTCCTCTCGTACTTTTTCTCCTGTAAAACGTTTCTAGACAGCCATGACACTATAACATATAACTGTAGTAATAAACTCACAATAACAAAAATAAATATATTTGTATATACTGGTCAGTCATCGAAATAAGTTCTGGTAAATGAACTTTCAGTACAAATGAGAAATAGAAAAAAAACTATATTCCCTTGGTTTACTGTCCAAGATAAGTGAGAACATTTGTCTTCATCTGTTGACAGAACATCACCGAAGTACAGTAGCATATTTTCCCAATTTACTGCCGGAGGGAAGCTGTAAAAGTTTAATTTTTGTATCATGCAAAACAAACGATTCAAGATAGCCATGGAGCAACCACATCCAATAATAAACTACTTTTATCCACAGCTGGCATGTTATAAAGTCATAATGCTTCTGTTTACGATTGTCTTATGATGTCAATAGAACACTAGAACTTATGATCATAAGACACAGTCTAAGACAATCTAAACTCACATAATAAACAAACCTGTTGTCATAGAAACCATAATCAATCAATCAGTCACTTTATTAATCCTGTTGAACTTACAAAAGTTATAGGGCAAATCAAGTTGGAGATATAGAACAGCTCCGAGGAATTGTAGATAAGTGGAAGATTAAAAATACATTAATATCAAAATAGAACCTCGAATAGAACATACAGAAACAACATACAAAAGGTATTAAACATAACATCACTAAGCAGTGTAGGTATACAAGCATACAAATAAAAAAAAATGACAATCTTTCAAACCTAATGTAAAAATCTTTCAACCCAGTGTAAAATTAAAACTAAATTGATCCAACGAACTCTTGTATTGAGTAAGGACTTAGATCTGTTAGAATTTTTTTATTTCACGTTTAAAGATATGAGTAGGCAAGCTTTTTAAATTATGTTGGAGAGGATTGTACAAATGCAAACCAAGGTGTTTGGTGTTTTTTTGGACAGTTCCAAGTGCTTGAAGGGCACATGGCACATATCATAACCATTTCAAACAACATACTTTATAAATTTGATTACTCTCGTTTCGGATGTCCATCGTCTTAATGAATTTAAAAGGTTTTCACGAGGTAAATACTGACACCTGAAGATGATTGCAGATACAAGCATTCGAAACGTGAAAACTTTTTAAATCCATTAAGACGATGGACGTCCGAAACGAGAGTAATCAAGTTGAAAAAGGAAACATTCTCAATTTAATATTGAATAGAAAGAAATATTTTTCTGTGAATTGAAAAATCCACGATAAAAATGAAGTAATTTTTTGTGAATGTCCAACATAAAACAACTACTTCCCCGGCTAAGCCCCGCTGGACATTGAACTACATCTGATAGATATTCTGAAAAGACCCTAACTCAAAAGAAAAAAATATGAAATTGAAAATTTGCATTTTTATTCAGATAGTTATTTGATTTTCTATTCCAGTCTTAATTAAGAACTCATAAAGATGAATGAGGCAAAGAAAAAAGTTTTCCAAAGAGAGTACTCACCAGAAATCATTCGTAACATTGACGCAAGAGAGGCATCGCATTCACTAGGTCTTCAATACATTTTTGTCGATGAAAATCTATTTCACGCTTCCACGAAAATCAGGAAGACCGGAAGAAATGGGAAACACATTTTCAAGAAGCAATCTCACTTTGCAAAAATGGAAAAAGTTAGAATAATTTCTTTTGAAGAGACACTTTGAAATTAGTGTTTTTTGACATTAAAACCTGTCATGGGGTATGATTTCTGGTGAGTACTCTCTTTTGGAAAACATTCTTCTTTGCCTCATTCATATTTATGAGTTCTTAATTAAGACTGGAATATAAAATCAAATAACTATCTGAATGAAAATGCACATTTTCAATTTCAGATTTTTTCTTTTGAGTTAGGGTCTTTTTAGAGTATCTATCAGATGTAGTTCAATGTCCAGCGTGGCTTTAGCCGGGGAAGTAGTTGTTTTCTGTTAGATATTCACAAAAAATAACTTCATTTTTATCGTGGATTTTTCAACTAACAGAAAAATATTTCTATTCAATTGAGAATGTTTCCCTTTTCAACATGACGATGGAAGATAGTGACCAAAGTTTATTTTTCAGTCGCAGATGATTCCACATCTGATTTTATGAACATCCTGTTCATATTTTCAACAAATCGAGAGTAATCAAGTTACAACCTTCAAACATACTTTTCAGCAACTATAGTAAACATCAAACAAACCCTCAATTCAGGAAAAGTCTTCGTGTTTGTAACATACCGGCTGTGGATAAAATGTTATATTGCATTTCATTCACATTAGCATGTAAAACATTTTCATGTTTTATATGGCTAATAGAGTGTCTTATTAGCCAATAAATAAATATTATCCACAGCTAGGCATGTTTTAAAGTCATAATGGTTTTTTTTACAAAGGTCAATAAAACACTAGTGTCTTATGAGTCATAAAACACCCCGATTTTTAGTAATAAAAGAGAAACAAGAGTTATAGTCATTTATTGACTCCATATGTAAGTCCAAGAACAATGTTTCCTATTTAAAATGGAAGAAATTATTAAGAAAACTTATTTTTCTCATTATAGGTAAGAAAAATTGTACTTTGATTTACAAATGGAGTCTATAAACAATCTAAACTCACATAATAAACAAACTAGCCCATCTCTGAACATTTTCAAAAACAAGCTAAGGGAACATATTTCAAATGTACCAATATGATATAATTTGTCTTTTACCTACCTATCATTACAGCTTTTGAGATTTTTCTTCAATTCAACTCAATATAATATGTAATCACTTTTTAAGTTCACTGTTATGTATTCTATATTTTTTGTCGATATATTTACTTTTTTACTAGTGAATTTTGTATATTAGGATATCCTACTTAATAAAGATCTATCTACTTATAGAAACCATATCATCATAACTGTCTTGAACAATATATTTTATAAATTTCCTGCAACTGTCATGAACATCAAATAAACTCTCAATTTAGGAAAAGTCCTTGTGTTTATACCATACCAGCTGTGGATAAAGGGAAGCAAACACTCGAACTGCTCTCTCGTATTGATTTTCTTTCGTGTTTAATATGGCTAATAAGACAATCATACAATATATACCTAAGAGTGGACAACGATTCTTAATTTCATTCAAATGCAAATCAAACTTTCTTACATTATGATCCTGATAATAACCATAGCAGGGGACCTGTAGGTTACTTGGGACCATATGATATCAAAATTTGAATTACATCTGACTTTCAATAAAACCAAAGCAAGTATAAAGCCGAGAGGGGTGACAGCTCACAGATTTATACTTCTGTAGGCTATGAACTTGGAGCATTGGGGAGGGGTTTAACGTGCAGCGCCTTAGTGGCGGAATCGGACAAACTGGTCCAGACAGTATCACTTATCCCCATTTACCGCTGTGATAAAAAAGTTGTCTACAAAGTGCGATAGTTTAAATTTTTTGCGGTCGCAAACGTCAAAACGGCATTTTTGTTTTGATTCGGCAGGTAAAAGCTTCGTTTCAAAGAGAGTCTCGAAAGTACACGTATAATAAATGAATGACAATGAACGAGTCGGCCGCAAATAACCTCGAATCAAATGTAAATGATGTGAAGGAAGTAAAAAAAAGTTTCCGCTTGACCACTGCTGCATTGTAGGGTGCACCCCCAAATACGAAATTTTATGGTTTTTCTATAGTGAACTATAAACATGACCAAAGGGAAGAATTGAGTGAAAACTCTATTATTATACACTAACTAACAACTCGTATTACTTTTTTGTTGACAATTATTGACAAATTGCAATAAATGCAGTATTGATAAGTTACTTTTTACGGTATATACTTGGAAATTTTCAAATTCAATTCACAATCTCTTTGTGCATATTTGGGTTGAAAAACTCTGTGACATTGATGTATTAGAATGTATTTTCACATTGATATAAACAATTAATTTTTTTCATACTAATGATAACAGTAATCTAAAAATCATGGATGAAAAACATATTTTTATTTATGTAATACACATTCATTTTTTTTGGAAATTAAACAATAAAAAAATATGTGAAAATGTATGTTGTAAAAAAAGAAAACAATATTTTCAATAATTTATTTATATTTCTTTCATATCTATTCATATTTCTTCAATAGTAATTTACTGCAACATTAGACATGTAAGTTTTTATTAAATTTTATCAATTGTTTTGTGAAAATATTTATTAACCTCTAATTCGACAGAGTACTGATTTGTTGTCGCTGCTGCTTGCCTAATCACTTTCGCATGTATGCTCTAATAATCAATTTTTTTACTTTCCGCACATAACACACGTGACCCAACCGCACCAATGCTGCTGCTTTTTTTACAGACTGATTCTCGAAAACAATGTGGCTTGTAATGGATAAAAACCCAGTTGCTTGCTCCATCACGAATAACACTGTTCAATTCAACAATAAATTACATGTAAACACTATGTATCACGTGTTCACCACTTTGATGTAGCCTTGTGCGCATCGCAGATGACTCGTCTAAATCTGCATTTTATTCATTACTAGCGCAATTTCCCAAACCGGGGCTCAGTTTAATTCAAAGGTTATACAGGCCAAATCACAATGCAACCTCAGTTTTCATGTTTGTAACAAAAACATTTAAACGGGAAACATTCTTAATTGACTATTGAATAGAAAGATTTTTCTGTGAATTGAAAAATCCACCATAAAAATTAAGTTATTTTTTGTGAATGTCTAACAGAAAACAACTACTTTCCCGGCTAAAGCCACGCTGGACATTGAACTACATCTAATAGATATTCTGAAAAGACATTAACTCAAAAATTGCAATATGTGGACTAATTCGCCAGATCCGCCACTGCGGCGCCACATACAAAGGTGCTCCAACTCCATAGCAGGTCCAATGAAAACGAAAATGTTTACCTTCTATATCCTAAGTGCTGTGCCTCTTGCTAGGTTATTCTTCAGAAAAATTATTCATTAGGGTGTAATAAGCATTTGAAAAATAGAGGGTAGGTAAACAGGCGCTTTCCACTCTTAAGAAATGAAACAATATGAAAATCATATTCTTGATAAGTCACTGAACTTAGAGCATGATTAAAAGATTGAGGAAAAAAATGGGCAAAAAATGCAGTTTAGGGAGAATTCACGTATTACCAACATTTTTGGTTTACTTATGTGATAGTTCATTTCTGCTTGAAAATAATAAAATTTTTGGCGGTCACGTATTTTGAAAAAATTATTCGATTTTAAAATGATCCCTTTTGGTTCATGTGATTCCAATTAGTTGGCTTAGGTGGTCTCTATTGGTCGAAGTTGATGTAGCGTAGCTACTGTATGTCACTATTGTGCCCCAATAATAATTCGGAAAAAACAAGTGTAGTCACCGCTAACGAAGAGTCCGCGAGCAGAGCGAAGCGTTACTTCCTAAGGTTGGTTGGCTTGCATTCAACTTCGATAGGAAGGTTAGCCAAATCAGGTTAGGTTGCGTTTCCTTCTTTATTGTAAGATATTGACCAGGTTTGTTTTTCCGCAGACCGGACGGGGGGTCAACAAAATGTAGCTATGCATTTGACTTTTGACCAATCAACATCGTAAATATAAAAATTACTATGTTTTCGGCAGGTAAAAGAAGGGTCATGGTATGTATTCACATTCTGAAGAAAGGTGGATATTTTACAAAACGGCAGTTTTTTGTACAAAAAAGTACTGAAAACTCGTGAATAAGGGAGTGTGTGTGTGTGTGCGGTGTTTTTGTTAAAAGAAGGGCGAATGGTGAGTGTTTTCAGTGGCCGAAATAGCGCTGAAAAATAAGGCCTTTTGTACTTCTGGAAGCTCGTATCTCAAAAAGTATTCGAGAGTGCCACGTTGACGGATTTGTATTCAGAAAGCGAAAATACGATATTTTCACCAAAGGGCATGTCCCAAATTGTGAGTCTAATTCCTGGATATTTACCATCGTGAAAATAATGGATTTAAAAAAACATTTTTTCATGACTGACCGCCGTTTTTTTTGGGTTGAAAAGGCGTTTATTTATAAAAAAAAAAATCTTTCAAACCTGTGGAGTTCTCCCTAAACTGCATTTTTTAAAAAAAAAAGGTATACAACTCCAATTTGAAGAGCAATATCTTTTAGGGATTGAACTTCATCTATGGAAGCGAATGGTACATTTTTCTTCTTACTCCGTTACAAAATGAAATAGATAGTCTTATTTTGTAGATAGATTTCCAAATGTCATAAAAAAAAAGATTTATGATTCCACTATCTAAACCGAAAAGTAGTAAGGCTCGAGTCAATGAGATGTAATTCGTATAAAGGCTCGAGTCAATGAGATGTAATTCGTATAAATGGGGTGCTAAATATATTAAGAACAGAATAAATTAGTTTTTTATCAGAATCTGAAGAGGCGCCTCACATGTGGGCAAGCGATTGTGATTTCCAGATCTGAATTGATACGATTCTGGAAAAATTAATAGATAAGGAATATGAACTCACCAGCTAAAACGAAACAACTAACACATGAGATGAATCCACTGAGGAAGGAATTGAAAGGGAATGTACCGACCAGCAAGCAGAAAGCAAATTGAACTATTCCAGTTAAAAGAATGTACAATAGATATGCATCAATAACTTTGAGTTTTTTTGATGTTTTGCCATGGTATTCATTATAAAATTTTGAGAGTACTGTTGTTATTTTTGCCATAATTATCGCTTACGAAAGTTTAATTTTTCAGCTCTGCAACAACAACCGGCCAAGAAGTATTTGACACGTCGCTACGTCGTTATCTTTTTCTTCTTTTTCGTTGTTTATCTTCGCTTGTGTGATATATCCCTCCTCTGTAGATGGCGCCACTACTTTATAGCCAGTGTTGCCAATGTAAGATGTAAAAATTACTCACTTTCAGCTGTAACCCTCACATTTGCGCGCGAATTTGAAATTCCTCACATTGATGAAATTAATAAAAAAACATATTTTCCATTATTATATCATTAATGGAAACAATGTACATGAAGCCACTTGATTTAATAAAACACGGTTTTTATGCCATCTTTATTTTTATAATGAACAACAGTATGAACAGAAAATGATAATAGAAATCAAAACACCTATCAAAGAAAAAACAAACAAATAATTCTTGCATTATCACAATTTTTATTTTTGTAATGAAAACATAAATAAAATATTTCTATAAACTTGAGGAACTGTTGAAGAAAACTTTCGGCATTATCACAAGAGGTAACTGATAAAATAGTCAACATGGCTAAAAACAATAAAATAATTAAAAATAAACTATACACCTATCTTATAATTAATTAATGTAAATAATATATTCAATTACTCTCTTTCCAAACATCCACATTAATCATTTTATCAGTAGGTTTAAATTTTACACACCCACCTCCTTTTCTCACAGCCTCCCTGTGTAAACCTATATCAGTGCTCTGAGAGTTTTGTTTTTAGACTGTTCCTCTTATAAGTTTTTGTAGTATTCAAAACACTAAAAACTCTCTCTCTTGCTTTTGCCCTATTATTTGAAATAAATTTAACTGGTGGTACTCTATTGAGAGTTTACTTGTTCTATTTTATAAAAAACTGTTAATCCTCGCAAAATCCTCACATTTGAACAAATCCTCACAAATTACCCGCTGCGGTGTAAAACCCTCATAATGTGAGGAATTCCTCACATATTGGTAACACTGTTTATAGCGTAAACAAACTTCCAGGGGCTGAAGGGAATAGTTTACATATTTTTTAAGTGATATTAGATCTAAAGTGTAGTGTTTAAATGACAAATATACAATATACAACAAGATTAGAAAGTAGTAGTCAAGTATAAATCATGTATCATGTATTTATGTTTTCCCTACAGCCATGCCATACATTCCAAAACCGAAAATCAGTCGAATTCCATTTAAAAAAAAAAAAATATTGTTGCTTTGTCCATTCCATAGAAATGTAATTATAATATACTGACTAGAATGCGTTTCAAGCTGCGCGAAATGTCCCATGCATGGTGGCCGCCATTGTTGTTTATGTCCTCCTCGCAGTAGCGGAACAATTCCAGTGGCATTGCTTGTAATGGAAAATAGGGTATATCATCATAAAACGTTTTTTTTAAATAGATGATGCATCAAAGGTACAGAGAATTGTGAATATAAATGTTATATACCTGTGTAAAAAATGTTCACTCTTCCACCCATCTATTATATGAAGATATATGAGACATGTTTTACATATCCTTATAATTGAATAGGTATTTCTATCAAGATTTTTCATTGCACTATTACATCAATATTTGAAAAATGAGTAAGTTATAAGGTCACATTTGATGTGGGTGCCATTGTCATTGTATATATCCATTTTTCAGCCGACGAAACCAAAAAGGAGGAGGTTCTCTAGTCGACGCGTATATTTTTTTATGTATGACCACGCATAACTTTTTACAGAGGAGTCCGATTCCGATTATTCTCTTTTCATTGGATAGGGCATACTCCAAAGTTAGTCCCATTTGAATTCGAAAAAAGTCCACTCCTAAGGGTAGCAAAATGGAAAATATTTATCGTTCACCCTCTGAATTTTGATTCGTTAATCGATTCTATCAGGCATAAGTTTGTACTGGGTTTTCCGATTTGGATGATTTTTTTTATTACCTAGAATATTCCTCATAGTTGATCATATTTGGGTTCGGAAGGAATTAATCCACCCCTATGGGTAGAAAAATAGGGGATGATTGATTTTTCACTTGTGAACATTGGCACACATATGTAGTTGACATTGACAGATCGCTATTGTCATTATTTATGTTCTCCTACATCCGTCACAATAATAACATTCTATGGAAGGATGGAATTATATACAAAGTGATGAAATGAACTTACCAGAACTATCAAAAATAATTTATAATATATAACAATAAATAGTTGAAGTAGATAATCGTATTATTTAACTGTTATTAGTTGAAGTAAGGTGGGTATAAGAAAGTATTTTGGAATTATTCAAAAGTTAAGTAGGTAGTAATTAGTATATTTCAGCCACAAAAAATTGAAAAATGAAAACTTTTTAACAAAAAAATTAAACCGACGAAAAACGGAACTGAAAATTAAAAAATAAAATAAACTTCCTTAGTCTTGATAACTAAGCTCCTAAACTAATGTAAGTAACTAATTTCGAGTCGGCGCCAAACGAATAATCAACGAAGATCATTAAATTACTTCGAAAAAATTATCAGAATGCCACCGTGCATCTCGATGCCATCATTTTACGCTTTACCTAGCTTGTTTGTTTGGCGCCGACTCAAAATTAGTTACTCACATTAGTTTAGATGCTTAGTTATTAGGACTAAGGAGGTTTATTTTATTTTTTGCTTTTCAGTTCCGTTTTTCGTCGGTTTAATTTTTTGTTAAAAAGTTTTTATCTTAGTGATCTTTGCCTCTCGACTATACCGTATATTTTCATTGTTTGAGAATATTTTTTGCCATTTGTTTAATTCTGTATTGTTGACGCTTCAAAATGTATCATATTAAAACTGTTTTTTGAAAATGCCTTCATCTGAAAGGGAAAGGATTGAAATTTCAATTATGATTGGTGTTGGCGATATGATGCGGACTCAACAAGAGGTATGCAGATTATTCCATGAAATGCACCCAGATAGTGAACTTATTTTACAATCTACTGTAAGCAGAATAGAGCGAAAATACAGAGAATTAGGACACGTGAGGGGTGCACCAAACCAAGGTAGACCTACAGTTAATGAAAATAATCAACAAGACGAGATGTAATTTTGTCGGCACCTGGATTTCTTACAAAATACATTAATTCCTGATTTGACCCAGCTTTTTCCTGATATTCAAATAGCCAATAATTTAGACCGCAGAAGGCGCACCGCAACATTTTGATGCATCTTTGGTAGTGTATCCAGTAGCTGCATAACTACGTTACTGTTTCGGGAATTTTTAATGATATTGTTCATTTAGCTAATAATGAATGTATGCGTTACTTTATGGACACACTGAAAAGGCAATATGTATAAATAAGCATGGCCACATATCATTACCTACTACTACAAACTAATGTAACACTTCATTATATATAACAGTTTTCAATTTATCCACTATAATCACTATAACAAAAAAGACAACAAAGTACAAAGACACATCCAAACCGAACACAAAGGAATTAAAGAAAATTGGAATGATTTGGCAACGCTTATAAGTGCCAATCGACAACGCCGTTATGTTTACAAATAGATGATATAAATACTACCGTCATACGTTCAGTTGATTATCTTCGTCGCACGCATGTAATATGCTTATGAAGTCATACTTTTCTTCATTGTTTGGTGTCCTCCTTGCTATCGCATAAGGGTGCCACGAAATTCGGGTGCGCAGTAGACTAAACGCGTTCTAGTCAGTATATTATAATTACATTTCTATGGTCCATTCAAGTAAACATAATTGCACTTGTTATATTACCCCCGATAATTTATTTCACTTGTCACAACTTACATTTCCTACCAATGTGATTGGCTGAGATAATAAAACAACAGAATAGTCAACTGTTTCTAATAAAAATTGTATACTGTCAGTTTGAGCTTAAGAAGTTTATTTTATCTGATAACGTTCATATAATTATTCATCGGTGATAGCACTCCTGCTGTACACTCGTTCTATTTTTTCATCGGTTTTAACTCGTTGCTAATGATGATAATCATAGCACTAGTTATATTACACCCGAATATATTTGAACTAACCTGAGTACCATTGGGATTGAGGTGAGCTGAACAGTTTTGTGAACTTAAAGTTTTCGCGTTGTTTCGTAATATTTTTATTTGTAGGAAATTGATGCGCGATGAGTTTTTAAATCGTTCTTCATTCACGTTACGCGCTCATGACGCCTCTGATGGTGAAAAATTGCAGTGAGATCCCTACATAGTTCAATAATGGACGAAAAAAGTCTCAGCACACGGTATGTACTTTACTCAATAGGGAACACGCAAGATATTATCTCAATTTTTCTTTGCCTCGGTTTGATTCTAAAAAATTACATTTTGTGAAAATAATTTCTGTAATTTCTGGTCCCAAAATTTTGTTGAAATTTTCAAGTTTGAAGCTGCTCCTCAATTCAAACTCTATTTGACCCTCACTTGAAAAAGGATCCCCCACACCGGCGCGATATGGCGGTAGCAGAATCTTCGGCGTTGAAATCGCATTTATTGCGGAAAGCGGAAACGTTTTTTTCTTCATGTTTACACCAACGCGATACGAATAGTTCGCTAGCGGTGCGATAAACAGTGTCGCGCACCAATTTTTCTTAAAAATGTCTTCTGATGAAAAGGAAATGTTGCTATTTGTTGGCTTTGGCTGAGGATGAGAGACGAATGAGGTAAGTATTATTTATCAAGTAATGTAACTTGTGTCCTTATTTAGTTTTTTCTCCAAGGTAAAAATGTACTCATGATATTAATAAAGAAAAAATATTGAGAATATCATACTGTTTTGACGAAATTTTAAACGTGATTAAACACGTGATATTAAAAAGAAGATAAGAATTATCGAGAGGCTATTTCCTACGAAGAACGATTGGCGGTGGCATTACGGTAAGCATTGAGAAGGGCTAACTAAAAGAAAATTAAGTGCTACTTTATTTATTTAAGCATTTATTTATTTTTTAATCCAGTAACAAATCAAATAGGTACCACAGTACCTATTTATTATTGATTTTCACACATGACATATAGACATTTTTATTATCCTCATGATAAAAATCAAACAAGATTGGATATTGTTTTACATGTTCAATTAGCTTCACTATCAAAAACATTTCTACATCTCATCTAAGATGCCTAGAAACTAATAATAAATTGATCCATGCCTCGAAGAGAGTGAATTTAACAAAAGAAAACATAAATAAATATTCATATGTTTGCTCTAAATATTTTATTGCTGGTAAAGGTCCAACTGAAGAAAATCCTGATCCAGTTTCTGCAACGATTAGTAAGGTAGGTTAGGTAAATGTTTTAATGACATTGTGGTTATTCAAAAATATTTTTTTCTATTTACTTAATTATTTTAAATAATTCATCTGTATCACTTAAATAACACTAACTTAAATGGAGAAGGTTTGATGTTTGTCCCTACCACAAGTGCTGCCTCTCGTGACAAATTTGCCACACTATACGCACGTTTAGTGTGACGTCACGCGACCAATTTTTATTGGTGTAAATGAGTCTTTGGATGTCAACAAAGTGTATTATAATCCTATAATATTGTAGAGCTCATCCAGTATTGAAACGACCGTTTGGTAGGTAGAGAGGGGGAAAACACGAGTGGACACGATTTGCTGTGCTACGGCAAATCTTCACCAGTGTCTTGGCATGCAGCGTTTGAAAGGTTAGGATTGTTTAATTAATAAATAGGTAGTGGAGTTATTTATTCAACTTTGCAATAGTTTACTCGTTACCTTGCCAAAATGCCCAGTGGTAAGTACTATTCAGTAGCGGAAAAAGAAATAGGAGTGTTAGGAAAGTTATAGGAGTGTAAGTTCTCTACGTCTCGTGAATCGCCTATACCAAATAATTTGGTACGTCTATGGAATTTCTATTAATAGCCATAGTTAGACAATGGTTCAGGTATCTTCGATAAAAATTGGTTGTTAGGTGGGGGAAGGCCAAAGTGGTCGTTTCAATACTGGATGAGCTCTATCATCATTGGAATCTTTGTTTGTTTTTTTTGTCTTCGATAATATTAGCGTGTTTTAAGAGTATATCTTCATGACTCTGCTCTTCTTCCGGGGAAAAATTGGGGATTATTTTTGTGTTTTCACCATCAGTCATTTTGAAAATAAAAAGTTGAAACTGACAATTTTGACGTTTTATCATCTTCAACTGTCAAAAAATCTTGCGAAACCAACGTTGTCAGATTTCCAATCTGGATTATTCAATCTGCTGACGGTGCATAGCTACAGGCCAAAGATTACAGAAACGGGATTGGGGAACTAGAATTAGAATTGACAAACGGTGCATTCAGGTGTAACAAACACAACAAAAAAATGCGGTCGTGACGTATTCACTAAACGCACGTATTATAATCCCATAATATCGTATAAGCATATTGCTATAAGTGCTTAAATATCTCCAGAATTCTTTAAATAAAATGTTTGGATAAAGTGCTCTGTTAACATTATACACACAACAAAAAAATGCGGTCGTGACGTATTCACTAAACGCACGTATTCTCAGGAAAAAGGCTCATTGAAAATACTGTGATAATAAAAATATAAGTACAACATATAAACGAAGGCAGATTAAATAGACTTTTTCATTTAGATGACAAATGACTAACTTTGTTTACCTGTCAGACCCAACGGCATTGACGGCGATTTTTTTTAAGGAAATAAAATATTTCCGAGATTTCCTATGGATAGTTTACTTGAATTTACATGGAGAAGAAAACTCAGTATTAGAAAATATTCGTTTACATTATTTTATCTACGAATGAAAGGTTTTTGGCGGTATAGAATAGGTAATAAGTTCTTAACCTACAAAGAAAGTTACGAACGCCAATGTATGCAGAGCCGTTTTTTTGGCGCCCATGTATTCAAAACATATTCGTCCTGTGATTCAAATACATCCATTCTGGCGTTGAAACGATGACGTCATATATAAAACGATTCAAAACGTATTCGTAGAGTTTTGTGTTTTTTGTTTTCTGGCGTAAAAACGTATTCAATCTTGCATTTGAATACGATTCTACGTGACGTCATTATTATCACGAACCGCAAGAATGCATAATTTCGAATACGATTCAATAATCGAACCTAACCTAAGAAATTTTCTGTGAGAAAGTCGTAGACAATATTTTGATAAACTGACCTTGTAATTCATTGTAGGTTTCCAACTCAGTTGTTAATATATAATTTCCTAGTTCAATCTCTTTCATTTCAAACTCTCACAATTATTAGTGGAATGTCCCACTACCAAGATTTATTTGGGCTATTATTATGAATTGAATACTCGAGTGGATGAAGGTGATGTTATGTTACAATCCTAAAAAATCTGTTTCTTTTTGCATAAATGAAAATTTTCTCGTATGTACCATCTTTCGCATTAATGATTCATTTGTGAGTGAAATTGTATGATCTTCGATAACCACTTGGACACACCGTTGCTCAGTTAGTCTTAAATAAACAAAATTTTGACCTTACTTTACTGAAAAAAATTGGAACATAACATCTTCATCCACTCACGTCTTCAATTATGACAATCACAAAACAACGAATTATGTTTTGAAACTGAATTCGACTTGGTTTCAAAACTCTATGAATACGTTTTGAATTGTTTTATATATGACGTCATCGTTTCAACGCCAACTAATAATTGTGAGAGTTTTAAATTTAAAGAGATTGAACTAGGAAATTATATATTCACAATTGAGTTGGAAACCTACAATGAATTACAAGGTCAGTTTATCAAAATATTGTCTACGACTTTCTCACAGAAAATTTCTTAGGTTAGGTTCGATTATTGAATCGTATTCGAAATTATGCATTCTTGCGGTTCGTGATAATAATAACGTCACGTAGAATCGTATTCAAATCATAGAAATATATAATAAACACTAGAACGCTAATCAGTTGAGAATGGTGTGGCACCTCATAGGGCAAATTCACCGACCACCGAGTCTGCGCAATAGATAGTGTAATTGAGCGCGATATTTAACGTGTCGTCAGGGCGGTCTTAGGATTTTTGACTTCTTGTTCGTGAATCTGGTATAAGTTGTCGGTAATAACCATAGAAATCCATTTCTATGGCAATAAAATTTGCAATATCATATAGTTTTCCTTTAATGAAATATACAGAAAAACTTTAAATTTGACTCCTTGAAAATAGAAATATTTTGTTCATTTCCAATAAAAAAATAAGATTGTTTTTGTAATGTTTCCACTTTAAATGTATCTGAAAAATCTACATAAAATCCTAGGTCTTCAAAAAAATTAAAACCTGAAATATTGATGGGAATTGATTCTATTATACTCAAAGAGCAGCCTACAAATTACAAAAATAAAAAATGACTATTTGTGTCTCCATCGGTCTAAACCGTTGGGCCCATTATACTTGAATTCCATATCAGTGAGTTTGAGAAAACATTTTCTAAAGGTATTTTCGAAATTCGAATGGTGGTTTTCATTAAGATTTGAATAAAAAAAAAGGGTTTAAAAGTGTTTTTAACCGCCAACTTAGTTGCAAAGCAACCCTCGGAAGTCAGAGACTTGTGAGTTAAGAAGATGGGGACCTTAGCTTTTTAAGTGTCATCCGAAGCACTACTCTCTGGTAACCATGGACAGTCCGAAACATTGATTTCTAGGTAAGTACCAAGAATGTTTGGTTGGTCACCTATCTCCTCCCGCTCAACGAAACTACAGAAATAATTTTTTATTTCAGTAGCCGTGCCGAGAATCGAACTCGGACCATCTGAGCATAAGCCAACGTCTCTACGCTATCGACCACCAGCCCAGTTGGGTACATTTATCATGAATATTACGAATGCTTTTGTTATGGATGATATTAGTTGAATGAATTAAGAACCCAATGTAAAGGCTGATTTTGAATCATATATGACAAAACAATAAACTACAAATTAATTCAATTTAATAGTTATTAATGTGAGAAAGTATGTATACAATACTACTAAAACATGTATACAATACTACTAAAACTAATAATATGCTCGATTGGAAAGGAAAAATTCACAAAAATATCTGCCAAATCCAGGTGAAAAACTACATTTTTGACTGCATTGGCCGGAGGTTCTCACTGATCATTTCAAATGTTACTGAATTGCATTTTTGCAATAAGAATTTCCGAATGATACAGGATATTTCTGTATCGCTTAATCTTAGAGAAGGGAAAACGGTAGGATCAGGGGAAAAAGGACTACAATAGTTCTCAACACATTTTATTTCGTAGTGTTTGTTATACATACTTATTTCTAGAAAACAAACATTGTGGCATTTTGTTTCAAAAGCTATTGATGAGAAAATAGAATTAGTTTAGTAAGTGTTTTTCTCTTCAATTCACCTCTAATTTTCTCAGTTTGAGACATTGCAATATTGAAAAATCTAATTCTGGTATAAATTCTTGTTAAAGCTTTTATCATTTTCATTTTGTGACTCGCCTCATAAGGTGATATATCAAAAATGTGTTTTTTTAAGGAGATGAATAATTTTTCGTCCTGGAATAAAGTTGCTGAAATTTGGTGTATGGAGGTTTCCAAAACATTTTTTTCACTTGGCATACAATTATTGGTAATTGCAAGAACCTGTCGGATTTTTCTGTCAACGAAAATACAAATATCAATAATAGTTTGTGATGGCCTTATGAGACCACCTCTATCTTTTCTATTCAATAATTTGAAGTTTTCTGCATCTGCAGAAGATTCTCCAATGTCTTCAGTAGTGGACAAACATACTCTACATTTGATAATTTTTTTAACAGATTTTACGACAAATCCTGATATATGGGTAACCACATTTTCTGTCAGAGTACTCAAAAAAGGGAGGAATGGAATTAAATGATAAAATTCCCCATCTTCGATTAAAATATCGTTGATATCGATGTCATATTGTAATAGACATATCATCCAAATTCAAGTCTGCATAGCTTTTTTTGGCCTTTGTGTTGTTGTCAATATATTGGTGTTATCCAGATTCATACAGTTTCCCTGAAGATTTTGAAGATCATGTCAATCTCTTGAATGTGTGAAAAAATTGGTATGCTGTAGGATTATTGTTCCAGTCATTCCGTCCCCTGAAAAATTGAAGTATTTTGATATTGTTCTGATCGGCACAATTGTTTACATTTACCTAATACAATTAAAAAATAATTCTAAGAGGTCCTGGCTAAATTTATAGTTCAGAATATAATTCAGTGGTGAATTGGGTTTTTTCACATATTCATAAAAAATTCCCAAAACAGATATAATTGTTATGCATAATCCAAGAATGGGAGTTTTGTTCTTTGAGTTATGAATTTATTTTCCATCAATATGTTTCAGAGACCTCAAATACACAACTGTCTCCTCAAGTAGGGGTCTCCATACTTTTTCAGTTTCAGGTTTCATTGGTGTTTTATAACCCTTCCCAAAGGGGTTTCTGGAATTGAGCAGGTCGAAAGCCCTATCGAAAGTTCTGATAAATTCAATTGTTGCTTTTGCCCCAGCAAAATTTAGATCACAGACATCCACTATTAGGAATTCCAGGGCATCTGCAACACTAGACTGATTGTTTGTACTGCTAAATTAACCTGGAACATAAAATGATGAAAATTATTATTCCCAATGTATTGATTGTTACGGAATAAGTGGAATAATATTTATAATGCAACATACTTTCAGTTGCTAATTCACCATTACAATAATATAACTCATAACAAGAGTGTTAATAAGTGAATTTTTTCAATCATTAAATACTAAAATTGCACCAAAAATTATATAAAAAAATTTCAACCATAAAATTTTCAGTTAATCTACATCCTGTTGTTCATCTACATAAACTAACCTGAAACTTCGAACTGTTTGGAACTTTGGAACAAATGGTTTCCTCAAATTCAGACATGGAATAGCATCGGGTCTCAATCTGAGTTTATTGGTCACCACAAACTTATCTTCCACCCTGAAGTGCACATCACACACACAATTTCTGTCACTTAAATGTTCTTTGGTGGGATATCTTCCAAGAGTCATGCCTTCTTGAAGTGAGCCTATAAAAAACAATGCAATTGGTGTCTATGAATTCATCAATTATTCATTGATATTATTTTATATGGTTACACCTCGGGTTACATTAGGAAAGGTTATCATATTGGCAACTGAAGTTCAGTATTAACAATAATTTCAACTTTTGAATGACAACAATGTATAATTTCATCCAAGATTTACTAAAACTTATATACTTACATAAAATAAGTCATCCTGTTTTTTTTTTTTTTTCTTACAGAAGAGAACCATGCATTTCATTTTATCTATTACTTGTCCAAGCACTTGAGACGGTTTTTACCAAATGAAATTAACCAAAAATAGGTATATTCAAAGTAAAACTGATGAACTATAGGAATGTCAGAAAAACCCAATGTTCATTAAAACAACGAGAAAACACAGAAGACGCAGCACAAATCACAAATGGCAAGCAAGGTATCAAAACTGTTAAAAGCCGACACTGTTCTCTTTCTCCGCTTGTTAGGTCATGATAGAATTCTGGGGCGGGGTTGCCAACTTCACTGGATTTCCCCCAATTACATGCCCTAACCGCAGATAATCTAAGCTGAACCTGATTTGAAAAATACGAATAAACAAAACTTGGCAACGACGTGACCAGAAAAGGCATTCTGCGCATGTACAAATGGTCGGTGATCATTCCCTATGTAGGGTCGTTCCACTGAATCTCGGACGTCGAGTTTGGCGTTCTAGTGTTTATTATATTTCTATGATTCAAATGCAAGATTGAATACGTTTTTACGCCAGAAAACACCTCAGGTGCATTTGTCATGAAGTTGACTGTGGACATAATGTGAAAATACCGCTAATTTTGAACTAAGCCAATCTCAAAATGTTATTTCAAAACTAACCAATGGGTATTCACTTTCCCAATAGCCAATCAGATTTTGGGTCTCAAAACGAGCGCATGCGCTTTAAAAAATCATCTAAATGAAAAGGCCTATTATAGTTGACAGTTCGAAGCAACTAGTGGTAAAAGTTTGAACTGTGTGAAGGAACGATACATACGTCCATCAGAGAAGTACGTTTAAGAATGCGTTGAAAAAATTGGCGCTTTTAATTTCGAAATATGAAAAACAATAAACATTTTTTCCATGTTCAAGTTTGTCGCTGAACTTTCTAGGTGGTAATCTTTATGTGCAAATCAATTTATTCTAGGAAAGGGGCACATGTGTGTTCCTTATTGGTACTCGATAACTTTCAATACAACTTTATTATTTTTCAACAGAATATGTAATTTTTCTATTCTATACACTAGATCCAGTAATTTTTCCCTGTGATACGCTTATGTGATTCGGGTGGTTCAGACTTCAGACACTCAACGCGCATGCTCTAACGAAGTTCTGTTCTCGATGATTGTAAATATAACCTCTTTATGTTTGTTAACTTCAACAATTTATGATGCAGAAATACGAGAAACTCGAGAAAATAGGGGAAGGAACTTATGGAACAGTTTTTAAGGCGAAAAATAGGGAATCATTGGAAATAGTTGCTCTCAAAAGAGTGAGATTAGATGACGACGATGAAGGAGTTCCATCGTCCGCTTTACGAGAAATTTGTCTCTTGAAAGAACTCAAACATAAAAATATCGTTCGTCTTTATGATGTCTTACATAGTGACAAAAAACTTACCCTTGTCTTTGAGCATTGCGATCAGGATCTCAAGAAATACTTTGATAGCTTGAATGGCGATATAGATTTGGATGTAGTGAAATCATTCATGTATCAGTTATTACGTGGTCTGGCCTTTTGTCACAGTCATAATGTTCTCCACAGAGATTTGAAACCACAAAATCTATTGATAAACAAAAATGGTGAACTGAAGTTGGCAGATTTTGGCTTAGCTAGAGCATTTGGCATTCCTGTTAAATGTTATTCAGCGGAAGTAGTAACTTTATGGTACCGTCCTCCAGACGTTTTGTATGGTGCAAAACTTTATACCACATCCATTGATATGTGGTCTGCTGGATGTATTTTTGCAGAATTGGCAAATGCTGGTAAGTTTTTGGAATACATGATTGTAATAGGTAATACAATATTGGTGTGAAGTTATCCACAGATTTCTAGCCACACATGCTGACGTAGTGGAAAATTAAAATCTGTGGCTGGGTTACATATTTTTCAGCACCCGGACTAAAAATCTGTGGCCGGAAATATTCAACATATATAGTGATCTGGAATTCAACAGCTTTCGATATCATCATGATATCAGTCGATATCAAACATGGAATCATGTCAATTTATATTATGAAAGGGACCTCTTAAGATGACGTCACTTTTCTACGGAAATGTTTCTGTCACTAACAGACTTTTTGATCAAATGATTTTTCAATGGGGATTCGTCAGTTCTTCACACCCTTTGTTAAATCAGTACTACAAGAAGTGCGTTCATGAAAATTATAAGAATTATAGAATTTCAGGTTGATAACCGTAATGGAATCGTTTTCTTGTCACCCATACAGTTTTCGCGAAAATGATTTTTTATCGAGTAACAACAATTCTTTACACCCCTCGTAAAATCCGAACCCCATGATGTGCGTTCATGAAATGATACAAATTATAGAGAATTGTATGCTTAATGTCGTAGTGGAATCGTTTTCTTGTCACACCCACAGTTTTCGAGAAATGATTTTTTTTTATCAGGGATCGTCAAATTTTACATCCCTTGTAAAATCAGAATCTCACGATGTGCGTTGATGAAAATCATACGAGTTATAGAGAATTTCATGCTGATTGTGGTAGTGGAAATGTTTTCTTGTCACCCATACAGTTTTCGCGAAAATGATTTTTTATCGAGTAACAACAATTCTTTACACTCCTCGTAAAATCCGAACCCATGATGTGCGTTCATGAAAATCATACAAATTATAGAGAATTGTATGCTCAATGTCGTAGTGAAATCGTTTTTCTTGTCACCCCACAGTTTTGAGAAAATGATTTTTCATCAGGCATCGTCAATTCTTTACATCCCTCGTAAAATCAGAATCTCACGATGTGCGTTGATGAAAATCATACGAGTTATAGAAATTTCATGCTGATTGTGGTTGTGGAAATGTTTTCTTGTCACCCATACAGTTTTCGCGAAAATGATTTTTTATCGGTAACAACAATTCTTTACACTCCTCGTAAAATCGAACCCCATGATGTGCGTTCATGAAAATTATACAAATTATAGAAATTATATGCCTGATGTTGTAGTGGAATTGTTTTCTTGTCACCCCACAGTTTTCGAGAAAATGATTTTTATCGGCTCGTCAATTCTTTACATCCCTCGTAAAATCAGAATCCACGATGTGCGTTGATGAAAATCATACGAGTTATAGAAATTTCATGCTGATTGTGGTAGTGGAAATGTTTTCTTGTCACCCATACAGTTTTCGCGAAAATGATTTTTTATCGAGTAACAACAATTCTTTACACTCCTCGTAAAATCCGAACCCCATGATGTGCGTTCATGAAAATTATACAAATTATAGAGAATTGTATGCTTAATGTCGTAGTGAAATCGTTTTTCTTGTCACCCCCACAGTTTTCGAGAAAATGATTTTTTTATCGGGCGTCGTCAATTCTTTACATCCCTAGTAAAATCAGAATCTCACGATGTGCGTTGATGAAAATCATACGAGTTATAGAGAATTTCATGCTGATTGTGGTAGTGGAAATGTTTTTCTTGTCACCCATACAGTTTTCGCGAAAATGATTTTTTTATCGAGTAACAACAATTCTTTACACTCCTCGTAAAATCCGAACCCCATGATGTGCGTTCATGAAAATCATACAAATTATAGAGAATTGTATGCTCAATGTCGTAGTGAAATCGTTTTTCTTGTCACCCCCACAGTTTTCGAGAAAATGATTTTTTTATCAGGCATCGTCAATTCTTTACATCCCTCGTAAAATCAGAATCCCACGATAGATATACCTTTTTAACCTTGTTGGCTAGTTATAATAGTTAATTTTTATTTTGTACTTCCTTATTGTGATAACAAGAGACTTCAACCAATGTACTATTTTTTCTGAATATGACGTTTTTTTTTTTCTAATAAATGACAGAAAAAAACAATTCAAGCCTCTCAAATCGCCAAGGAAACTCTAGGATTCCCATGATTTTGCGTGAAATGGCCAATTTTTCAAATAAGGTATAATCAGAAATTGCTAAATAGGAGAATCATTTACCTGGAATATGTAGGAATGAAACAAAAAAACGATTCATTCACATTGATCAACATGAAATTTTCTATAATTGGTATGATTTTACGAGGGATGTAAAGAATTGCGATGCCGATAAAAAATCATTTTCCGAAAACTGTGAGGGTGACAAGGAAAACGATTTCACTACGGTAAATATCATCAAATTCTTCATAGTTGGTATGAGTTTCGTGAACGCACATCTTGTGGTTCTGATTTTACGAAGGGTGCAAAGAATTGACGATGCTCGATAAAAAAATCATTTTTTCGAAAACTGTGAGGGTGACAAGAAAAACGATTTCACTACGACATTGAGCATACAATTCTCTATAATTTGTATGATTTTCTGAACGCACATCATGGGTTCGGATTTTACGAGGAGTAAAATTGTTGTTACTCGATAAAAATCATTTTCGCAAACTGGTGACAAGAAAACATTTCACTACCACAATCAGCATGAAATTCTCTATAACTCGTATGATTTTCATCAACGCACATCGTGAGATCTGATTTTACGAGGGATGTAAAGAATTGACGATGCCTGATGAAAAATCATTTTCTCGAAAACTGTGGTGACAAGAAAAACGATTTCACTACGACATTGAGCATACAATTCTCTATAATTTGTATGATTTTCATGAACGCACATCATGGGGTTCGGATTTTACGAGGAGTGTAAAAATTGTTGTTACTCGATAAAAAATCATTTTCGCGAAAACTGTATGGGTGACAAGAAAAACATTTTCACTACCACAATCAGCATGAAATTCTCTATAACTCGTATGATTTTCATCAACGCACATCGTGAGATTCTGATTTTACAGGGATGTAAAAATTGACGAGCCTGATAAAAAATCATTTTCTCGAAAACTGTGGGGTGACAAGAAAAACGATTTCACTACGACATTAAGCATACAATTCTCTATAATTTGTATATTTTCATGAACGCACATCATGGGGTTCGGATTTTACAGGGTGTAAATAATTGTTGTTACTCGATAAAAAATCATTTTCGCGAAAACTGTATGGGTGACAAGAAAAACAATTCCACTACCACAATCAGCATGAAATTCTCTATAACTCGTATGATTTTCATCAACGCACATCGTGGGATTCTGATTTTACGAGGATGTAAAGAATTGACGATGCCTGATAAAAAATCATTTTCTCGAAAACTGTGGGGTGACAAGAAAACGATTTCACTACGACATTGAGCATACAATTCTCTATAATTTGTATGATTTTCATGAACGCACATCATGGGGTTCGGATTTTACGAGGAGTGTAAAGAATTGTTGTTACTCGATAAAAAATCATTTTCGCGAAAACTGTATGGGTGACAAGAAAAACATTTCCACTACCACAATCAGCATGAAATTCTCTATAACTCGTATGATTTTCATCAACGCACATCGTGAGATTCTGATTTTACTAGGGATGTAAAAATTGACGACGCCTGATAAAAAATCATTTTCTCGAAAACTGTGGGGTGACAAGAAAACGATTTCACTACGACATTAGCATACAATTCTCTATAATTTGTATAATTTTCATGAACGCACATCATGGGGTTCGGATTTTACGAGGAGTGTAAATAATTGTTGTTACTCGATAAAAAATCATTTTCGCGAAAACTGTATGGGTGACAAGAAAACAATTCCACTACCACAATCAGCATGAAATTCTCTATAACTCGTATGATTTTCATCAACGCAATCGTGAGATTCTGATTTTACGAGGGATGTAAAGAATTGACGATGCCTGATAAAAAATCATTTTCTCGAAAACTGTGGGGTGACAAGAAAACGATTTCACTACGACATTGAGCATACAATTCTCTATAATTTGTATGATTTTCATGAACGCACATCATGGGGTTCGGATTTTACGAGGGTGTAAATAATTGTTGTTACTCGATAAAAAAATCATTTTCGCGAAAACTGTATGGGTGACAAGAAAAACATTTCCACTACCACAATCAGCATGAAATTCTCTATAACTCGTATGATTTTCATCAACGCACATCGTGAGATTCTGATTTTACGAGGGATGTAAAGAATTGACGATGCCTGATGAAAAAAATCATTTTCTCGAAAACTGTAGGGGTGACAAGAAAAACATTTCCACTACCACATTCAGCATAAATTCTCTATAATTTGTATCATTTTCATGAACGCACATCATGGGGTTCGGATTTTACGAGGGGTGTAAATAATTGTTGTTACTCGATAAAAAAATCATTTTCGCGAAAACTGTATGGGTGACAAGAAAAACATTTCCACTACCACAATCAGCATGAAATTCTCTATAACTCGTATGATTTTCATCAACGCACATCGTGAGATTCTGATTTTACTAGGGATGTAAAGAATTGACGACGCCCGATAAAAAAATCATTTTCTCGAAAACTGTGGGGGTGACAAGAAAAACGATTTCACTACGACATTAAGCATACAATTCTCTATAATTTGTATAATTTTCATGAACGCACATCATCGTGAGATTCTGATTTTACTAGGGATGTAAAGATTGCGACCCGATAAAAAAATCATTTTCGCGAAAACTGTATGGGTGACAAGAAAAACAATTCTACTACCACAATCAGCATGAAATTCTCTATAACTCGTATGATTTTCATCAACGCATATCGTGGGATTCTGATTTTACGAGGGATGTAAAGAATTGACGATGCCTGATAAAAAAATCATTTTCTCGAAAACTGTGGGGGTGACAAGAAAAACGATTTCACTACGACATTGAGCATACAATTCTCTATAATTTGTATGATTTTCATGAACGCATATCGTGGGATTCTGATTTTACGAGGGATGTAAAGAATTGACGTGCCTGATAAAAAAATCATTTTCTCGAAAACTGTGGGGGTGACAAGAAAAACGATTTCCACTACGACATTGAGCATACAATTCTCTATAATTTGTATGATTTTCATGAACGCACATCATGGGGTTCGGATTTTACGAGGAGTGTAAAGAATTGTTGTTACTCGATAAAAAAATCATTTTCGCGAAAACTGTATGGGTGACAAGAAAAACGATTCCATTACGGTTATCAACCTGAAATTCTATAATTCTTATAATTTTCATGAACGCACCTCTTGTAGTACTGATTTAACAAAGGGTGTGAAGAACTGGCATAATCCCATTGAAAAATCATTTGATCAAAAAGTCTGTTAGTGACAGAAACATTTCCGTAGAAAAGTGACGTCATCTTAAGAGGTCCCTTTCATAATATAAATTGACATGATTCCATGTTTGATATCGACTGATATCATGATGATATCGAAAGCTGTTGAATTCCAGATCACATATATATGTTGAATATTTCCGGCCACAGATTTTTAGTCCGGGTGCTGAAAAATATGTAACGCAGCCACAGATTTTAATTTTCCACTACGTCAGCATGTGTGGCTAGAAATCTGTGGATAACTTCACACCAATTAATACAATTTAATTTTTAAAGGTAACTAAAGCACTTCATTCAAGGAACATTTTTGGCTTTCTACTTTTTAATTTTTTATGAAAATTGAAAACAAAAAATGGTTGTGGAAATCAAAACAGTTAATTAACACATAAAATTATTCTTCAATTTGATAGGAATACCTCAAGGTACAGTCCTTGGACCCCTTCTCTTCATTACTTACCTGAACTCTTTACTAGAAACACATACAGGCGGCACTATAATATACACTGATGATACAATTCTAGTTTTTGAAGATAGCACATGGCAGACTATTGAGAAAAAGCGAGAGAAAAAGGCTCAACATGGCATATCCACAGTTAAAACCTGGCTGGACTTTAAAAAACTATCTATGAATGTAGACAAAACATCATATATAGCCTTTTCTCTAACAGAAGGAAACAGACCTGCTCCCCTATTCTATTTCACGTATTCGATTATCGAGTAGCTCAGACTGTGATCGTAACCGCTCAGTCAAGTACAAATATACGCATAGTCTAAGCAATTCGATCATCAAAGTCGTGAAATAGAATCGCCCTACTGACTTATCTAAATTAAAGTTTGCAGACTCAAATCTTGATATAAACAGTACTGATAAAACCAAATACTTGGGTATAATTATTGATAAACATCTTAAATGGACAGACCACTTTAATACCCTAACAGCAAAACTAGGTAGATTTTTATATAAATTTTATGAGCTACAAAAGTTTATAAATAAAAAAAAGATTTATCATTCTCTAACAATCATTAATCGAATCTATCCTAAAATACTTATTGTTGTGTGGGGTGGCCTTTATAATAATGCCTGACAACCACTGATTGTCTTTCAAAATTACATTATTAAAATAATACTCCGAAAAACCAGATATTCCACAATAAAAAAAACTTCTGTATTATCACGCATGCTGTATATAGATCCACAAACATCCATGACGCTGAAGCTAAAAGACCAAATCCCGCAGACCACTTGTCGGTGACAGCCGCAGTTTTTGAAGGGGACTGTACAAAATACGCACCGCCGAATATTACATCCCCTTGGATCATTCGCTCATTTAAAAATAATATATCTATTTGTTTCATTATGATTGATATATATGAATAGATTTAATGTTATTTCACGATTTCTTATGCAGAAACAATAAATTAACGTGGTCTGGAGGAAGGATTAGCAAACGACGTGTTCAGTTTCATAAGTTCGTGTTCAGATTTTCAAAAGTTTTTCTCATAACTCTCACACGCAATAACAAATATTCGTGACATTTTCCAAAAAGTAGGCTGAAACATTGTTGAAAGGGTCTGTATATTTCAGTTTTCGGTTCCTAAAAATATCGAATGGAGCAGTAAATCAATTTGGAGAAATGTCTACTGATTTCTTTTAACCAAATCAATGATGAGACTGTGTAGTTCATCTCCCCAATTTGAAATAAAAAAATCGCGAATGCGAAAAGAAGTCAATGTACAATGTTTTCTAATAATTTTTTCTTCATATCTCTCCACATGAACTCAGCTAAATGAAATTTTCTCAAAATGTGAGCAGAAATATTACTGAATGAGACTGTGTAGTTCCTTTTCCAGTTCCTTTTAAAAACAAAATTGCGAATGCGACAATAAGCCAATTTGCATTGTTATAACTCCCACACACACGAACCCAGATATATGAAATATTCCTAGAATGTGAGCAAAAGTATAACTGAACAACACTATGTAGTTCATTTTCCGGTTCCTCTCCTCATTGTTCAATAAAAAAATCGCGAATTCGACAATAAGTCAATTCATAATGTTCTACAATTTTTTTCTTCATAACTCTCCAACACATGAACTCAGGTATATGAAGTTTTCTCAGAATGTGAGCAAAAATATTACTGAATGAGACTGGGTAGTTCATTTTTCAGTTCCTTTCCTAATTTTCCGAAAAAAATAATCGCAAATGCGATAATAACCAATTTGCATTGATTTAGCAATTTTTTCTTCATAACTCCCAAGCGAAAGAACCCAGATATATGAAATTATCTCAGAATGTTAGTAGGAATATTACTGAAAGAGACTGGGTAGTTAATTTTCCGGTTCCTCTCCCAATTTTCAGAAAAAAATAATCGGAAAATTAGGAGAGGAACCGGAAAATTTACTACCCAGGCTGGGGGAAAAAAAATTGGAATTCAATGAAATTGGTTATTGTCACATTCGCGATTTTTTCGGAAAATTAGGAGAGGAACCGGAAAATTAACTACCCAGTCTCATTCAGTAATATTTCTGTTCACATTCTAAGAAATCTTCATATACCTGAGTTCATATGTTGGAGAGTTATGAAGAAAAAAATAGTAGAAAACATTATGAATTGGCTTATTGTCGCATTTGCGATTTTTTTTTCGGAAAATCAGTAGAGGAACCGGAAAATGAACTAATATTTTCAGTAATATTTCTGCTCACATTCTGAGAAAATTTCATTTACCTGAGTTCATGTCTTTGAGAGTTATGAAGAAAAAATTTGTAGAAAACATTGTAAATTGGCTTCTTTTCGCATTTGCGTTTTTTTTTTAATGCAGAACATAATGAACTACACAGTCTCATACATTGATGTTTCGGATCACATTCTGGAAATTTTCATGTATTGAGTTGTTCTGTTTGAGAATTACTAGAAAGAAATCAGTAGAAATTTCTCCAAATTGACTTACTGCTCCATTCGATATTTTTTACATAATAATTAAAATAGGAACCAAAAACTGAAATTTACAGACCGTTTCAACAATGTTTCAGCCTACTTTCTGGAAAATGTCATGTATATTTCTTTTTGTGTGCGATAAAAACTTATGAAAAACTGAACTGGAACTCATGAAACAGAACACGTTATTTGCTAGTGGTCTGCGGGATTTGGTCTGCTAGCTTCAGCGTCATCAAAGAACCCCATTTGAGACTTAGTCCAACACACAATCATGAACCTCGGTCAAAAGTTAATAATAGACTAATAAGCCATTCCTATCAGAAAAATGCCAGAGATTTATAGATCCCAAAATAATCAATTCTTTATTACCAAAAAATATAAACAATATTAAAACCTCAAAAAAATCTAAACAGTATATAAGTAAAAACTAAGCTAAATACTTCATTCTTTAATCACCGTAAATATTTACTCTTAGTTGTAAAATACTATCTACTCACCAAGTGAAACTATCTTTCAATACACCTGTCTTTCCAACTTTACACAAATTGGAATTACTGAATGTTAGTTAATCTCTATAGAACTATGTTTATACTTACTCTGTCATAAATAGTACTGATCTGTACACATACAGGTCCTTGGACCTAGGTGTACACACTAGTATGATTAATTAATTTTAGAAAAATACTTATCTGTACGAAATGTTATAAATGTACTTTATATGAAATATGAATTACATTTTGTCTTTCATTGAAGTTTTCGAACACAAGTAGATGCCTTACCTCAGGAACGCTTACCATGATTCATTAAAAAATCATTTTGAAAAACATTTGCATGTGCAAAATAGTTTATTGTGTAGCAAAACACATGCTGTGGCTTTGTAAACCTAATTTAATCAATATCATATAGTAAAGTGTTTTTGTTTATTTTAATAGTATTTGTAGTCTTTTTCATTCATTTGTCATTTTCACAGGACGGCCATTATTTCCTGGTTCTGATGTTGACGATCAGCTAAGAAGAATTTTCAAATTGTTGGGAACTGCTACTGAAGAGACATGGCCTGGTATGACACAGTTGCCAGATTACAAACCATTCCCCATATATCAACCCAATATGAGTTTAGCACAGGTAAATGGGAAATCAAAGCCTACCTATATTTCAAATAGGCATCCTAATATACAAACATAATTTGTGAAGTAAAGATTTTCTAGTTTGTATAGGTATGAAATGTCACGGCAACATAAAAAACTCTAGCATATCCCATATAGAATTCAACTCGAGACAAATTCAAGTATATCATTACAGTACACACAAAAACAATTATTTTATTCCATTGATACAACTCTTAAAAACCAACAGTTAACACTTTCACTGCATTGCCCAATGAGTCTCTAGCTGTCACTAGGATTGCAGTAATGGCTTTGGATATTTCCTCTTCCTGCAGTTAACTACCAACTGTGTTTTTGCATTATAATTTGGTACAAGTCTATCAATTGAAATTTGACTCACATCCACTTATCCATGAGTGGAGTTTTTTCAGTAATGTCCAGGGAATATCGTTGAACTCAGGGGCAGTATTTTCTAATCTGTGAGATTGAGGTAGTTATAAAAAATATGCTTACTACCAGTTGACTAATTAGTAATTTTCCGGATCATAGCTGCGATCATCCGTTTCAGTAGTTTTCTTAAAAAAATTAAAACTTTTTGTTGAACAGTAAAGTAATTTGAATTATTTTCAGATATTTCTTGTATCCTGTCAGACAAGCTTTTTTGTATTTTTGTTTGTTTGTTTTGTGGGCCTGTATCTTTTATCATTTGGGCCTTTATGCATTGTGTTGTCTGATGAAGTTTTAGTATTATGGCCTGCTCCAAATATTATGTTTCTTATCTCATCCTGAGATAAGCTTTAAGTTTTTTTATGCTTTTTCCAGTTTGTTGATTTCCTTTTATGTCGCACTTCTTTCCATTGTCCATGATTTTCCATTTCACTGTATCTGCCATCACTTTCTATTTAATTCTTTAGTGTATATTTTTCCTTAAATCTAAGAAAAATTTCAATTGATTTGAGTGGTAGATAATTTTTTCACTTGGTTAGTTTGTTGTCCCTTGCATCTTTTGCTCTGCTCTGCTAAATATTGTATCAGTAAAATTGTAAAAATATTGAAAAATGTCTGCCAATAAGTAGAATTTGTCTTTGTTTCGCCAACTTCTTTACTAAATTATTTTTCCATTTTTTATTTATTGATCTCAATAAAAATGACATCACCTCAACATAATACATGTTCTTAGGCTTATAATGAAAGAACATACATGTACGGTGCAGAAGTTGATGTCACATTTGACTAGGAATTGAAATAGTACCGCCTATAAATGTAAAACAGCTGGCTTACATTGTAGCATTTTTATAGAAATTCCTACAGAAACTGGCCTAACAACATATAACTCACATCATAAAACTATGAAGTTATGCTTTCAGTGTGAAAAATGTAAAAGGAGGATTTATATTTAGATTTGAAACAAGGTGTGCTACTTTCCATCCTAGGTACATGATATTTCATAAACTTCTTTATTTAGCTGTGAGTTGTCAAAATATTTATCTTGACATCAGTTTATATACTTCAGAAGTCTATAATTATCTGCTTATTTCGAATAAACTGAATTAATTTATTCAAATAATTGGACAAATTCAATTTTTGCATGAAGTTTTAGCTTTTGAGTGAAGAAAAAAGATGAATTTTGTGTCTTACTTGAATTTCTTAATCGGCTTATACAAATGTCAAACTTTCAAGTAGCACTATTTTATTGGAAAAAATTGATTTCAGCCTATTCCAAATTATAATAAAAATCAAAATAAAGTTGTGAAAAATTTGGAAATTAGATCTTCAACCCTTTTGCTGCTCCAAATGAGTATACTTGCCAACTGGATAGCTGCACCAGATAAGTTCATTCGGGTTGAATTTTAAAATTGGTTCAGACTCCTCAACTAAATATACTCTCTAGCATTGATTCTCACCTATATCGTTATGGTGGCGTAAATTAACGGACAAATAATTAGAGGTAAATATTGCCCAAGGCTCCACACGAGTTTACTGACAAGCGTCAAATTTACTCCATTTATCAGGGGCCTCAGCTCTTGAGCAATGCATAACAAAGAGAATAAACTAAGCAGTGCAAAATGTTCTGAGAGCTACGCAGAAATTATCAATTCAGGATTTTTGAAATATTTTTGTCAGATTTGATCAAAACTGCCACTGCTTTTTGTACCAGGTATATGCGAAATGTTCATACAAAGTTTTTTAATATTTGACCCATAATGTTGTATTTTTTTTAGGTGGTTCCAAAATTAGGCAATAGGGGGAGAGACCTTCTTCAAAGATTATTGGTGTGTAACCCATTGGGAAGGATGTCTGCCGATGATGCAATGGCACATCAGTACTTTATTGATTTGAACCCATCTGTCAAAAACGATAGATGTTAAAGAACAACATCGACTGAATGAGTTATCATAACTTGAAAAGTAATGTTACTCATCTAATTATTCTAGTCATATGTATGTCAAATATGTACTAAACATAACTTGTAATTATAAGTTTTTTATTACTAAGACCAATTGAACAATCAGAATGAGTATTTGAGTATAGTAAGCATTCTTCTTTATGACTGAGTAATATCAATGAAATAATTAAACATGACATAGGCTAACCAAAATATGTATAGTGGCCATATCCATTTTTTAAGTGATTAAATAATTTTTCTACGACAATAATAATTAACCTAACCTTACAACCATTTGACATGATGCCGAGCCATATACAAATAAATGCATCTCAAGATTTTTTTTGTTAGGTATCGATATTCTTCCATTATATTTTAAAGGTGGATGATGAACTTAATTCAAAATGTTTTTCATAATTCTTATTATCTTTGTCCTATTGTGAGAGATCTAATTGTCTCATAAACTTGATAAGGTGAATTCATATAAACTATTTTTACTTATACATATATTGACCAATTAAATAAATAATTATTTTTTTTATCGATTATGGTGAACTGTTGGAATAAGATCGTTAAAGCAGTTCTCAAGTGAATTATCCTGAATTTGAGAATCAGAACAAAAATGAAAAGCTTCTGAACAGAGCACAAATTTAATCCAAATTAGTCTGGTTTAGGCCTAGGTTCATGAAAAGAGCACACATTTCATCCAAATCAGTCTGGTTTAGGCTAAAAAGCATTTTAATTTTTGTATTCCGTTTTTTGCCATTATAGTACTTTCATTCTTTGAAAAGTAAAAATTGAACTAGCTTTTGACCTAGTTTTACTATTAATATAAGGGAAAAAAAGCATTTTCATTGAAGCAATGTGTTAATCTTCTCTATTGTTAACTTGGGCCCAGACTCAAAACAATTTGTCAAATGCAGCTTAGGAACTATCCATTCTTTTATATTCTATTTGCTTATGCCAGCAGCTTTGTCCGCATGGATTCCGAGAAGGTCATACTTTTTTAAACCCTCTTTAGGGAAAAGAAGAGCCCATATACCAATTTCCATGACTCTAACTTCAAAACTAATGGTACTTCCATACAATCAATCAATCAAACATTTATTAAAGAAGTTTTCTTTCACAATCATATTAGAAAAATCATAACATTATCATAAAATACTAGCTAATTCAACAGGTCAAACATAGAAAAGATACTATGATACACGGTTTACTACACAATTCATATAAACACAGACAACTAATTAACTATACAATTGTTTTTGAACAACCAGCACAACGAATAGGACAAACAATATTGTAATATATATATATATATATATATATATATAATCTAATCCTCCTAGGATTCTAAGAGAAACTCATCAATAGGGTAGTAAGCTTTTTGCAGTAGAAAAGATTTGAGTGGCCTTTTAAAGACCATGCTATTTGAGGATTTAATGTCATCCCTAAGCTTATTATATAGCTTAACCCCACAGTACAAGGGATGATTCTGAGATACTGTCAATCTACTATATGGTTGATGTTGTTGAGATTTATTTCTTGTGAAATATTCATGGATATGTTCATTTTTTGAATTGAAATATTGTTTTGAATGTACATCAAAGTTTGGTAAATATACAAACAAGGCATTATTCATAAATTATAATGAATGAATAATGGTCTACAATGTTCACTCGCCGATGCACCTGCCAAAATTCTAATCGCCTTTTTCTGAATAACAAAGACTTCATTAGCTTTAGCTGATAAACCCCATTGTTCAAGGCTATAGGAAATAACAGATTGAATTAAACTATGGTATAGAAGTTTGAGAACACTGAGAGAGACAGTTAGTCTCAACTGACGCAGTAAATATATAAATATACTAAGCTTAAGTTTAACACTATCAACATGGTACTTCCAGGTAAGTTTATTATCAATATCAACCCCTAAGAATCTAGTACAATTTACTTGATGAATAGTTTTATTATCAAGTCTAACCAAATAGCTTTTATCTATTGTTGAATTTTTAGTAACAAAGTTGATCATTTGAGATTTAGCAGTATTTATCAGTAGGCCATTTAGAGAACACCACTATGAATTGCTTTAGACATGGTACCCGCAGATACCAAGATATTAGTGTCATCAGCAAAAATAACAGTAATGGCAGCTTTTGTACAAAATTTCGGCAGATCATTTATAAAAACTAGAAAGAAAAGGGGTTCTAAAACAGAGCATTGGGGTACCCCCATTGATACACATTTTCTATCAGAATTTATTCCATTCACACTGACCAGCTGACTACGATCAGCCAGGTAAGATCTAACCCAATTCAATGCAGAGCCTCGCACACCATAAAACTGCAACTTGTGTAATAACATGTCATGGTCAACGAGGTAAAAAGCTTTGCTTATGTCAAAAAATAATCCTAAAGTATGCTGTTTATTTTCCAAGATTTCCAGCACATGTTTTAGGAGTTGATCAATTGCACTGACAGTAGATTTATTTCTTATAAAGAAAATAATCCGAAAGATTCAAAGTACAGTAAAAACCGAATATAATGACATCGTTTATAACGACAGATCGGTTATAACAACCGAATGGCAAGGTCCCGGCCGAATCTATACGAACTAATAAGTACACATACCGCCTATAACGACATCGGATACAGCGACATATCGCTTAAAACGACGAAACTTTATCGATATTCATCGGCTATACATCGGCTATAACGACCAACCGTTCACCTATTCCAGCAAAACAAAACATTACGAACAATTTTCACCTTTATACTAATAATATGAAGGAATATTTTGCTATAGAACCTCTTTCCCGCTCTTTGCCATTTGACCTTGCATGTTTTACGACTTATTCAGTGCGATAGTTGACCGCGTGAATTACAGGTTGATTTCAAAACTTTTGGTTTAGATCGTGTGATTACGCGTTACTATGTCGCAAAAAAGAAAAAGGAAAGTGTTTAATATTGAAGAAAAATCACATATTATATGGAGATTAGAAAATTGCGAGTCAAATAGTGAAATTGCAAAGGAATGTGGAGTCTCACACTCTACGATATCAACGATTTGGAAGGATAGAGATAAAATAAAAGCTCTTTTCGATAACAACTCTTTGAAAATTAAATGATCGAGGACATCTGAACATAAAGTTATTTGAAAACAAGTTCATATGCATAACCTATCCCCATACTACAAACAGACATAATATATACATACATACTTGTGTATATTGCTTATAACAACTATCGGACATAACGTCCAAAGTATACGGTCCCTTCAATGTCGTTATATCCGGTTTTCACTGTAATTATATAATCTTTGATAAAAACACTATTCAATAATCTTAGAAAACTGACTAAGTAGGGATATAGGTCTGTAAGATGAACAGTCGGAGCGAGAACCCTTGTTTTTGTATATTGGTAACATTTTTGACATTTTCAAGATATCAGAAAAACTCCCCTCAATGAAAGTGGTGTTCACTATATCAGTCAAATGCTCAGAAATCACATTAGCAACCTTTTTAATGACATGGCCAGGAATTTCATCAATTCCTGACGATTTTTTCTTGCAAACATTTTTTGATAACCTCTTCAATTTCTAATTTAGTTACTGGGTATAAATAAATACTCTGTAGAGCAGATGAAGTATAATTAATATTTTTAGTGTTCGGTTTGGATAAACTACTACTAACGGTTGAGAAGTGATCACTGAAGAGGTTGCAAATAGTATGATCATCAGAAAAAATATCTGCATCATCAGCCCTTTGTAGAAATGGTATGGTATTGCCAGTATAACCATTCTGTGCCTCCTTGATAATTTTCCATGATTCTTTCACCTTATTATCAGCTGAAGAGATTCTATCATCATTGCAAGTTTTTTTAGCTAGTTTTAATTTAGCCTGATATAAAGTTTTGAACTCATTATATTCCTTCAGATATAGACCATTTTCATATACTTTATTCAATTCAGATATCTCAGTTAACCTTCTGCTCAATTCCCGCAACTCAGTGGTGATCCACTGAGAGTCCTCGATTTTTTTGTTCTTAAGTAACTTTTTAGGAAATGAAATGTTGAAATTATAAGAAATTTTGTTAAGGAAATGCTCAAACTTAGAATTTGCTCCAACTGAGTCATACACTGAAGACCAATCAGTCTCTAACAGCAAGCTAGAAAAATTCTCAATATTATTATCACTGAAACATCTCGTAAGTGTTTCTAGGTTTAGGTCGACTTGTTCAAAACAGAAAGTTGCCAGCTGGAAGGTGTGATCAGATATAAAGGAATGATTAATATAATGTCTGATTGGCACTGCAGTAGACAGAATGTTATCAATACAAGTTGCAGATTTACCACATATGCGAGTTGGTTCGCTAATAATAGCACTAATATTATGTTGCTGAAGTATATTAATGAAATCAGTTTTATTATCACTGTTCCTCAACATATCAATGTTAAAATCCCCACATAAAATCAATTCAAAGTTCTTATGCCTTCTATATAGTGCCTCAATTGCTCGATCAAACGAATAAAAAAAAGTCTCAATATTACCAAGAGGTGATCTATATACAGACAAAATTATGATAGTTTTACTCTTAGAATTCAATGCCAATGCACATACCTCTATATATTTCTCAATGCTAATTTCCATCGGAATTCTATTAACTTTGAGTATTTTTTTAGCAAAAATGCATACTCCACCTCTGATGTGCTTTTCCCTACAAAATACGGAGATTAAGTTATAGCCAGTAAGTTGGAAACAAGAACATTCTCGTTGATTTAGCCAACTCTCACTCAAACATAAAATATCTGGAGAGTGTTGATCAAGAATCATCTCCAAATCAAGTAATTTGTTGAAACAACCCTGTACATTAAAGTGCATAACACACAATTCAGCGCTGATTGATCCAAGTCTTACATCATCAGATAGATAACGATGATTACTTATAATATTAATGGACTTATGATCAACACTTATCTACTGTCTTACTGTGTCTGTTAGAGTTATCTGGATGAACATCTTGCCTGGTCTGCCTAGTGATGTTAGGTGTGTTCTCTGCCACTTGACGCTTCAATTGGGTATTTAAGTTGTTTAGATTTTTGTTATTGTTGGTGCTGATTGAGCGAATTCCTGTCAATATTTCATTTCATACATACTTTCACCATCCTTTTCCAACCCGTTAGGGATGGAATATCGAATAAACTTTCCTTAGTGGTATTGTCTGCCATTACAGGAATACGCTGTCAAAATTTCAGCGGTTTGGTTCGGGTGTTTTGATGAATCAGTCTGCCAGAACATGTAATTTTATATGTATATATTACCAAAAAAAATTCTACACGAAAATTCCTGCATGAATGGGTATTGCTAATTGGAATTATGCACAATTTATATTTGAAAGTTCCATTTTTTTTTTTAATTTTCAATTGAAAATTGTAAATTGAAAAATATATATTAATGTTAATATTTTGGAAATTATTCACTTCATTTCGTGTGGGGCAAACTCCAGAGGCAGGCATGTCTGACTATAACAGGGGCAAGGTCCACCACCCCGACAGCAGCAATGGAAGTCCTCCTCAACATCCCTCCATTGCATATTTGCTTAGAGAAGGTGGCAAGAGTGAGTGTTTACAGAAACCTGGCGAGGTCAACGAGTAATAGGGGAAGAAGTTGTCGCAAGATTGAGAAAGATGAAATCATATCCACTTCTAGCAATGCCATCAGATACAATGATCCCCCTATACAACTTTGATAGACCTGTTGAGATTCTCCTCCCGGGAAAAGATAAATGTGATACAAAAGAACAAAAACTCACAAGGGCCAATCTACAATCGTACACAGACAGAGTACATGTAGTACAGCCAGAATTTAACTTTAGTCTGTAGATTGTAGGGGGGTCGATATGGCTCTTCAGCCTCTCCATACCTCGATATGTAAGATTTTTTGTACCCTTCATCTATTAGAGGCCCAGAATTCAGAGACTCCTTTGGAAATTTATTAGTTTCCTGGGAGCTAAGTTCCTGATGTCTGAGGGCGTTAGTGAAACCCCTTGAGCCTTTTGCAAAAAAGCGCTTGGCAGTCACAAATCAGGTGTTCTGCAGTTTCAGCGAAGTTCTCGAAGTAACGGCACAGTTTACTGTCTGATCTATCTCAGAGGTCAATGTCTGGAGAGCTGTACTGTTACCAGTTTCAAATCATTCTTGTCCAACTGGAGAAGCTGTTTAGCTTTCCTTGGCGACGGGTTCAGAAGCCTTTTCACTTGTCTTTGACCTGGAACCTTATTTCAGTGGTTTTTGATTTGGTCAGCTTCCCAGCGCCGAAACTTTTCTTTAATGTGGGCTTTGGAGAGACCACAGAAGGGTTCTGGGCAAGGAAATTGAATGTTTGGCAAGGCTGTCTGCTTCCTGGTTGACTTTGATTCCCTTGTGACCTGGCACCCACATCAGTGTGCCCTGATTATTTATAGCCAGTTGTTTTAGGGAGAGTTTGCAGTCCCAAGGCAGTCTAGACTCACAAATGTGTGACTTTAGAGCTTTTAGTGCTGCTTGGCTATCTGATAGGATATAGATTTTTGCCCCCCTGGAGCCTCTTGCAAGGCATTCTTGAGCGCAAATTTCTATAGCATAGATTTCTGCTTGAAAAATTGTTGGGGCTTTGCCTAGGGGTTTTGATAGACTGAAACTAGGACTCGTTACTGCCACTCCAGCCCTTTCGTCCATCTTGGAACCATCAGTATACCATACTGATGCATTAATTTCTTGTTGAGGCTCGTTCGTTATGAATATATGGTGGTTGTTTACATCCACTTCATAATTCGCTTCAAAATCGTGCCTATCTGGCATAATATCTGATGGCTTATACCTGGATTCTAGGAGAATATTTTCCAGAATCTTCAACTGTCCAATAAGATTTCCAGCTTTCAAGTTTAATCTGGTGCAGTCTGAAGGCACTCATTGCTGCTTTCTTCATTATACCTAAGTGCAGCAGAAGGTTCTGCATTATCTCTGATGCTGCAGTGGGGCACGTGAATTCCCTGTGATTCCCGGCTAACCTCTGCACTTTCTGGAGCTTGATTTGTACCGAGTACTGTTGGATTTTTGGCAACCATACTAATGATGCATAGGTGACCATTGGTTTGATGATTGTTTGGTACGACTAATATATCATTTTTGGCTTCAAACCCCATGTCTTGGCAAATACTCTGCGGCACGTCCAGGTTGCCACTGTAGCCTTGGAAAGAATGAGATTGATGTGACTGTTCCATGTTAGTCTTTGGTCAAACATTTGACTTCTTTGGAAAAAGTTAGCTGAGTTCCATTCAGACAACCTTTTTCTGCTGTCATTCTGACCGTTTCCTCTCCGAGCGCATCTACAATGATTCTGCTTTTCAGCATTACATGTATCCATCTGATTAGTGAGGTGTTTAAATTCCTTTCCTCTAGTGATCTAATGATGGAGTCATGTGAGATGTTATCGAAAGCACCCTCTAGATCTATGAATGCACATAGAGTTATTTCTTTGGCCAAGTCTGTCTTTTCAATGCTTTCAACTAAGCATTGTAGAGCATTAATCGTTGATTTACCTGCTTGATAGGCGAACTGTTTTTTGTGAAGCGGTCTGTCCAAGAGGATTTTACTTATATAACAGTCTATAATTTTCTCCATTATTTTCAGGAGAAAGGAGGAGAAAGAGTCATTGATCTGACCACCACTACAGCCTTCCTCCAGGCTTTCGGTATGTGACCAAAAATTAAACTGACCTTGAATAACCTTTTCAAGAAGGGATCTATTATCTCAAGGCCATTTTGTAATAAGGCGGGGAATAGTCCGTCCTTTCCGGCCGATTTAAAAGGTTTGAAGCTCTTAATGGCTCATTTGATCTTTTGGGTGGAATGATTTTCCATGCTAGGCTCCTGCTGGATCTGTTGGGGTTAGTGACAACCCCTTCCAGCTGAGCACTTTGCAGTTCGTCTTCAACAACCTTGGACCCAAGAAAAGTGTATCTTATGCTTTCCTTCTGGTTTTCTGCGTATTCACGCGTTGGTATGTTCTTTAGATAGAACTTTCTCGAGGCGTTGAGCTGGGTCTAATTCCGTAATCCCCCCAAACATTTGTTTCCATGTTCTTCTTTTGGATTTTCTGAGTTCCTAGTTGTACTCAGAAAGAGCCGCTTTGTAGTCTTCCCAGTGACCCATACTTTTGGCTCTATTGAAGAGTTTCCTAAGTTTAGCTAACTCTAAGTTCCCCTAAGCTGCCTTTTGTTTTTCTGGGCAGCTGATTTAATATGCTTTCATTAAAGCATTTTGAAGCTGCTTGGAGGCTGTACCAAATTCCTCAGCTGAATCGATGGATATATGTTGGTCCTCCAACTGCCTCTCGAAATGCCCTTTATAAGATCCCAGTTGGTCAGTTTGGTTATCCTATATCCCTCAAAGCGTGTTTCTGATGACTCCAAATCGAATCTTATGTGTTGATGATCCAACATCGAGGAGTCATCAGATGTTAATTTTTTTAATTGCCCCAACCTCTTCAGTCAAAATCAAAATGGCTTTTTAGCAGGTAAAAGCATTATTGAAACTGCATTATTTGAATTAACTGATAATATTTATAAAAGCCTTGATAATAGTAATATAGCTTGCGGTATTTTCCTAGATTCTTCCGAGCTTTCGACTGCATTGACTTCTCTCTCCTTCTAAAGAAACTTTATTTCAACGGATAACTCCAATTGTATACAATACTTATTATAATACATATATACTAAAAATGGTAGTATTAAAAATAAAAATAAAACATCGCAAAGTTAATATTGAAAATTAAGAATAAAACATCGCAAAGCTATGTGACAGGACAAAAAGACTAAAACGAGATCAAAATATATAGTAGATTACAGAAGATTACAAAATACAATGAAGTGTCTTCTTGAAGTTTGCATGTGTTTGTGAAAATAGATCAACCGTATCTTGTATATCATTGTGGTCTCTTTGCAATCTGGTCAAAGGACTGTTCATTCCATAGTTGTATGGAATGGAATTCTGAACAAAGGAGGATTACGTGTTCTTGATACAGCATTCAGATTTAACTGGCTCAATAATTGTGGACAATCAATACTTCCATTGACTAGTTTAAAGAGAAACATCTGATCCAAAATTCTTCTGCGGTTACTAAGGCTACATAGATGGAGATCTGAGGGCAAGTCTGCCTCAGTATTGTGCTCTGTATATTGATTTTTACGATATGAATAAATTCTCAAAAATTTATTTTGAACCCTTTCTATTGAATTGCTATGAACGGTATAATTTGGTGACCAAACAATGGATCCATATTCCAGAACTGGTCGAACTAATGTGCAATAAAGTTTCGTAAAAGTTCCAGGACAAAAGTTGTAGCTATTTCGAGTAATAAAGCCGAAAGTTTTGAGAGCTGTATTCACCATATTATTAATGTGTGATCTAAAATTTAAGGATGAGTTAACTAATATGCCCAGGTCTTTGGCATTCTCTTTCTGTATTAAATTGGTCTCATCAATTGAATATTCACTGTTCACTTGAAAATTTCGTCGGGAAAAAGTAATATAGAAACACTTTTCAATGTTGACATACAACATGTTCAGAGATGTCCAATGAATGAAATTATCTAAATCAGTTTGTAAGAGGAGAGTGTCTGTTGAGTTATTGATTTCACGGAAGATTTTTAAGTCATCGGCATAGGGAAGGAAATGAGAATGAACAATATAATTATTTAGGTCATTAACAAAGATGTTAAAGAGTAGAGGCCCGCAGTGGGATCCTTGGGGAACTCCAGAAAGTACAGGAAATGCAGATGAGAGATTATCATTGATGCGTACACATTGAAAACGATCGGTGAGGAAACTCTGCAACCATGTTACTACTGAGATATTCATATTCATTGTCAGCAATTTTTGTATTAATACGTTATGACTGACTCTATCAAACGCTTCCGAGAAGTCCGTATATATACTATCCACTTGGGATTTTCCTTCAAAGGCGTCTAATAGAAATTCAGTGTACGATACTAAGTTAGTCGTTGTAGACCGTCCTGCTTGGAAACCATGTTGTTCTGGAATAATTAGATTTTTTATATGATATGACAAATATGTCGATACCATGTTGTCTAACATTTTAGGTATGGTTGACTGAATACATACACCTCTGTAATTTTTAATATCCTCACGGTTGCCTGATTTGAATATTGGGGTGATGTAACTGTTCTTCCAAAAATTTGGGAAAACTCCACTATTTAGCGAAAGATTGAAAATAACCTGGATGGGTTTTGTCAGCGTACAAACGCAACATTTTAGTAAGATAGGGGGAATGCCATCTGGACCAAAAGAGACTTTATTCGGAAGTTTCGATAATATTTCAAACACTTCTGTGATCGAGAAACGTGGAAGAAGGACATCATTGAAGGGCTGGACTGAATTTTTGAAATCGCTTAAGACAAAATCCGGATCGTCAGACCGGTAGACAGATGAAAAAAATTCTGCGAAGAGATCAACAACTTCAGATTCTGAAGAAGATGTTTTACCATTGAGTGACATTTGGGAGGGATAATCACTAGATTTCTTTAGTTTATTTATTTTCATCCAGAAGGATCTAGGATCTTCAATAAGATCATTTTCCATTCGATGAAGATAATTTTGATGACACTGTTCTGACAAAATTTTGCAATGATGATGTAAATTGGTAAAGATTGTATAATCATTATGATCTTTACTTAATTGAAATTGTTTGTGAGCTTTTTTTTTTCGATTGTCAACGCTTTAAGATCGATGTAAACCAGATAGGAAATGTTGAAGGTTTATAGTATCTAACTGGAACAAAAAGTTCTATTCCCTTATATACGATATTATAAAATTGCTCTAAAATTACTTCTAAGTTTACTTCGATGAAGATTTGTTCCCAGTCTATAGATGCAAAGAAACCATTCAAGGATATATAATCGGCATTTCTGAAATCATAGTAATGCAAACTTCTAGAAGAGTTGTTGCACCTAACAGATATTGGAATTTGAAAAAAGTATGCAAGATGATGATAATTATTATCTATTAATAAGTCGACTGCCGTATCTATTTGAATATCAGAGTTGTGTGCAAAAATTAAATCAAGATAAGTATTATGAACATTTGGAATGTAATTAATTTGATGTAAGTTCAAAAACGAGAAGTTTTCACATACTAAGTTAGCGTTAGAGAATGCTGGACAGTCAACTGTTACTCCCTTGCTATCATTGGACCATTTTGCTTCTGGTAAGTTGTAGTCACCAGCCACAATGATAGAATGCTCAGGATATGTTAGGGACACATCTTCAACTGATTGGCAATGTAGTTCATATTTCTCAGTATTTGAATTGGGTGGCAAATAAATAGCACATATAATGAACTTCCTATTGTTCATAATAAAGGAGACAAAGATTTGTTCAATTGTATCACAAGTATTTTGTATCAACATAGATGGCATAGATTTACAAACAGCCACTAGAACCCCGCCACCACGAACTTTAAAACTATTGTGAGAGTTACGGTCTTGTCTATAAATAGCATAACTGTCAACAAAATCCAACTCACTTGTATAAACATCCGAAGTGAGCCATGTTTCGATGAGAATAATTATATCATAATCACATAGGATAATTGCATTTTTCAGAGTATGAAGTTTGGTTTTGATGCCACCTACATTCTGGTAATAACAGTTTATGTTTGAAGGGACAGGATTTAATCTCCGTTTTTTGCTGGGGTACTTCTGAATTCAGCAATATGTGGTATTCCATATCGATATTTGACAACTAAATCATTTTCACCATTCCTTTTCCGCTCATTCAGTTGTTCATAAATAGATTTCATATAGTTTCGTTGGGACAGTGTGAGATCAGCAGCGATTCTGATGTTTGGGAAGTTTTCAGAGAGTTTTCTTTTATTTTTGATACAAAACAAGGCATTTGAATTATTAGATAATGTAACTTTCAAAGGTCTGCTTCTATTACTAGCTTGGCCCAATCGCCATACTTTGAAAGGGCCAACATTAATATCCAAAGCATCAAATATTTGCTTGCATTTGAGAGTGTCCTGTTCAATCCTCTCCTTGAAATTTCTGGATGAGCTTTCCTCAATATTATGGAATAATATGTTGCTAGATCTTGTAGATCTATCTTGAATTTCCGCCATTATGGAATCCGAGGTATTGAACTAAACTGGTTTGAATCTTATATTAATGGGCGAACGCATTCACTTCGAATCAGAGACCAGAAAACGGAACAGAAGGTGCAATCGAAGGCTCTGGATGTCAGTCTGGGGGTACCACAAGGGAGTATTTTAGGTCCACTCCTTCTCATAGTCTATTTCAATGATTTTGCTATGCTTGCCGAGCATAATGCAACTATAATAAATTATGCTGTCGATAGCACATTACCTCTCACGGCATCAACTTTTCCAGAAATAACACGAATGTGATGCTCAATAATGGAAAAAGTCGAGGAATGGTTCAAGAACTCCAGACTCATCTTAAACCCTGACAAAACAAGTGCTGTCCTGTTCAAAACAAATCAATCCCTGACTACTCCCAACCATATTAGACTCAATCAAGAAGAAATCTGTTTTTCAGGCCATATCAAATGCCTAGGAATCACAATTGATGAAATATGGAAATTTTAATACCACATTGACTATCTTGCCAAAAAACTAAGCCAGACATGTTTCGGACTAAGAATTCCGGACAAAAACGCAAATAACTCGATTGCTAGAACTTTTTACTTTGCAAATTTCTACTTGAGAGCAAGATATGGTATTATTTTATGGGGAGGCACCAGCAGCGCGAATAATATATTCATAATATAAAAAATAGCCATATGAATACATCTATGAATGCGTCAAATTTATTTTTCAATAAATAGAAATATCACATCCCATACCACACCACAAACCTCAATGTACCATCTCATCATCTGGCACTCCTCAAAAGAGGAACCGTACATTCATCTATAACATTTTATAATCACCTCCAGATATCAACTCAAAACAAAATTGTCAAGCAGTGACAAAACCGCTATTAAAGCTACTGATTGAATTGGAACCATACAATGTTGAGAAATACATCAATCGAATAATTTTAAGCAACCCATATATTTTGACTAATTTCTTAATTTCTTTTTTTCCCTTTTATAAAGGTGGGTTTGTTATAGTCCAATTCCCAGGGCCCCCAGACGTTACTTATTTTAAGAGAAACAATGAGGTAGAGTAGTGTTAGTATGTACTTTGAAGGTATGCATACCTGCTACCTTGGTCCGACGGCCAATATACAGTTACCAGGTGCTGAAGGTACATAAAAATATAGCTCACTTTTCTTAAAATCTGAGTGCTGATTTTTATGTATGTTTCTTATAATGTTGAAAATTCATAATCAACACTGCTAGACTCTTCTCGTCGGCGTTAATTCCCGCCAGATGCTTTAAAGCTCGCAAAAAAATAACTTAACTCTACTTATAGTCTGAGTATTAATTTTTATATATGATGCTCAGGAAACTATTTCAAGACTCTTTGTGAACAGCTAGACCAATCCTAGGGGCCAAACATCCCCCAGACATTTAAAATGTCGCTGTGAGTATGAGCGCGAGGTCATTATTCGTGCGCTCGAGCGTGAGCGAGATACCTATGCGCATCAATATCTACCTTATGCTCACGGTCTACTCTGAGTGTATGTGTGTGTGTGTGTGTGTGTTTAGGATATAGTAGTGTAGTTTTGTCGAGTTTGATCAGCGCAGATGTCATTTCAGTTACAACGTGTGTAAGTAAAATAAAATTTTATTTAATTTATTATTAGTCACAAAAGATTACAATAAGAGTTACCATAAAGTTCACTAATGTGATAATGTCACTATAGATAAGGTGTAGAGATAATACAAAAAAAATAGATGTAAATACAAAAATATAAATTTAGGGGTAGATGTCCAGACAGGTTAACATAATAAACAAACACTTTACATTACACATCACATTAAACATCACTATAAAAATCTGTTAGGGAATAGTAGGACTTTCTCAACAGAAAGTGTTTCATTTCTCTTTTGAAGATGCATATATTCTTTGAGTCTTTTAAAGCTTTAGGAAGAACATTGTATAATTTACAGCCATTGAAATAAAGTCCTCTTTGATATAGGGTAGAGGAATGTTTAAACGGTAGTAATCTGTTTTTCATTCGCGTTTCATAAGAGTGTTCTATCATTTCGGACTCAAAGTAGTATTTGTTTTTGAAAACAAAGGAAATCACTTCATATATATATATATACACTGAAATCATTGTTAAAATTGAGTGTTATAAAAAAATATGGCAGAATTGGAGTTGATTTTTCTATCATTTTAAATGTGTCTGGGGGATGTTTGGACCCTCGAACTGGTCTGGATGCTCACAAAAAGTCTTGAAATAGTTTCCTGAGCATCATATATAAAAATTAAGACTCAGACTATAAGTAAAGTTAAGCTATTTTTTTGCGAGCTTTAAAGCATCTGCGGGAATTACCGCCGACGAGAAGAGTCTAGCAGTGTTGATTATGAATTTTTAACAATCATAATGACCCCAGTAACTTTAGACCTATCTCTCTCCTACCCGCTCTCACCAAAATTATCGAAAGACTTGTTAAAAGACGAATTCTATCATTCACGAATAAAAACAATATAATATCAACGGCCCAATTTGGTTTCCAACGTAACAAATCCACCTCTGATGCCACATTTGAACTTCTCGAGCATCTATACCTAAAGCTTAATGACAATGAAGCCGCGGCAGTGGTGTTCTGCGATCTATCAAAGGCTTTTGACTGTGTGGATCACAGAATACTGCTGAGAAAGTTAGAAAGATATGGCTTCCGCGATGTGCCCCTGAAGTGGTTCGAGTCTTATCTCTCTAAACGTAGACAGGTGGTCTACTCTAATGGTCTAACCTCTCAGGAGTCTTTGGTGGATTGTGGGGTACCACAGGGCTCTGTCTTAGGCCCCTTATTATTCCTGCTTTACGTGAATGATCTCGCACTACTGGATATTGCGGGTAGATTCACCTTTTTGCAGATGATACCACCATTCTTTGGCATAATAAAGACACTCATCATTTGAATGCACTAATAGAAAATGACATCCTCAAAGTCAAGAAGTGGTGCGACGCCAATCTGTTGTCCTTCAATGTAAATAAAACCCACATTCTCACCTTTAAATGTTTGCTAAATCCTATTTCAATAGGTGACAAAAGTCTACACGAATCCTCTTTGACTAAATTCCTAGGGGTATATATTGATAATAAGTTGACGTTTAAGGAACATATCTCAAGCTTATGTACCAAACTAGCTAAAGGCTGGAAAAATCGAATTAAACGGTTTTCTTCACATAAAGGATTCAATATAAAATTGAACCAATTTTATATTGAATCCTTTATGTGATGAAAACCGTTTAATTCGATTTTTCTATTCATTCCACTTCACATGGCACTTACCTTTAGCTAAAGGCTGTTATGCACTTAGAGTCATATCGAAGGAACTCGACCAGACCACGGCAAGAACAACATATTTTGCAGTTATAGAGACCCACCTGAGATATGGGATCTGCTACAGGGGGAACTCAGACAAAGCATCAATTAATAATGGATTTATGCTCCAAAAAAGAGCTGTCCGGTATATGTGTAGGGCTGGCTTCAGAGATTCATGTCGGCCCTTATTCAAATCACAGAATATTGACCCTTACCTGCATATTTATACTAGAGACGGCGTGTTTGATGTTTAAAAAACATAAGCTAAATAAAAACTCCATAAGAAATCCTCGCTTTCAGACTAGACAGATGGATAATATTGATCTTCCTAAGCCCAACACTACACAAGTTAAGAATTCACTGATTTATAACTCAAAAAAAGTTTTTAATCATTTACCTCAGAATATCAAAATTCTAAATTCAGAAAGAAAAATCAGGAAAAGTGTCAAAGAGTTACTGTTGGATAAGGCATATTACACTTTGGATGAGTTTTTTAACAATACGCCTTAAGTGTAAAACTCATGCGATGATTTTGTAGTTTTAAGTGTACCTTAGTACTGTATAGTAGGCAGGCGTGGCCTTAAATGCATGTTTTTATTTTCATTTTTTTTTAGTATTTGTTTATACAGATTAATCCTATCTCATCTCATTCTTTCGACTAATGTTTTACTTCCACATTTATACTTCACTTGTATACTTGTACTTTTATTTTGTTAATGTTTATTTATGACACTTTGTCAATAAGAAGCTATTCTTGGACAATAAAGTATTGATTGATTGATTGAAACATACATAAAAATTAGCACTCAGAATTTAAGAAAAGTGAGCTATATTTTTACGTACCTTCAGCACCTGGTAGCTGTATATTGGCCATAAGACCAAGGTAGCAGGTATGCATACCTTCAAAGTACATACTAACACTACTCTACCTCACACATTTTGTTTCTCAGAAAATAAGTAACTTCTGGGGGCCCTGGGATTACCTTTATTGACAATGTCTATATTAGTTATTATTAGTCATTTTCATTCAGATAGTTATTTGATATTCTATTCCAGTCTTAATTAAGAACTCATAAAGATGAATGAGGCAAAGATGAATGTTTTCCAAAAAAGAATACTCACCAGAAATCATTTGTAACATTGATGCAAGAGAGGCATCGCACTCACTAGGTGATCAATACATTTTGGTCGACGAAAATCTTCCACGCTTCCACGATCATCAGGAAGACCGGAAGAAATGGGAAACACATTTTCAAGAAGCAATCTCACTTTGCAAAGATGGAAAAAGTTAGAATCATTTCTTTTGGAGAGACACTTTGAAATTAGTGTTTTCTGACATTAAAACCTGTCATGGGGTATGATAGATTGATAAAAAAAGGAATAATAATAATAATAAAGCCATAGGTATGCACGGTATGCTGAACTAACAATAAAATTTATGTGATAATTAAATGTGACTTGATGATTGAAATGGACACCTTAATAGTATCAGTTCTTTCTAAAATAACATTATAATATAAGGAAATTGTAACGTTAACTTTGCGGCTAAATGTTAAAATTTTACATTTAGATATATTCAAATGAAGGTAATTTTCAAAACACCAATTGTGTAAAATATTAATCTGATTTTGTAATATGACACAATCATCTAAACTGATAGAAGCGTATAACTTTAAATCATCTGCAAACTCAACCTATTGCACTTCAATGAAGTGCACAAATCATTAATTAATAGTCAAAATAATAATGGACCAAGATCGGACCCTTGAGGTACTCCGCTAGTTGAGACGGCGCGCGTCACAGCACAGAATGAAGTGCCTGTTTCCTCTTTGAAACCATCTGATGAGGCTTTGGACTTCCTCTGGTGGTGGGTGTGTCGGCGAGTCCCCTGGGAAGTAGGCCAAGGCAATAACTATCTGCCTCTGGCCTATTTCAGTGGGCCCTTCCACAATGGCGGTTGCCAAATCTCCAGCGATGAACTCTGGAATAGAAGTAAATTTAATGTTGGGTGCGAGCATTTTTTAGAAGTTATTGTTTATCACCAAGTGCTCATGACATTCAATTTCTATGCCAATGGCTCATTTCTGAGAACATTTTCCGAATTATCTGGAGTTAGCAACTCCACAGCTAGTAGGGTTGTTAGAAAAGTGAGTGTATCACTTGCATCCTTTGGTCATGAAACACTATTTCTTTTTATATTTTTCAACAATACTTATTAACATTTGTTGTTCCTCCGGTGTGAAATTGGTACATCTATAGTTTTTATTACCCGGTTTCTCAGTTATCACATATTCCAAAGAAAACAAAGTTATGTTTATCACATAACTTCACTTTTTGTGGGCGAATTCGATAAAAAGGCGAAAAATAATGAAAAATGTCTTTTCTGTCGACTACGTCAACATGAATTCTCGTTACCAACCTGTAGGGAATTAACATTAACTAATAGTTTAAAACCTTTGTATTTTTAAATTAATTTTTATATCTTTGTATTATTCTCAATAAATTTGACCAATTATAATTGAAAAAAAAACTAATAGTTACTTGACTAACAGAACTTTTGTTTTTGTGAAATACTTTAAACCTTAACCACTAGTTAACCAAATGGTCTTTGGTTAAGCGACTAAAAAGATCACCATACATTGTGAAACTGGGCGTTACACAGGTAAATGAATACACATTCCGGACAGATATACTCTGTTTTTCATTTTGGAAACATATATCCTAAACTGAGCTTGAACTTAAACTGTTACAGTGGATCGATTTTTTTTGCTCGTAAGATATATATATATATATATAAAACGGAAGAAATTTAATGGACATAGCCCTCAAAGAGAATCGTTAACCGTAGACACGTGTTTCGGGTTCTCGGCCCTCATCAGTACGGTGGAGAAGTGATGAGGGCTGATGAGGGCCGAGAGCCCGAAACACGTGTCTACGGTTAACGATTCTCTTTGAGGGCTATGTCCATTAAATTTCTTCCGTTTTGTTTACCAGTCCCCTCGATATTCTTCCCATTCATATCTATAATCCTGGACTCGGATGTCACGCAGGTAGCTATAGCTGCCTCCGTGGTGACGTTGGTTGTTGCCCTGGAATGCAGGGTCTGCTAACTGAAACCACAAATGTACGGCTGGCTTCTGTTTGTTGACTCCGTTGATTTGTCGTTTTTTACCAAGTGTTGTTCATCCTTGCACTTCTCCACCGTACTGATGAGGGCCGAGAGCCCGAAACACGTGTCTACGGTTAACGATTCTCTTTGAGGGCTATGTCCATTAAATTTCTTCCGTTTTGTTTACCAGTCCCCTCGATATTCTTCCCATTCATAGATATATATATATATATATATATATATATATAGGGTGTTCTCATAGTCAAGGCATCTTTTTCAACAGGATGTGAAACTCGTGATTTCACCTAAAATCCCTGTAAAAGTTGCGTTGGTTCACTGTACTGATATTATTGTCTCATTCATATGACAACTTTTCATGTCTGAAATTATAGCATACTGTTCTGATTGGAATGAATGATACAGAATCAGAAGTTCTCTGAATGCAGCCATTCAGTAAACAAACATCACCATAAGCCTATAATCTGTCATGCCCTGTGTGCCCATTGTAATGTTTTATGAAAGCAATGAATGCTAAAATATTTCCATTAAGAAATCATCATTTGTAAAATGTGTCTTGGTACTGAATTGAAGAAATTAAAAAAAATTGACGAGAATGATCCAATGACAATTTTATAAGCAAGTAAGCAAGCTTTTATTCCATAGGACTTGTACAAGTATACAAATCATCAATAGAATTATAGTCATGATTGAAATTAAATCTATCCTGAAAAAATTAAATTGTGAATTAAAACTATTCAAAAGCCTAAAAATATATAAATATGAATATAAATATAAAAACAAAGACATTAGGGCTGTTGATAAAATGACAAAAAAAAAACATAGTATATGAGACGAATACACTAAGTTAAAAGAGATCATTAAAATATTCCTCTGAGTAGTAACTTTTCTTTGAGATTTTTTCTACATTTTCTCTTGAAGATAGGATTCTTGAGAACTTTCAGTGAGTCGGTAGATGATTATATATTTTGAGGGATATTATGATTGGTCCTTTCCTTATCAGTGTTGTTGAAGCTAGAGGAATGCAGAGTTTTTTTTGCTTTTCTAGTTGTGTAGCGATTGACATCACCACAAGTTTTGAAATTTTTCAAATTATTATGAATGATAACATGAGTCCGAAGGTCTGAGACCAAATACGCTTCTTATGATACGTTTTTGGCTAACGAATACCCTTTCAGTACCAGAGCTGTTACCCAGCAAAGTAGACCATACATGAGTTGAGAGTGCACACATCCATAGTAATACGACATTATGGCTTCAATATTTGAAACTTTCTTTATTTAATTGGAGAATCACGAAGTTTTTTTATGATAATGATTTGATTAGCTGCTGAGTGTGGGTCTCCCAGGAAAGGTTTTCATTCACATATAAACCCAGAAATTTTATTCAATTGCTTTGCTTCAGTGATTCATTATTATCTTTACCAGGTCTCACTAGTAGGCTGAAGTCAGATTTCGATGTTATAGGTGGGAATAAGACAAAGTTCTTTTGTGCTACATTCAAAATTATTCCATTGATGTCACACCAATTTTTTATATTGTTGACACAGTTTGACGATTTTAAAGTAAGATCTTCATGATTGTTGCTATTGATGATAACCACTGAAGTGTCATTAGCGTACAGAGTCCATCTTGAATATTGTGAACGATATCGTTTATCATAACAATAAAGGAAGTTGGGCCCAGAGTGCTACCTTGCGAAACACCACAAGAAAGATCCAATGGTTCTGACATTGAAGAAATCCCGTTCTTTTGTAAACAAACCTGTTGATTTCTTTGTGAGAGGTATGATCTGACACAAGCTAAGGCTGGCACTCTTATTCCATATGATTTGATTTTATTCAATAGTAGCAGGTGTTGACAACATCGAATGCCTTTAGGAAATAAAAGAAAATACATGAAGTTTTCACTTTTTTGTCAAAATAGACGAGGAGCTGTTTGTGCAAGGACATTAAAGCTTCCTGCGTGGATAGATTTTTTGTGAAGCAAATTGTCTATTTGTTAATAGCTGGTATTTATTTAGAAAGTTCAGAAGTCTCACTTGGAAGGCTTTTTCAAATATTTTGGAGAATACCGATATTACGGCAATTGACCTATAATTAGCCATGTCAGATTGATTGATTACCTTTTTTCGTGCACTGGAATCACTAGAGTAAATTTGAGCTGGTGTGGAAAATGCCTAGCTTGAAAGAAATGTTAACAAGTGATGTCAATACCCCAACCAATTCATTTGATACATATTTTATTATTTGACATGGCACCTCGTCTATACCACTGGAGTTTTTGGTACACACGGTAGACATTAGATCGGGTATCTATTGGCAGTTGACTGGGGAGAGTTGAAATTGTGAATTTTTATTTTCAGGTTATAACTATCATCAACTGCAGAGGAACGAGTTAAATTTTCTACACAATAAAAAGGTGATTGAATTCAGTATCAATTTCAGAAGTGTCAGTTGATGTTTTATTGTTCTCAGTGGTTATGGAGCAAGATGATTTCGAATTCTTCATATTAATTGTTGATTGTGTAGCATTCCAAGTAGCACTTGATTTATTTGTGGCATTGATGATCTTATGTGAATGAAAAACTTTCTTAGCAAAAAGTATTTTTTTCTCGTAAGTTTTTTCAAAAAAATCCGGTGCGACTTATATCACGTGACCTCAGATTTGGCGGGAATTATAAAAAAGTTGTCTGTGGTGCCGAAAAATGGGTCAAATTGACAAAATATCGAAAAAAAAAATTGTGTTTGGAATCCAACAAAGACCCCAATTTTGAACCAGATTGAAAAAAAAAACAAAAATACCATTTTATAATAATAATATTTGAAATAGGTAATCTTAATGTACATTTACAAAAAAGAAATAATTATACATAAAGCACTCATATTACATGTAATGTATGTAGTAGCTCCTTTTACATTATTTAAATAGAATTTAATGGCCTCAATAAATTCCTATTAATATTTCAAAATATATTTTCCATTATTATGCTACTGAAAAAAAAATATTCAGGTACAGCCAATAACCAAGGGAATAATAACATATATATATATATATATATATATATATATATACCCACATATATATTTAAAATTAATAATAAGTATGTAATCCCAATATACACTTACAGTTTGAAACAAGATACATATAAAGACATTTAAAAATTATTTCTCATGACAAATATAGCTAATAAGACAATTTTTGCTTTTGAAGTAGATGGTTTATTCCTCTACCCTTACCAAGAAACATTATTTCATTTCATTTATTTATTGAACCCCATTGCATAGATTCAATACAATTTATAATTACAATTAACAATTTCAGTTAACAATTTACAATAATTACATGATTACCATGTTTACAATGTTCGGTCCATTAGTATTGTTTCTGGGATAATCTAATAATTTTCTGACATACATTTATACAATCTATTGTATGCACCTAGGTGTTACAACACCTGTATGTGCCTTAAGATTGCATAGGGGGCATATAGTTAGTTAATTGCATTGCAATCATAAACTTAATTTACCATAAAATAAATATGTGATTAAAATATAAAATTTATAGCCAATATAAATTAAAATTTGAAATTATACATTCTTGTATTATCTGGAAACATGAAAAACGACTTTTGGTACCATATAGTTGTGGACTGACAGCTCAAGTACCAGTTTCATGCACGGATTGTGTTTCCAGATTTACATGTTTTCCTCCGCTCACCTCCTATGATCATTCACGGTTGTATTTCTGTTGAAATTCCTCGGTATTCCATATATTGCTCAGTAAAGTCCATTTGTTATTGTTGGATTTCACTCCGTTTGTTATGATTCATGTCAAATGAATTCAGTCGATAAAACAGAAACATTTTTAAGGGGTGTTCTTTTCATTAGCTCGGCATATTTCACTCATAAATGTTCTCGCCTCGCCACAGTGTAGGAGGTGCGGGAATCGAACGGGTTAACCAGAACAAACTATTCTCAACTGGGTGTTCGTTTACTGATGCAGAGTATTGCTCGGAGCGCAAGAAGGTTTCGTGAGTATGTTTAGTGGAATTTACCGTTGTATTCTTAGTATTGGCTCAACTTAAGAATGAGATTAGAAACTCAGAGTGCTCGACACTAAAATTTATCGTGAGTCGTACGTGGTTCGAGTTAGGTCTGGGATGCCCAGAATAACCGTTCCATGGCTAGAGTAATCGGCCAATTGGCTTGACAAGATAGTTTCCGTATGCGCAGTAACCTTTCAAGTATTTTTTCAAAAGAGTTTATGCGGCTCAACAAAAAATATACGAAAAAAGCCTCATGGGTGTGGGAGTGAAAATGACCTTCATTTGGTTGTATGCTGCTTGGGTGTTCAGTACCCTAATAACCCATTCCCTGTATACGCCAAAAGGCCATTCCTGGCGGAAGGTAAGGGTCATTCATTTTAGTACAGATGAATTTCACAGCAATCTGGTATTACAGATTTGCTGGCCTTTTTTGGCATGCGGCGCGGCATATGGATGGCATAGGCAAGTGACTGTACGCTCCTGTGATTCCATATTTTTGAACTTTTGAAAAAACCCGGAGCACAAGGTTGGGGAAAACCTCAAGGGCCACTTGCAGCTAAGCATCTCTCGGAGCATCCGGGGTGCTTGTCTATTTTCACAGCGTCCCTCGCGGGTTCCCGGTTGGATCCTGGTCGATAGGGGACAAGCCCTAGAGTAGCAGGCAAGGGCAACACAACCACTGTCCTTACCCTTGAAGTACCCCCAGAGGTGCGTTAGATTATTAACTCCATCGAGTAGAATTTACTAAATAGCGTTCGAAAATCATAAAGTTGTGTATATTTTACTATAAGACTGTCGTTCGAAAATACCCGAGTATTCGCTACCGAGTTAACTCTCGTAACTCTACAAAATAGCTGGGTTTATTTAACTCCACAAAATTGACATAACTCTGGGAGACGGAAAATCTCTTTATGCTTTGTCTCACACTCTCACAGATTGAGATTATTTATGTGTATGTGTTTAATACTGTTCGCTGATAATAGTTGTAATCTTGGAGAAACATATGGTCTACCAAGTTCATACTGTGTCACTCGAATTCTTAACCTAGGACCTATTTTTAATAAAACTGCTTCGAAACCATCACATGGCATTTGAATATACCATTGTCATTCCCTACCATAAATACTAACATTTAATTTACAATTGGCGAACAAGATTCTAGAAAAGTTATCTGCTATTGTCAACAATATTTTTCTCCGGTTTTCATCAACTTTCATTGTTTTCGTATTTTTTTAACAATAACAACCTATATTTCCGATTTCAGAACCTTCTGTCACTCGGACTTTGTAAACAACTCCAAATATATTCCGCACCGTTAGAATATTCCATGAATAGTACTCAACTCCAGAGTAAATTTAAGAAACCTTCAAATACTTTATTCTACTCTAGGAGTCTATAATCGAACGCACCTCAGTTGTCCTGGCGATCGGAGCAGCGAGAAATCCCTGTATAGTAACAATAAGGTTTGATCTGCACCCTTTATTTATTGCCAGCAGAGGCTCTGGACACCACATATAATTTTTCATTAGGTATCAGTTAACATCTACCACTCAAAAATATCAGATTTAATATAAAATGTTACAATTTGTATAATGAACTATCAGTGTTGTACAAGTGAGAAGTCTCACATAAACGTGTGAACTCATATATTGGCCAATATAGGGGAGAATTAAGGATTTTCATATAATTGATTTAGTTTCATTCTTCAGACATTCAATTCATCGACTAGGTATAGAATAAATAAATACATAGTGCAGTTCATTGTAGACTTTTCCTTGTATCATTTAATTTCTCAGTTTCGACTGAAAGAACTGAATGGCGCCTGGCATGAGCACAGAGCCTGCTTTTCTAATGAACCCACACCTAGCTCCCAAACAACAGAGCTGCCGTGCCTATAACGTAGATCATTATTCTTTGCCATCCTAATATATTCATTTCCGAGAAATACGTTATACAGCTTTAATAACCTAAATCACAAAATTTTGTGTCAAAACTAATCAAATATTTGTGGAAGACATTTTGCGGGAGATTAATAATGAAAATACCATTTAGTCTTGTCACTAGGTGTAGTCATGCCCTGTATATTGCAAGGATGAATAATGTATTATTAAGTTTCGATTACAAATATTAGTTGGTTTAAATTTTATTTACGGGTTGAGAATTATGAATAAGCTCATGTGCATCAATATACAGGGCATGACTACACCTAGTGACAGACTAAATCGTTAATCTCCCGCAATTGAAAACACAAACATACAAAAGAAATAAGCTCAAGATTGATATGTGGATTAAAGAAAGCGGGTTTAAGTTTAATTTTCGCTGAGATTAATTTGATCAAATATAGCTTTAATTTCCTTTTAATTCGGATTTAGACTTAGTATAACAATTTTTCAAATTTATAATTTATAGTTAGCTTAAGGTAAGCACAATTTAAATATATAATGCTTGAGAGATTTTTGTACATACTGGAGAATATCTCTCAAAGTACGTCATCATTTTCAATATACCTAGATATAGATAATATATTCATTAAGTTAGGAGTTACTGCACACACAGTTTGTTATATTCTATCGTGCAGCTCATTGGATATAGAACATAATGTAACATAATAATGTAATGTAATATTGTTTGGTGTTCTATATTATTAAATATTATTATAAAATGTCTATTCCAGAAATATTTGATTAGTTTTGACCCAAACTTATGTGATTTCGGTTATTAAAGCTGTTTCCAGATAAAACAAGAATGTATAAGGTTTCTTAGTAAGGGTAGAGGAATGAAATGGTATTTTTGTTTTTTTTTCAATCTGTGTTCAAAATTGATACATGGGGTCCTTGTTGGACTCCAAATCATTTTCTCAATAATTTTCTTTGATATCTTATCAATTTGACCTATTTTTCGGCAGCAGACTTTTTTTAAATTCCCGCCAAATCTGAGGTCACGTGATATAAGTCGCAACAGATTTTTTTGTTGTATGGCATGCAGAAACGAACAGTCATTAGAGTTTTTTAGAAATTTCAATAACAAATTTTTTTCACATATGTAGCCAACTTTATGACGGACACTGTATCATATAAATGGTGTTTTGGTGAACCCTGGTGTTTAGTATCTGTATTTAACACGTTGACTGCCATGGTATTTTCAGGATTCGGGTCTGAGAAGCCAATTTAATCTTATATGTAGTATTCATCGAAAAACTTATAGAATGTTTTTTTTAAACATCCTTCGAATTATCTCGTAGTTGGCTTATGTAACAGAAATCTCTTTACGGAAGCCATACTACGAGTTAATTAATGCACATACACACTTCAACCTGTCGCTTTGCTACGGAGATATGCACCCTGTGTCCCACGACGATTAAGACAGGGAATATCTCGGAACTCGAGAGTAGTAGAGAATTGTAATTTTGGGGTTGTAAATTAAAGCAATTGGTGCAGCTGTTTTTGATATTATGTTACCCAATGAACTTTTTGTTTTCGGTCATGTGACATCAGATTCACAATTATTAATGGGACAACCTGTATACAAACTATCACACTTGTGGTCTAAAATGATTAATTTAAGAACTACAGGTACATCAATATCCTTGGGCCCACGACGATTTGTTAATAAAATATGAATGATTATTATAATTTTGCCTTGTTTTACTCATCACAAAAAATATAGGACTGCCCAAATACACAGGGTGACCCTTAAGTTGAATAATTTGGCAATTGCTCGTTTCAGACGTTTGTCGTAATCGTGGGCCCAAGGATATTGAAGTACCTGTAGTTCTTAAATTAATCGTTTTAGACCACAAGTGTGATAGTTTGTTGGAATCGTTTTATCGGGAGGAACATAGAAATGCCAAAATATACAGGTTGTCCCATTAATAATTGTGAATCTGTTGTCATGTGACCGAAAACAAAAAGCTCATTGGGTAACATAATATCAAAAACAGCTGCATAAATCAATTGCTTTAATTTACAACCCCAAAATTACAATTCTTTACTACTCTCGAGTTCCGAGATATTCCCTGTCTCAATCGTCGTGGGACACCCTGTATATATATAGTTGAGCATCACATTCACGTCTTTCTCGACAGTGTTGTTTTATAATTATTTTATAATACATTTATGACTTTCTATTAATTTATTAATACATTTTCTGTTAATGTTAGCCAACCATGATTTTTTGTTCTCTTCGCTGAAGCCATCTATTACTTTGAATTTAATATGGCAAGCAAAGAAACTACGGGATAACTCATAGTTGGCGTCCTAGGCAAGAGCGCCAACTACGAATCATCTTGTAGTTGGCAGTCAGTGTGTTAATATTACTCTGTCTTTTTTTGTTTGAGTATGCAAACTTCATTCCAATGAAGGTCTTGAAAAGTGATATAACTGAAATAAAACCAATCATCACATTATTATTTTATTCATATTTATCTACAGCAGGTCAGCACATTAAGATTGTTTACTTGATAGTATAATTCAATGCTAAGTATTATACGGTATAGGATAACATATATTTGGCCGTCAATATCTGGTACATAATAATTTGCATGGCAATTACATATTTCCTATATTGAAAATATAACTATCCACTCTACAAATCTATTACAAAAGGACCTGTGAAACATTTTATCTAAGCACCATATTGTTCATTAAAATAATGCCAAATGAATATTCTCTTCATAAAGAACATCCATATATAATGAAATAAAAAAGATAGTTCTTGGCACACAAATATATCTAGAGTAATAACATCCAAGAATGATCAAATGCAACAAATATTTCTTTGGCTCTTTGTCGCTACAGATACCAAAATCACATAAATTATATTTTTGTGACAATCACATAATTTTTTTCGAATGCTATTTGCATTTATATTCAATAGTATAGCTGAATAAAATTGTTAGTCTCCAAATTTCAAAAAAATCTCGAGAGTTTCAGCAATTCTGTTCTCAAATATCAATCTAAAGATCTGTTTGAATCACACTATAAGATGAAAGTAAGTAAAATACAAGTTATATTAAGGTTTTTTTCCTTCTTCTCAAGGGGGGAGTTATTCGAATTCAAGGAACTCTATTATGGACGGTAGCCTGAATAAACAAATTAACAAAATTAATTTTGTTTCGCAGTCTGGGTCCAAAAGTAATTTTGTTTCAGTAATCAGGAATAATAGATATAATCTTATCCTACCCAGTAGTAAAGAATGTAAACAACTTTATTTTTAAAATAGCAAATCTGAGAGTTTCTTAAGAAAATAAAACGTAATGGCAATCTTGTACTACTATTTACAAATAATGGCATTTTGTTAGTACTTCAATTCTTTAAAAACTGAATTTCATATAAATTGGGCACTTGATTTAGGCGTTTGAAGCTGTGAGGAAAAGATACACCCCCCATTTTTTATTTTTGTGTAGGGATCAATTATAGTTGCTCGAAGGTAAAAAAGATACATTAAGTAAAGTAACTACTATATCAAAATAATACCTCAAATAGTATATCTAACCATCTTTTGAAAATTTAAGATACTTCTGGAGCAATTGAGTAGAATTTTTGTTATCACATAAAAAATATTTCTTATGACTTAACACGTTGTACAATAAAAAAAAATCCACGCAGCCAGCAATTTAGTTTAAATTTTTTTCTCCACTTTCAATCAAATATGACTCTTTATATTTATATACATTATAAGTTTTGAAATTAAATTGGTTTTTTGAATGATATAATTTGCGTTGATCTTGTATTATTGAGCCGGCATGGTACCAATGTATTGTCACACGATACAGTAGGCTTTGTGGTCATCTGATTGGCTACAAACAATTTATTGTTGTGGCTATGTAAAACGCAAATACGTGGCTGGCGTGTGCCGATTTCAAGCTCAGTTGATGCAGTAATTCGAGTGATGAAGTCATATTATTTATTGAAAATGGGCGATTACGAGAAAAACCATGCTAATGCTACTCAGGCCTAAATATGTTAGCCTATTATATTTGTACTGCTTCAGCCTATTGCATTCGTAATGCTTTGTAATGCGATTCTTTACATTCTTATAATAAACCATAATAATGTTTTGGATTTTTTCACTTTGGTGCCCATAAAAACCATCCTAATTAATAAATCTCGATCCGGCTTTGTTAGGCGGCATCACATTCATGCCGTGTACGTCCTGTATAAAAACAAGCACGGTATCCGCATGATCTCATGCCGTCCTCACGTGTTAAATTTGAGTTTTAATTCAATCCTTCACATTTTTTAAAACATAAAATAAATTTAGACACCATAAGCCTTTTGAAAATTGTTGCAAAAGTAGTTAAAACTCCAAGGATCCTTATAGTTGGGGAGGCAAGCGACCAAAAATTGCAAGCATTTTCGGATGGGTCCTAACTTTTTGCATGTATTTTAAAAGTTTCGTTATCTTTAAATTTGTACGTCTTTGAAAAAATTGCGAAACAAGCTTTATTAACAGTTTAAATTTTTTTATAATCGGCAGATGACATCTATTATACAGCCGTTTAAAAAAAGCGGCAAGGTCGCACGCAGCTTGCTTGTGCTGACGACAGTAGACTAGCTAGCTATAGATACTACTACTAGTAGGTAGGTATCTACTACATACCTACCTACTTATATTATAGAAGGGCAAGGCGCAACCTTTTATCGGCGACTGACAGCATCTGTTACAGAAATATACTGACTATATTTTTTGCGATTATAATAATATTCTTCACCTATATACTAAATTTTAGATTTAACGCGTGACTGACACGCCCGTTTACAAGATTTGCATGACTGATGATCGTAAAATTTATCTTTAATTAATATACTGCTTGCAAATTAATTTTGCCCCCACGCCAAACGCTAACAAAACCGGATGACTGACGACAGGCTATTTCTCTATTCTACCAATGTGACTTAATTTGAAAAAATTGGCCTTTAGAAAATGCTGGCAATTTTTGGTCGCTTGCCTCTCGGACTATTAGAACAGTTACCGAAAATCTATTTCAGTTGAATACCAAATAACGCAACCAGTTCAATTCTCTTTAAGTACTCCTAATCTAGAGGCATTTCATTAACTAATGAGCATTCTTTGTTGGATTTCAATAAATGTAGAAATTTTGAAGAATTTCTGAATTTTACTTCACCAGTTCTTGTGGCATTTCAATAATAAGTTTGTAGATAGAATTTTAAAATGTTCAATATTGCATTGAAAAAATTTAATTGGTTTGATTAATTGTAAGGAATTTGATTGTTTTTGTTTCGGAACATTTTGTTGAACAGAAGTAAGTTTATTTTCCAATTTATTTTTGTACACACTTGAAGTAATTCAGCATACCAATTAAATTTTAATGAACATCATAATAACCCAAAATGAAAATAATGAAAAATAACAACAACAAATGTTAAAAAAGACCCTGGTCCTATCTGAAACCAACAAGTTTACAGAAGACAGGATGATTTTTTCATTCTGCCCTTCTATTTTCAATTATTTTTTACCAATGGAATGAGTTTTGTAAAAACTTTTTTCTCACTGATGGTTAATAACAATACAATCCCATTAAAAAAGATTTGTGTTGAATAATAGAAAATAGGCGAAACTCCCAATATCAACCAGATCTGCATTAATATTTGCCAAGAAAAGTTTGGAAAAGTTAAGGATTTTTACCAACTTCATTGTGGGAACCCAGATGCAAGTTGAGATTAGAAATGATTATGTTTGGGAAGTACAAGTTTTACGAATAATTTGAAAGCCAATGAATGAAACTTTTTCTCATTTCATACCAACTGGTTTGTGTACCAATTTGTTAATTGAATAATGATGATCAAGAAAATACAATTCTCACAGATGTCCGTGGAACAAGAAGCAGTTTTCTCTTTAAACACTGTTAATTTTGATGTAATTTCCAACTGCCAAATGTTGTATGATTAATAGAGAAATATTTGTTCTTAAATTTCATTGACATTTTATTTATTTTTAGTGATGGAAATATATCATTGATAGGGCAACCATTGAAAAAAATATATAATAGAGGATACCAATGGAAACTATCAATATTAAAAATATTTAATAATAAATGATTTTTTTATTTGATATGACTATTTTTAGAAAAAATTAAGTTTTCTCTCAAATATAATTTATAAAACTATTTTTACAATTATTATGATCACTATTCAGTAGATATAATATGACTATTTGCGCCAATTTCATTTCGATCAATATACAACGAAATCAAGTTGCAATTTGCAAAAAACTCAAGAAAATTTGAATTTCACGAGCTAATGAGACGGATACACCTTAATGGAAGTGCGTGGAGTTAATTTGGAATGCGTTCTGAATTTATATTGCTGAGGTAGCGACAGGACAGTTTTCTGTTTCTGTTAATGTCATTATATGCTTATAAGAAGTAATTAATGTAAAATTGTTTGTTTGAATTGGAATATTTGTCTATTTTTAACCAACAAAACCAAAAAGGAGGAGGTTCTCTAGTCGACGCATATATTTTTTTTTTATGTATGATCACGCATAACTTTTTACTGCGACGTCCGATTCCGATAATTATTTTTTCAGTGGATAGGGTGTACTTTGAAGTTGGTCCCATTTGAATTTAAAAGATGAAATCCACCCCTAAGGGTAGCAAAATGAAGGATATTGATTACTCACCCTCTGAATTCTGGTTGGTTAACCGATTCTATCAGGCATAACTTTGTACTGGGTTCTTCGATTTGGATGATTCCTTTTTTAATAGATTGGGTATACCTCATATTTGGATTTCGAATGAAATTATCCACCCTTACGGGTAGAAAAATAGGGGATAAATGATTTTTCACTTGTGAACATTGGCACACACATGTAGTTGACAATGACTGATTGCTAGTGTCATCACAATCATTATATTCTATGAGAGGATGGAATGATATACAAAGTAATGAAATAAACTAACCAGAACAACAAAAATAATTTATATTACAACAAATAGTAAAAGTAGATAATCATATTATTTAACTGGTAATAGTTGAAGTAAGGTGGGTAAGTAAGTATTTTGGAATTAATAAAAAAACAAGCAGTTAGTAATTAGTAGATTTCACCCACAAAAAATTGAAAAATAAAAACTTTTTAACAAAAAATTAAACCGACGAAATACGGAACTGAAAAGTAAAAAATAAAATAAACCTTCTTAGTCTCAATAACTAAGCTCCTAAACTAATGTAAGTAACTAATTTTGAGTCGGGCCAAACAAACAATCAACGAAGATCATTAAATTACTTCAAAAAAACTATCAGAATGTCACCGCCCAACTCGATGCCATCATTTTATGCCTTACCTAATTCATTTGCTTGTTTGTTTGGCGCCGACTCAAAATTAGTTACTTACAATAGTTTAGGAGCTTAGTTATTGAGACTAAGAAGGTTCATTTTATTTTTTACTTTTCAGTTCCGTATTTCGTCGGTTTAATTTTTTGTTAAAAAGTCTTTATAAAGAAATAAGTATGTACCTTATATGCTTGTAAGAAGTAATTAGAGTAAAATTGTTTGTTTGAATTGGAATATTTGGTTGAATTGGAATATTTGTCTATTTTTGAAAGATCGAACAAAGAAATTATGTGAGATGAAACGACAAATCAACGAATTTTTTAGGTATCTTCGGACACATTCAGCTTTTAAACCATATGTTTTTGGTAGTAATGATTATTATTCAATTTGAACTAAAATAGCTGAATTTTAGTTGAATCTATGTAATACAAATACCCCAATAAACATGTATGGCTAACGTCTCAACAACATCTAGAGAGGGCTTGCGGCTCATTGTTCCTGAAACCGTTGCCATAGTTGTATTTTGTAGTAACCTGTACAAATGAACTCATTTTGTTACATATTTCGTTTGGCAATATTTCTTGAACATACGATTGGAAATATATTTCATTAGTAATTTCGTTTGATGATACAAGATACTTTTGCGCATTGCCCTGAACATCAATATATTAGAACTACACAGGGCAGATGTAACAATTTCTTAGTCGGCAATATCCGATCAAGAAATTAGTAGGTACACAAACCAGTCCGTATGAAATGAGGAAAAATTATTGGCATTAGCTGTTAGATTAGAACCTCTGGGATTTAACTCAAGGACTAAAAGGTATATTAAATAGATTAATCACTTTAATGGAGCTAATATTAAGTACATCTTTGATAAGAATTTGTTTCCCATGTGTTTTAAGATGACTGATGACAAAGATGTGTCATTTGTAGTTTACATTGAATTACACAAGTCTATAAGTAAATGTAATGCATATCAAGCTAATTCTCTATTGAAACTAACAACCTTCACGAGTATGAAAATTATTCACAAACGATCAACGGAAAAATGAAAAAGATCATTTTGTGTATAAATTAAATAAAAATTAAGATGCATAATTAAAAATATTATACAGTTTTAAGTAATTGGCATTTCATAAAAATATTATTCACGATATGTTTATTTAACTAAGCTTTGAGAACTTCTGAGAGATCTTTGAAATAGATAAAGCTGAGTATTTCCAGAACTAAAATAATTTAAGAGGTATTGCAAACAAGTTAAGTGCTAAGGCGTTACAGAAAATCAATACTTCAACCGTTTGAAAAAAAAAAAATCTTGAATTAATAGCCTGTTGGAATCATTGAGAGATTTCTTATTCTGCGCTAACTGAAACTTAAAGCTCTTACATACTATATGATAAAAGGTACCTTAAAAACTACTAATTTTGCATCACTAGCTTGTAAAAAATATATGATATCTTTCAATTGAGCTCCCACACTTTTCTGAAAGTGTGTTAAATATGTCTAGGTCTCAATACCAAAATATGTTTTTTCATATTTGTATAATAATAATTAATAAAAAAGAAAAAAAATATTCTATTTACAGAACAAACAAATCAACATCGGGTATAAAATAGATCTTACCCTTCAACTCTCCCTAATTTTGGCAATTTCTTTTATTCCTAAAACATATAGCTATAGTAGCATAGGTAATTGTATGAATATTTCAAACAATTTATCTGCAACAGTCGACATACTATGAAAATAGTCTCCTCAGTTTTCTTCCATGTGAGCCGTTCTGCTCTTCAACTTTGTAATTCTGATTTGACGGCTGCTGCTGCTCTCTGCTTCTCAATATACCTCCTCCTAGCCAGTTGAATCATGTTTTCCTTTCTTCTATGGAGGATTTTTTCCCTTTCCGATGAAGATTTTGAAAAACGACTTCCTAAAGATGCAGTATCCTCTCTAAAAATAAGGTTTTATCATTAGCTGCCACTACTCAGACATGTCATTGAAATCAATCAGCTAATAATTTCAGATCATAAATCTCAATTACGATATACAGTGTCTGCCAAAAACTTGGAACCATATGGGATTTTTTTTTACTATTTGTTTCTCAGAAAATGTCATTCTTCATAAAAGTTGGTGCATTCAATTTGACTGAATACGCGCATAGCCGTTATTATCAGTGGCGTGCGGTTAAGCGGGAATTGACCGTTATTCTAAATTCACTATAGAATACCTAAAGTGACATTACTATGGAAAATATCGAAAAAATGTATTGAAAAAAAGTTGTACTCTATAGTGAATTTCGAATACCGCACGCCACTGATAAAAACGACTACGCGTATTTAATCAAATTGAAAGAACCAACAATTCCCATTTGGCGGACACTGTATAATTATTAGATGAATAAATGTAAACACTAGTTCATTCAAAATCTTAATATGTTTTCAAGTCTCCTATAATAATATTACTACCCCTGACTAACCTGAGATCCCGATTTATGATTTATAATGTGTAGTTTATAATTTATAGTTCATAATTTGTAATTATATTTCTTATCTTTGGATTTGTTTTCCAATTTACAAATACCTACATAGGATATTTAATTATATGCACACACAGGTGTCTCACACCTAGGTGCATCTGGAAAAATTTAAATTAGAACATTACTACTCATTTATACTATGTTGTAATTTATATATTGTACTTGTGTAAGAATGAATGTGAATCTCATTTAATAATTATCTCATTTAATCTAGATGAATTTTTTTTACTGAAACGAGGATTTAACCTGGGAAGACAGTTGAATAAACACTGTTTTTACCCGACTGTAGCAAAGCCAAAAGGAGCATGCAATGTATGTATGATCATCTGTTCCCACATATCTTCAAAACTACTTATAATAATTTGATAAATGAGGTATCGTTAGAAGCGTCTTGATTGTCCGCTGGTTATAGGCCACACTAAGTTCAATAAGGCGCCCTCTAGAGGATATAAAGTCCAGTATTAACAAAAAAATGGAATGTGCCGTGTGTGCCTTAATTAGCACATTTTAAAAATATATACAAGGTGTAACATAAGTACATTAAAATATTCAAGTGACGTATTCCTGAGACAATTTTAAGAAAAAAGTCTATATAAACTTGTGTCCGGAAATGCTTCGTTTCGGAGATACAGGGTGTTGAAATTGAATTTTTTTGTTCGCTTTTTAAAAATAACTTTTGCAAAAAACAAGTTATTTGCACAAAATTTGGTACCCTGGGTTTTTTTGACGTGGGAAATCATAATTTCGTATTAATTTTCATGTAACATCTAGAGGGCGCTGCGTACGCTGTCATTATTTATTTCAAATTGACCTAACAGTAAACTTTTGGTACTTTTCATGAAAAAACCTTATTCCCACACCTTTTCCAAGTAAAAAAAGGTACACTTCTTCAACAATGCTGAAGGTGATCGTTTTCGAGATATTCACAATTTTCTATATCGATGCATGTTACTTAGCTCCTAGGGCGCTAAGTGAAGTTGCTGAGAACATTACAAAAACTAAGTATGTGGTAGGTCTCTTCAAAATAAACTACTTTTTTTCTATGAAATGTTTATCGAAAAATGATTTATTTTCGAGATACAGATTGTTGAAATTTTTCAAAACATGGTTGGTTTTTGTCATAAGTTATTTGCAACTGCAGTTATTTTCATCCAACTTTAAACACAGACTTCTTTCAAACTGAGCATTATCAAACTGCTTAATCAATCCAAATTAAAAAAAATTGTCAGTTTTAATTATTCAATTAGAAAGTGCTACATTTTGGAGTTTGTAAAAAAAAAACAATTCGGAGAAGTACTATGTTATTTATTAGGCAATTAAACATTTAAAAATTGAACGAAACAACTATTACAACAACTGTTCAAAGTGACGACCCCCAACAGTAATACAAGCTTCTGCTCTCCTCATCAAAGAATTCCGCACCCGTTGAAAAATGCCGGGAGTGTTTCTTATCGTTTCGCAGCAAGCTATGATGCGATCCCTTAACATTTCCTCGTTTTCAATGGGACTAGCACAAACTAGTGATTTTAGGTGTTCCCAAAAAAAATCGACGGGATTGAGGTCCGGTGACCTCGGGGGCCAATGCTGAGTGCCTCCTCTTCCTATCCATCGTTGGGGATATGCTACGACTAAGAAATTTCTTGCTATCAGACTAAAATGAGCAGGGGCTCCATCGTGCATAAACCCAGAGTGATTTCGGAGACCAATGGGAACATCTTCCATAAGCTGGGAAAGCCGTGTTCCAAAAAATGTTGGTAAGCATCTCCATTCAAACGTAAGGGGAGAAAATAGGGCCCAATTAAATAATTCCCAATTATGCCCACCCATACATTAAAAGAGAATCTGTGTTGGAAATGAGTTTGCGTTATCGCATGTGGGTTATCTTCCGCCCAGATGTGGTTGTTATGGAAGTTCATGATACCATTTCTTGAAAAATTAGCCTCATCTGTGAAGAGGATTTTCGATAAAATTTGGGGATGTTGTTCGACTTTTCTTTGAAGCCATTGAGCAAATTCGATACGTGGTTGAAAATCACGTAGCGTAAGTGCCTGGACATGCTGAATATGACAAGGATATAATTGCTGTTCCTTTAAAATTCTGTAAACGGTCATGTGACTCACATTTAAAGTTTTACTAATTTTTCTTGTACTTGTCTCTGGATGTTCACTAATTTCTTCGAGAACCGCCTCCTCCAATTCCACAGTTCTTATAGTCCGTGGCCGTCCTACTGCAGAATTTCTTTACAAGCTTCCAGATTCGGAAAGTCGCCGGAAAAGATTCGCAAATGTCGCTGCACAAGGAGTGACGCGTTGGGGATACCTTTTCTGATAGATGCGTCTGGCCTCGGTTGAATTTCCGTCAGCCAAGCCGTATGCAAAAACCATATCAGCCATTTCAGCATTCGTAAAGTCGGGCATGTTACCAAAAAATCACTTTATAAACTCCGAACTGTGAATTTGTCAATGAATAGTTAAAAAAGTGACAGCGAACTTCTATTTTTATAAACGAACGTTCATAGCCTACTCGATTTAATTAAATTAATTTACAAGCGGAGAGTGACAAAAATTATTGAAATCAAATTTGGCTATACTGATTAAGCAGTTTGATAATGCTCAGTTCAGAAGAAGTCTGTCCGGGTATACTGCGTATAAAGTTTGATGAAAATTCTAAAATTGCAAAAAAATTATGACAAAAACCAACCATGTTTTGAAAAATTTCAACAGTCTGTATCTTGAAAACAAATCATTTTTCGATAAACATTTCATAGGAAAAACGTAGTTTATTTTGACGAGACCTACCACATACTTAGTTTTTGTAACGTTCTCGGCAACTTTACTTAGCGCCCTAGGAGCTAAGTAACATGCATCGATATAGAAAATTGTAAATATCTCGAAAATGATCACCTCCAGCGTTGTTGAGGAAGTGTACCTTTTTTACTTGGAAAAGGTGTAGGAAAAAGGTTTTTTCATGAAAAGTACCAAAAGTTTACTGTCAAAACTGTTAGGGCAATTTGCTTACGCAGCGCCCTCTAGAAAATTAATACGAAATTATGATTTCCCAGGTCAAAAAAACCCCGGGTACCAAATTTCGTGCAAATAACTTATTTTTTGCAGAAGTTATTTTTAAAAAGCGAACTAAAAAATTTAATTTCAACACCCTGTATCTCCGAAATTAAGCATTTCCGGACACAAGTTTATATAGACTTTTTTTCTTAAAATTGTCTCAGGAATACGTCACTTGAATATTTTATCGTACTTATGTTACACCCTGTATACTAGCTGTTGCTTGCTGCTTTGTTTGCATTAACTCGATAATTGCATATAATTTATTTATAAAATCACCCTCAGATGTTTAGGCTATAAACATGATGGATAGTCGGTTTTTTTAATTTTATTTATATAACTTTTAATTTTATTTTCCAAACCTACCAAATAATTATATATTTATTTATTTATTAGCAGTACAAGAAGTAGAATGAGAATTTCAGTACAATTCTAGTGATGATAAATACCTTGCTTAAGACTATAACTAATAAGAAATATATTATACATATTGAAAAATAGAAATATTTTGTAAATAGAAGTTCATATGTAATTAATTCCTTAAGGTTTCACAAAAGGTTTAAAAGGTGATTACAAAAATGTATAAAACTTATTGGATTTAGAAATTGGAATGAGAAATTGTAATAAAGTAAAGCACATTGGATGACTTAATAGTAAATAAATAGAGCCGAAAATACGGCCCAAACAATTCCGAAACATTTTATTACAGTTTATTTCACCTTGCTTTGTGTTCTCCATGCTTTGAATTGCACTGGAACAAAATCAATATGAATAATATCACTGGGCAAAAAAAGAACACCCTAGGCCCCAGTAAAAGCACAAATTCGATAATAATTTCACGAAAAATAATAAACCATATAGTAACATTAAATAACTCCGCTGTATAGAAGTAGATAATAGGAAATCAGAAGAACTGTCAATAAATCTGAATGTGAAAGTGCTGAAGATTTTTTAGACAGACAATCTGATCTTAAAGTTACCCTGATACTACTCAACATTCAGTACAACAATTTGAATAAAGAAAAGGTTTAGACCAAGAGCCGGAGTCACTTCTAAAACGTATCATAAGTTTACGCACACTGAACACGGAAACTTGTGGTATCAATGTCGACGATGCTACAGATATGCCCGCCAAACATTTTTTCTGGGGCAAAGAGGGATGCTGAACAGTTACAAAAAATAAGGTGAAAAATATTGAAAGTTCGCGACTGAGGGTAGTAAAAAATAAAAGTTTACAATAAAATAAAGCGAAACTTGGCTATTGCAGTCGTCTAAAACTTGGCGTTCACCTGCTGCAACGTTCAAAATATGTCAATAAAACGGCGCCGAAAAAATCTGAGAGTTTACTACTGACAATTGGAGGGATCTTACCATTTGCCTTTGAACAATATAAATTTCGTCCACTAGTCATTTGTTCCCGTGACCTTCTGCTTGGTAGGAGACAGTGTAACCGCTGAGCTATTTCCTCTTTGGTAAATGACTCGAAGTTCATTGCCAAATTTCCTATATACCCGAATTTTCCAATTTCCAGGCAACTTTCATATTACCAACATTAAAAAAAAATAGGCAAATCGGTCCAGCCTTTCTCACATTTTGCGCTAACAAAGAATCAAGATTCATTTTTATTATATAGATGAATATGTCTTAATTTTCTAAATTTTGTTTATACATTTAAAAAAAATTATTTCATGAATTAATAAACCAGTAATCCAGCCATTGTTTTCCCGTATTCTCATATATATGTTGGTAGAAGACAGATCTTCAGATTCTAAAGTCATATTCATTAAATCCTGGAATTCTTCACATTGGGTTCTGGCAAAACATTCAACAAATCAGTAAACAAAGATATAATCCGGGGTTAAAAAGGTTTTTAATTTCTTGTTCTAATTGTAATGCTTAGGTTTATTATAAACATAATTAAAAAATTTTATTTATTTTGAAAACATTAAAAAAAGTAAACAAATAAAAATTAATGTAAACAAAATGAATGCCCGATTTTACAAACAAATGCTTTAAAGAGATAGGATCAGTTATGCATAGTCTAAATTCTGTTTAAAAAATCAACAATTTTAATATAATTTACCTAAATTACAAAGTCTAGTGAAAAAGGTAGATGAAATACAAATTATTCTGAAAAATATAAACAAACGCTATATTGATTGTAACTGAAACATGCATAAAGACAAATGATACAGATTATTCAATATCCCTTATTTCACTAGCATTCACCAATACTGTGAAGATAAGCAAGGAGGTGGAGTGGCAATTTATTTGAAATATAAGGAAATACATAAAAATATAAATAGTAATGATTCCTGATCATGAACAAAAATGACCCAAATTATTATACCAGTAAACAAAACAATTAAAAAATAACTGATCATTGTATAATTCCATATAATCCATTGAAATATCTGAAATTGCTTTAAAAAATTACATAAAATGAAATCATTATAATTGATACACCAAATTCAGGCAAATACTATCTGATGAATTAAATAGAACCCACTATTTAATTCATCAGATAGTATTTGCCTGAATTTGGTGTATCAATTATAATGATTTCACATTTTATGTAATTTTTTAAAGCAATTTCAGATATTTCAATGGATTATATGGAATTATACAATGATCAGTTATTGAAGTATTTTCAAATTTTTTATTGAAATTTAGTTGGTAGCAATTAGTCAAAATACGATCGAGAATGCTGAAAGAATTGTTTTGTTTACTGGTATAATAATTTGGGTCATTTTTGTTCATGATCAGGAATCATTACTATTTATATTTTTATGTATTTCCTTATATTTCAAATAAATTGCCACTCCACCTCCTTGCTTATCTTCACAGATTGGTGAATGCTAGTGAAATAAGGGATATTGAATAATCTGTATCATTTGTCTTTATGCATGTTTCAGTTACAATCAATATAGCGTTTGTTTATATTTTTCAGAATAATTTGTATTTCATCTACCTTTTTCACTAGACTTTGTAATTTAGGTAAATTATATTAAAATTTTGATTTTTTAAACAGAATTTAGACTATGCATAACTGATCCTATCTCTTTAAAGCATTTGTTTGTAAAATCGGGCATTCATTACTGTTTGAAGAATTATTTTGGATAATATTACTTTTGCATTTTTATTTTGTTTTTTGCAAATAAAAGGGAATTTATTACTACAATGATTATGTTGTGATAATAAACCATAAGCATTACAATTAGAACAGGTATAATATTAATGAAATCCTCTCTTATTTTGAATGTATGCCATCCAAGGATTATATTTTGTTTACTGATTTGTTAATTTTTGCATATTTTTTTAAATTATTATTTGACTGTCTTTAATATTTGATATTTAGAATCTCATGATTGATATGATTAAATAAGCAAAGCTCCTTTTTTTAGTTCATCTGTACTTCTGAAATTTTTTGATCTAATGAAAACCAGTCTAGATGATCTTAGCTTTGTCGTTGTGATAACATATCTAATTCTATTTATTTTTTAGTGATTTCTAGTAGTCTTTCTATTTCTTCATCCGAATTTGACTTTAATTGAACACCTTTCTTATGAATTTCTTGAATTTTCGTTTTTCCAGCCTTTGCAACAACTGGATTTATTTTTTTATGAATATTTTCTTTGGCCATAAATAGGAGGATGGCAGATCAGCAATTTTTCTGCGATTTCTCCAAAGCAATTGACTTTATGAATCACGAATACGGCTGTAGAAGATGTTTTCTAAACCAATTTTACTGGTCGGAAACAAGCAGTTAATGCTAATTTTGTATCAAAGATTAAATTTTTTATGATTTATTCAAGTTTTTTAATAATGCGTCCTTGAGTATAAGGTCCATAAGGACATTCAAAAAGTTTAAAAAAACAATTGAATTCATTATAATTAGAAAAGTTTTTATTTTTGTATGTACCTAAATATGTTTGGTACATATATTTTTGTACTGTGAAACTGTATATGTTGATTTACTGATATTATATTAACTTTTTTAAATATCATTAACACTGTTTCTGTAAACAATTCTAATTCTAATTACAATGTTTTAAAGGAGATTATTATTAATAGTTTTTTAGAGCACCAGAAAAATGATTCATAATGAATACTGTCAATAGGTAATTCAGAAGCTGCAGAATTCAATTCAATACTCAAGTTGTCTTTTTCCTAAATTCACTTTATGCATAATATCCAAAGCACCCAGGATACATTGCCTGAGCTGCTTTATTTTTCATTAGGAAAATTCATAAAGAAATTTCAGTTTTCAGAAAATTCCAATAAATTTACTGAAAAGACTTACGTTTCCAGAGTCTCTGTACTGAACTGATCCCAGTCTCTCGTGCTCGGCTCAGGATCGGATTGTAGCAGTGACATGGGGCGGTTCATTGGCTGATCAAGATCCAAATCTCTGAACATAGCCGGTGCAACCAATCGGCTCTCCAGAACATTCTCAATTGTCAACTCCACAGAGCGAGTGACTCGTAGATCTTCAATTATAGTGGATAGTGGAATGTGGGGAAATAAAGTCTGGACCTTCAAATAAATGAATAGTTATGTGCAAAGAGTGCCCAAATGTTATTTTGGTATATTAGGAGGTTCTTTTTTGACAAAAAGTAAAATAAAACATTTTAAGACATCAAAGTACAATTGTTCACTAAGTGTAACAATATTTCAACTTCACGTTAGTTTAGGTCACATACTGCAAGTTCATTTAGAACCACTTCCAATATATAATTCTCTATATGAAGAACTGAAAAATCTCAATAAAGTTCAGAAAAAAAAATGAAAAAGTTCATGCTCTTTAATAACTCAAAAACAGATTCGACTATATTTTTTGTTTAATATCAATTCATTAGAATATCTAAATATATCTACATAATCTATCATAATCTAGAGAGAGAGAGAGAAATATACTTTATTGTCCAAGAAAAAACCTTCTTATTGACAAAGCTTCTTAAAATCTAAATTGTATAACACTTTAAAAAATACAGACACAAGTGACAGAAAGCCTAAGAAAAAAGAAAAATATACACAGAGACATAATTTAAAAGTAGGATCACATGTCGTTACGATAAAATATAAAAATAAAATTTCAGTTTAGATAATACATATATGGGAGGGTATATTATAAAGGTATATTAAAATAATAAAGGTATATTAAAATAATAATCACAACAGAGCTTCATTGTAGTATTCCTCGAGATTGTAATGAGCTTTTGTTACAAGGGCTTCTTTAACAAGGTATCTGAACTTTATATAATTTCTTTCCTTTCTAATTTCGTAGGGTATGTGGTTGTATAGCTTTTTACTTTCATAAATCAAAGAATCCTTAGTCAGACTTGATTTTGGAATGGGGGGAGCGGTACTTTATATTCAGCTGCTTGTCTGGTTGAGTAATTTGCTTGTATCGGTGCTTTTAATGTAATGTATTTTTGTGAATCAGACACACAGATTCCAAAATGAAAATACAAGTAATTGTGAGAATTTTTTCTCTCACGAACAATGGTTTACATGACTCACGATACACCACCTTACATAGAAGTCTAATTGCTCGCTTTTGTAAAACAAAAACTGAGTGAAAGAGTTGTTGACTGCAATATCCCCAGAATGCAACACCATATCTCAAGTGAGACTCTATCAGTGAATGATAAACCATTTTTGTTGTAGATGAGCTTAGTTCATTCGATATAATTCGGAGTGCATAGCATCCTGATGCTAATTTTTTTGTTAATACTGAAATGTGATGGTCAAATTTCAGTTTATTATCAATATACATTCCTAAGAATTTTGTTTGGTTTTTATTTTCCAGGATATCTCCGTTCAATTGTAAATTTTCAATTTTAGAAGCGAAGGTGAGTAAATTAGTTTTTTTGATATTGAAGCACAAGAAGTTTGCGTCACACCATTGTTTCACAACCTCCAGATCCTTTGTAATAGTTTCTTTCATATCTAAAGAGTTTTTCCCATGCCATTATCACTTTGCATTTTTACTCTTATATACAGTACAATTCATTCATCTTGGCGAAAGTTGGCGCAAGATGTCATTAGACCCGGTTGATTCAATTGGTTCGTTGTTTTGACCATAGGCGTGTATGTTATTTGGATTTATTTGTCATTATCAGTTTATCGCACAGAGCACAAATCAAACTAACATCATGCCGCTGTCTACAGCAGAGTGGGCGTTAACCATATGAAATCGGTATTGTACGCACCAACCTTCTGGCCTGATTAGAAGGCGACTACTGTACATACTTCCTTGATCCCTGTTATATAAATAAATATATTGCAAGGAATATATGGAATACCAAGCTCCGAATGTCCTAGGACATACATAGGACAAACTAACAGGCGAGTCACCAGCTGAGTTTACAAAGATCAACTTGCTCTCTGACACTTAGACCCTTCTTTGGCACTCTCCAAGCACTATGAAGAGACAGGTCAGTTTTCGACCACACCAGGACCATTGCCACTGAGAGAACACTGCAAGCGAGAGTCATTCGTGAAGTGCTTGAGATCGAAAAACACCCGAACAAACTACCCAATACTTGGAAACCTCTACTTTCCCGCCTTCCTGCCAAACCAAGCCCTGCCCATAGTTCCACTCCACTGAATTCACCTTTTTTTTTTGAGAGAAGGGAAACCCTGCATGGACACCAGCCACTTTCATGTTGTCTATCGTGGTCTGGTAGTGCCGGTCTCCTACCGTCTAAAACACCCCTGTGCTCTCCCTGGCACCCTGGAATCGTCGCAATACATACATCATGGGTGTTGGGTGGTCAGATCATTCAGTTCTCTTTCCTTATCGTCTTCCTTCGTTCTGGGCCGCTCTTTCTTCCATCTCTTTCCTTTCCATCATTCCCCTGACTGTGGCATGTATGTGGTCCCATTTTTCATTGGCTTTTATCATATTCCGCATCATATTGTCTGGAGTGATCGCCTCGCCAATCTCATGCATCAGTTGTGTGCGAGGTCATTCCTATCTGGGACAGTGGAAAAGAGTGTGCTCGGGTGAATCTGCAATCCGAATTATTTGTCTTCTTTATTTTTTATGTATATGTCCCAAAGGATCCGTGACCTGTTAGTGCCTGTGTCAGGAGGTATTCCAATCTTCTATGCCCGCACGCAACCCATGTCTGCAGGTTCGGAATTAGTCTCTTCGTTCTCCTGCCACACCGTTTGCCACCTGTCTGAAGTTTCCTGTCTAGCACTTCTCTTATTTAGCTCGAGGTGCCCATTTCCGTTTCTGTAGAGGATGTATCTCTCCTCCCCGAGTTTATCTATTGGCGGGTTCCCTGTTACCACTTGTATATCTTTTATCCTCAGTAGCATCCGTCGCTGTGCCGATTCCAGTTTTTTTCGGTGGGTTTGTACCCTTTTGCAGCCCTCTTTATGTGTTCTCCAAATCTCATTTGGTCGTCTAGAATCAACCCCAGGTAGCGCACTGCTTTGGTGGGCCTCAGTATTTCACCCCCTATATTTTTCCCTCCTTCGTGGACCCCTAAGGATCACGAGTTCAGTCATGTTTGTTGCCAGTTCCAGATGGTGCTGTCTCAGCCAGCTGTTGATTTGCATTATAGGTCCTTCTGCCCTGCAAATTACATCCTCTTTTTTCTGAGCAGTGACCACTAGCGCCAAGTCATCGTCATAGGCAATGGACTGCCATGAGCTCGATCTCTAAGACACCATTGTACAGCAAGTTCCACAGATCTGGACCCAGTACCGACCCCTGTGGTACTCCCGTGGTCACTTCCATATCCTTGCCATTGACCCTGATGCGCCGGTTCTCGAGGTATACATTGACAATTGCTATCAGGTATCTAGGGATTTCTCTTCTGATTAGCTCTCTAATAATGAGGCTCCATGCCGCTGTATTGAAGGCATTTTATACATCCAATGTTATTAATAAGCACCATCTGTTCCTTTGGTTTTTTGCCACCTCCATAACACCCTCTACCGCGTCTATGGTAGAGTAGCTCTTCCGAAAGCCATGCTGATTCGGGACAGTCCGCCGCTATCTTCTATGGCCTGACGCAATCTCTCTCGCAGCATATATTCATAGTTTGCTGATCACGCTCAGCAAGCCAAGAGGCCTGTAGGCTGTGGGGTCATCCATCGCCGGTATAAGCAGTAAGCGGACCAGTTTCCACTTAAGGGGGAAGTCCTCTGCCAAAAGCAATCCATTCAACACATTTAGCATCCATTCTGGAGCTGTTTCCATGGCCACCTTCATGGCCTCTGGTGGAATCCCATCTGGGCCAGGGGCCTTTCCGCTTTTGAGGCTTTTTGCCGCCGTGAGCATTTCTTCCAACGTAAAAAGTTGCACTTTCTCCTTTATTCTATCACAAATATCGGGCATTCCATCCTCTGTCCGAGGGAACAGCTTTTCGGCAATACCCTGGGTCAATTCTTCTGCCAGTAGGACTGGGTTCGGGTTCGCGAAATGACCCATGACTATAGCCATTGCCACAGATGTTATCATTTAGATCCTCACACAGCGTCTTCCAGTGCTCTCTTTTTGATGTTTTAATGAGCTTCTGTAGGTACTTCTTTTCATTTTTGTAGTTTTTTTTAAGCTGGCCTTTCTCTTCTTCTGGTATGTCTCTTCGGCTCAGTGCCCTATTGGTCTGTCTCCTAAGCCGCGTTTCGCTATCTCTTGGTTCCACCAATATGGTTTTTTATTGTTGTTCTTTCGTGTGGAGGAGTCTTGTCCTTTCGTGGGGGAGTCACTCTGCTCCGTGACTTGGAGTCACCATTCCAAGGTTGCTTTGAAAGCTTCCCAGTCTTAGTGAAGACCTTTTCCATTCTTCTTTTCGCCCTGCCCTTGACCTCATAGTATATTAGTGCGTGGTCACTCAAAGGTTCGTCATCTAAGATAGTCCACTTGCCTAAGTGCCTAGCGATTCCTTGGGTTGAGCAGGTCACGTCGATCCATGACTTGCGATCCCCCCTGAGAAATGTCGGCTTTCCTCCACTAGGTATTTTCCCCTATGATCAGTCACCGGAGACTCCCACTGATGTGCCTTGGCATTCAGATCTCCCACTATGCAAAATTCCTTGCCACTATCCCTGCCATACTACATTGCTCCGGGCAAGTGTCTCTTAAAATCGGCCAAACCAACGTTCGGTGAGATGCATAAAACAGTCAGGCAGCAATGACTCAAGCGAATGCTCAGATATGCATTTCTGGCCTCTACTTTATTAACCTCTACACCCTTGGTTCGGAAAAGCACCAATACGTCCCCCCTTTTGAGCGGTTCAAGATACATTGGAATATTTTTAGGAGTTCTGTTGCAGGTTTTGGGGAACTTCTCTTCCCCTCATCTGCGTACTTTCGCTGTTCATTCCACCTCTTCTACTCATGACTATGCGTCTTAGTTTATTGCACTTCATCGACGTAGCTTTGTGCCCTTCGGTTTCGCAAAGGGAACAGTATGGTTCGTTTTGCATTCTTTTACCTTGTGTCCTATCTGTCCGCAATTGTGGCAGTTGTTTTTCCTTTCCTCTCTAGTGGGAGCAGTGCCCTAATTCCCAGCATCTGTAGCAGCGTTCCACTTCTGCTCTCTCCTCTATTCTACAGCTTGTTAGGCCTATTCTGATTCTTTCCCCGAATCTGCTTCTGACTGTCTTATCAATTTTTAGGGTAATATTCTGAGTGCTTCTGTATCCCGGTCTTACCGAGGATAGGGTGTATTCTGCCTGTCCCGCTATCTGCTTCACTGCCGTTTCGACTTCTTCCTTTGTTGTTACTTCATCGATGTCTCTGATGTGCAGCACTTTGTAGACGTTTTTGGGCTTCTTTGTCCGGGCATCTATACCTCTTCTGGACAATCTTTTGTCACTATCCTTTTCATGTCCAGGTAATTGCCACCCGCATCGATATTTTCTCTTAGCTCTCTTGCCTGTATTTTTCTCAGCTCTTCTATTGTCACTGGTTCATCTGTTTGGGTCTTCCCTGGTGCTTATTTCACTGGTTCCGTAATTTGCCTGTCTGCAATTCAAGTTCAAGTTTATTCATCTGAAGACCACAAGTGGTATAAGACATGTCAAGAATTTGGAGTATAGAGACAATACAAAATTACAGACTAAAAAATTAAATATTACAAGAATGAGTACAAGTGCACACAAAGTACACTACAATTTAAATATTATGATAAAAAAAACAATTTTACATAGAGTACGACAGAATACACTAACATTAAATCACATCTCAAAGAATTCTTCCAAAGTATAGAATGCCTCCATTAGTAATTTTTTCAGTGACTTCTTGAATCTGAAATAGGTAGGTTCATCTCTAATGTTTTGGGGAATTTTATTGAAAATTCGAATTCGATACTTAGAGGTCCGTTTCGCTAGGTTTAAGTTGTTTAGAGGAGTATTCAGCAGATGCTGATTCCTGGTGGAATGACTGTGAATGTCATTACGGCAGAGTAAAGTATTTTACGTTTGTAAATGTAACAAGCAGTTTCAATATGTACAGAGAAATCAGCGGTAATACTTGTAGCTTTCTAAAGAGAGGTCTACTAGATTCTGTTTGAGGTTTACGAAACATGCACGAATGCATTTTTTCTGTGTAATAAAGAGCGTTTGGCAGCAGGTGATTGTCCCCAGACTATGATTCCATATGCCAGTCTCGATTGAATTTCTGCAAAATAGAAGTCTTTCATTACCGGGGTTGTCAGGACATTATACATACAGCGTATCTGGAATATTTTGGTGTTAATATTTTTTATTACTGTAGATATGTGGGTTTCCCAGTCTAGTTTATCATTTATAGTGAGACCTAAGAACTTAACAGTGGTATTACAATTCACGTTAGTGTTGTTTAAGGTCAGGTTGATATTTTTAATTTGTTTTTGTCTTGTATGGAAGATAAGAAATTCAGTTTTTGCTGAGTTTATATACAGCTTATTTTTTGAGAACCATTTGTCAATTTTGTACATCAGATCGATACTACCTTGTTCATTCAAATCATTAGATTCTTTTGATACCAAGATCGACAGATCATCCGCATACAAGATAACTTTAAATTCTGATAGATAGTTCACAATGTCTGCCAGATACAGGGAGAATAGAATTGGAGCTACTACACTTCCTTGAGGAACTCCTACTTTCACGGGAAGTGTAGTGGAGTAGTGTGAAGAGATAAGACCTCTCTCATTTTGGGATAATGATAGATATTGATTTCTATTTGCAAGAAAAGATCTGAACCAATCATGTGCTCTTCCTCTAATGCCAAGTGCCCAGAGCTTGTCTAGTAGCCGATTGTGTGGTACACAATCGAAGGCTTTACTCAAGTCGCAGAATACTCCAATTGGACATTTTCTTTTGTCAAGCTCTTCAAGAATATTATTTATAGACTCAGTGGTAGCAGTAGTAGTTGACCGCGTTTTTTTGAATCCATGCTGTTCGGTTGGTATTAAATTAAATTTCTCTATGAAAGGATTGAGCCTTTCTAGCATGCAGTATTCGAAAATTTTGGAGAATGAAGGTGTTAAGGAGATTGGCCTATAATTATCCAATTCATTTCTACAGTTTTTTTTGTGCACAGGTATAACTTTCGATGTTTTGAGTAGGGCAGGGACTGTGCCTGTCTCGAAGGAGTAGTTGACAATGTGGGTGTTCGATGATAATAGAAATGAGCTGAATTCTTTGATTACATTACAAGGGAGGTCATCAGGTCCTGAAGAATGTTTGTTTTTAAGTTTTGCAAAGATGTGGATCATATCATTTTCTGTGAATGGCAGTAGCACCAAGGATTGTAAGGTTCTATTAGGCATATCTGCAGAATCCTCGAGGGGGATTTGCGGAATAGAATCAATTATTTTTTGGGGTGCTGATATAAAGAAGTTGTTGAATATATTAGCAACTTTACTAGGGTCTGTAATCAGTTCATTATCCTGCAAGATTTGTATATTTGGTTGCATTGAATGTTCCTTGTTTTTGAGTTTATTGATGATTGACCAGGAGGCCTTATTTTTGTTTTCTGAATGTTGGATGACATTGCTGAAATGTAACTTTTTGGCGTTATCAGTAAGATTTTTATGTTCATTGAGCCTTTGTTTATATATAGGTTTTAAATCAGGGTGTTTTTTTTGAAGAGCATATAGATCCTTCAACGATGAACTAGAGGCTTTTACTTCCTCCGAGACCCCGGTGCTGTTTGCTTTACTTTTATTTTGGAGGTGTTTTAGGGGAAATGCTACATTAAAGTGGGATGTCAGAATACTAATAAAGTTCTTATATTTGTCGTCGCAGGATTTTGCCTTATAAACAGAGACCCATTTTTCAGAATCGAGTAATTCTGCCATGTGGTGCTTATTATTATTGGAAAATATTCTTTTGAACGTAAAAGATTTTTTCGGCGAGCGAAGTTCGACAGTGATTTTTTGACAGAGGTAATAATAAGTCTGTGATCAGAGATAGGTGTGTCTACTACTAAAGAGATCGACTGTACATTTGTAAAGATATTATCGATTTTGGTACTCGAGTGTGAGGTTATTCTTGTATAGTCATGAACTATCGATCTTAGTCCAAACTGTTCAGTGATATTCAAAATACTATATGCCTCTTTAGATGGGGTACTAAAGTCAATGTTGAAGTCTCCGCTTAACCATATTTGTGAACTGACTGAGAATACTTCATTTAATAGTATCTCAAGTTTATCTAGGAAATTTTGGAAATTACCGGTGGGTGATCTGTAAATGGAAAACATTTTGTGGGTTTTGAAGCCTGCACCACAGACCTCAAAGTCTTTTTCAGTACATATATGAACTAGAGAGATAGGAGTTGCTTCATAGCCTTTCTTTGCCCATAATGCAGTGCCTCCTCCTCGATATGTGTTTCGACAAAAACTACTTACCAAGTAATAATTATCAATTGGAAAACTACCTATTTCATTTTCTGATAGCCAGGTTTCTGTTGCCGCAATGAATGGTGGATATGAGTGATGTTCAAGTTCTACTTCTATTTGAGTTTGTTTGTTTCTGATACTTTGGAAGTTAAGATAAAACATAAAATGTACATGTTCCAGTTCCAGCGTCTCACTTGACTCTATATTGGGATGACTTATGCTAAAAAATCGTTCTCTTCACTTGTTCTATTGTAATTATTGTATCTCTTGAAGTCGAATCTTTTGAATCCAACTCCCTTTGGCCAAAAGGAGGTATCGTATAAGGTTTCCTTATGTATGAAGTCGGCGCCTACCATGAAACATTTAAGACGATGCTCATTGGTTGTGAGTTCCTTCACTACGACCGTTTCATTGTTAAGTTTTTTTTCTACAAATTTTTTAATGTTGAGGTCCTTCACATTTCTCTTGACTCTGTATAGATATATCCAAGCTTTAGGTTTTCTCCAGTGAACTCTTCATCATTGTCATCGGCAGCGTAATATTTTTATTTTTTGCATTTTGCGAGTATTCCATCTGTTTCTGGGAAAAATAAAATTGTCTTCAGGTTTTTCGCTACTATCATTATCGTTAGAGGCGACTTGAGGTTCAATTTCACTTTCTATGTGGTGGCTGGTTTCAGATGAATTGGATTTCTTCTCTTTTGTGTACTTATTATTTGACTCATATCCAGTTCTTTGTTTATTTATGGTATTTATGATATGTGACTGACCTGACATTTGGGTCAGTTGTTTTGTAGTGTTTGGGTATTCCAGTTGTGATATATTGTGTTTGTTAGTGTTGGTGTTTTTTTCCTTATTTGTTGTTCTTATGTGTTGATAAGTTTTTGTTGGTCTTAGTTAAAACATCACTTTTCATCTAATAACATTTTATTTTCCCAGAGAATTTCGTATTTTGCGTCTTTTTCGACAATTAGTTTTCTCAGCAAATCAATTTCCATTAATAAGTTATTGATATTGCTATCGACATTGGTACCTTGTGATGATGATTCACCTTGTTGCCCTACGGCCACATATCCTTGGATGTTTTTTGATTGTTTCTCACTGCAGCACACTATTCTTGTTTCATCTAGTATATGGTATTGTTTTCTTTCTACACAACTTTTGTGGAATGCATTCCCACATTTTATGCACACTGTAACACCAACTAGTTTGGATTTACAACATTCAAAAGTCTTACTATTTGCCCTTTTATCACAGAGCTCTTTACCAGCTTGTAGCTGGTCAGCCATCTTGAATTCAATTATGTCCCTGTAGTTCGTTTAGGGTGTCATTATCCAATTCCGTTCCCTTTGTCGTCCGCTCTGATTGTCTTACTTCAGCGTCTACCTTTTCTTTGGTTTCCATTATGGTTTCGTACGGGTCTTTCAGGGTGTGGACTCTTTTCTTCAGGCGATAGGTTTCCGTGTCTATTTCTTTCGAAATCTTCTTTATCTCCACCTTTGTGTTAACATTTGCCTTGATTAGCTTCATTAACTGTGTGGTTTTTTCCGTCAGCTTGTTGATAGTCTTTTGTAGGTGTTCAAACTCAGACTCCCTTTTCTTAACATCTGTTGTTTTTTTTGGTGCCGCTTTCTTTTCTTTTTGGGTTGACTCTCTTCTTCAACCTCGATCCAGATGATATTTTCGTTGTTGGGGGCCCCTGCTAGTTTCCCTACCTCTAATAGCTCAAAAATTGGGCTTTTAGTTAGTTCTTCATCTTGGAAGCTATCTGGTGTTTTATCCCCGTCAGGGTTGGCGTCCTGGAGTATGTTCGGCGTTACGTCGGCGTCGACATTGCCCGAACCCCGAGGGGTCATACATTGATCTTCTAAACCGCTGGTGGAGCCTCTTCGCATAGGTGTTTAAGACGTTGTAGGTTTTTTGCCTTCTGCCTTCTCTTTTCCTTCCTTAGGTGGAGTACGAGCCAACGAGGGTTTCCTTACAAAAGGATCATCTGCATTTTTCCAGTCATAGTTGTTTGCTTTGGTTTTTGTATTCTTTATGTGAATCATTTTAAATCCCACGAGTAGGGTTGGAAGTCTGTCCAGAGGGGCAGTGCGCCCTTGCCCCGCTAAGGCTATCTTCCCCGGAAGGTCGCCATGTTCCCAGTGGCTCCGTTCGGGACCATATGTCGCCTGACCATTCACCCCTCAGCACGGGTTGCATAACACCTTAGGTTGTGGATTTTTTGTTTATTCCTTTGGCAGTGATAAGAGTGAAAGGAATGACCCCTAGCTCTAATAGCGTCTGGGGCGGAAGAGAACAAGAGTTGGTCAGGAAAGGATGAAGCGAGAGAGTCTGACCCAAGGCTAGTTGAAGATAGGTCAGAAACAGCTCAGGGACCCCAGGATTGCCAACCCCGTGCTCAAAAGATATGAGCCCACTGAATTCACCTGGGATAAATACTCCACATCCACCCTCTGATCCTCAGTTCCCTCGCAGGAGTAGGCAGATTGAGACCTTAGAGGGAAATAATGGCGAGACCTGGGGATTAGGCAGATTGATACCTGGGGAGGCAGATTTGATACCTCGGTTGGAAATCATTTTCTTTCCTAAGTGACAACACCTGTGGAGTAAGTAGGCAAATTGAGACCTCAGGTGAAATTAACATTCCTACCTAAGTGACTACAACCTAGAACTAGGCAGATTGAGACCTTGGTTGGAAATCACTTCTCTCTTTTACTCTTATCAATAACTTCTTGAAAATGGCTCCAAAATGAGAGCCGAATCATTTAAATTATGAAATTTCTAGATGCGGTTCAACCCGATCTATCAATATTCAGAATAACCATTATATATATATATATATATATATATATATATATATATATATATATATATATATATATATATATATATATATATATATATATATATATATATATATATATATATATATATATATATATATAGTGATTAGAGGTTTTTCAACTTGCATTTTGATTAGAAACTTGAAGTTTGGTATGCTGTCATGATCGTCCTACCTAAAATATTTTTAGTTCTACAGCTATAAAAGGTGTGCCAAATGTCAATAAAATGTCAATATCATTCTTATTTTAAATGGAAACCTATTTTTTTTTACATGATTCGATTAGGAAATCAAATTTGTGGAGCAATTAGCAGGAAGTCCAGGCTAACTCCTAAGGTCCATTCGATGATCCCATTTTGTACCATATGGGCCCAAACGATTTTCAAATGTCGCAAATATTGGCATTCTGAAGAAAATTGAATTTTAGGGTGAGTTACTATAGCTAACTTCAACCTCTATTGTGTTATTCAATAAAAATCAAGAAATACCTTTATCTTGCCAAAAGATTATTTGCTGTTTCAAGTATGCCATGGAAACAAAAGTCAATTTTAATTACCATGTTGACTGCCGTAGCACTGATACCTTTTCCCAAGCTGATGCCAGGAAAGTTTTTTGAATTGGTTTAAAAAACGGCCATGGTGCGCAAACATAGTTTTATACATGTAGTAATGGTCCACATCTCCCTCAAGCAGCTGTGAGACCTCGTCATTGGTGTGGGAGCCCAGTAGCCGCCCCTCCTCAAGCCTAAGGTGTGATGCGATACGTGCCAAGGGATGGATGGTATCTGAGTCTATCAGATACCGAGAACGGATCCTCTGGGACACTGGGCGAAATCTCAGAGTAATCAGCCTTAGCCCTGCAGGGCCGGACATACTTTTTCCCCATACTTGTGGGATTTTGATGGAAAATAACATTAAAAAAATCAAATCTAAGAGGGATATAGCTGGTAAGGATTCAGACCCATCAGCAAGCACCTCATCCAACACTGTGGAGACGGACCACGGTAGTATCGAATAAACGGGGACATAAGGAACCGACAAAACAAGAGAGGGAGTTAAGGACCTCCAACTGAACAGAAGACCCCCTGGGATGTCTGGCGCCTAGTTGAGGAAAATCGTAAAGGCCCAACCCAAAGGTGACGACCAAGGAACCGAGGGTAGGAAAAGAACTCGGGATGAATCCAAAACGCCGGAAAAAACGGTAAAAAAACCCAAGAAGTCAACCAATTCTTCTGGAACATACAGTGAGGTTGCTAACAAACTCAGGATGGCGGTGATTGAAAGACGCCATTCTGAGATTTCCCTTGATCAGAGGCAGGCGGACCTGATCCAAGAGAAATTGATCGAGGAAATGGACGGAGCACCTTCGGGGAGCCCAAATTTGATCCAGTTCCTCAAAACAACGTTCAGCGGAGGGGTGCTTTGGGTAACCTGCACGAACGAACAAACAAGAGTGTGGCTCCGGGAAAAGGTAGAGGGGATGGTCCAACTTTGGGAGGGTGCTTAAATCACGGTTGTGGAGTCAAAATTCCTCCCAAAAAAGACCCAGGGTCCTAGCTTTCTTTGGGATTTTTTTTTGGAAAAAACTACTTGGAAAAAAAATCCAACCACTTTTCTCATTGTTCTGGACATTGCGGTATTTTTTCCACAAATTAGTGATCTTGCCTATTACAATTGTCTTTTGTTTCCTTGGCATAATTGAAAACACAAATCATCTCTTGGCAAGATTCATTTCTTGATTTTATTAAAAAACACGATAGAGGTTAAAATTAGGTATAGGGAATGCTTGAGTAACTTACCTTAAAATTTAATTTTCCTTCAAATGTTGTCAAAAAAATAGTAGGTGCAATTTGAAAAAAATGAGTTTGTGACAATTTTTGAATGAGTCATTTACAAATCGCTTGCGCTCATTTGGTACAAAATGGGACCATTTATGGGAAATCAGGAGTTAGCCAGGACTTCCAGCTAACTACTTCACAAATTTGGTTTTCTAATTTTCAACAGTTCGCGAAATAATTTTTTTTCATAAACTTCTATGGCAGTAATCAGAATAATCGGCATATGTCAAAAACTGTAATAGATAGGTTAACATAACTTAGTTTGTCAAAATTAACAGAATTGAAAGGCCAATCGAACCATGTGAAAAAAAATGTGGGTAACCATTTAAAAAAAGGAAGTTGGTACCGACTTTTGGCACACCCTGTATAGCTGTAGGACTAAAAATATTTTAGGTAGAATGGAAATGATCGATTATGACAAAGCTTGGGCAGTAAAAATAAAGTGTTATAGAAAAAGAGTATATATATATATATATATAGTATATATAGTAATGCTTTGATAAATTAAGGTTACAGGCTCAAAGAGTGAAAACGGAATAGGGTAGAAAAAGTTATGTTTTCAAAAATTGTCGAGCTTTTGAAAAAAAATAAAAAATTCAGACAATAACTTGAGGTTGCTACTAGGAAGGTAAGCTGTACACTTCATAATTAAAATCTTACACACACACACACACACACACAAATCATGGTGATACAGAAAATCGGTCATCACTTTCAGAGTTCAAAACAAAGTGGTTTAACCTTCCATGGAACAATGACTATGGTTTTGTTAGTTTTCTATCACATATGGACTGTGTTCCTTTGTCACAAGGTGCTTCTATCCAACACTTTTGATGAAGAATATGCAATTGTTTGTGATTATTTCATGAAAATATTGTTTCAAGATGATATGATGAAATCACAGTCTGTTACCAGACAGAATTTAATTCCTTCTTTTTCCCAAGTGTTTGAGCAAGTTTTGAAGAGCACTCATTCACATTCGATTCAACTTATTCTTATTTGCACTCAAAACTGTATGGGACTGTTTTCTGGGATGAGTATGTTTACATCATCTCCATACATTATTATGTTTTGTGCATTTGGAAAAGGGTATGCCTTATGATTCTTAGTCCTAGAACAAGGAGATATCATTGGGATAGATCAATACTAATTTTTCCCGTTTGTAATATTACTTCGAGAGCCTTTATTTTTGTATACTTTGTTTTTCAGATTTACATTTTTCGCAGAAAACGTTCTTTCAACTACTCTTTCTTTAAAGAATGTGACCTTTCTATTACAATATATTCCCAATGACCTTCAAGAATAAAATCAAGGAAAGTTAACGTAGATTATAAGTAAACCATTAAAAAATATAATCAATAAAATGCCAAAATTCAAAATATCCTCAATATACCATGTCTTGTGATCCCCAGGCTTACTACTAGTGCCTTTAAGTTCTTATTAAATTTAAAATTTGGAATAGGGTGCTAAACAAGTAGATATATCTATAAGGCATATTGAATTAATAAAAAATTTAACTGTAATTTCCATTTGTTAACTATTCCATTTGCAGAAGAAAGTCAAAATTAAATGGATATTGATATTTTCTTTTATTTGAATTTACTAATTTCTAAGAATCAGCAAGGTCACATTCTGTTTTACAATACTGACTGTTCTAGATTAGAATCTTTATTAACCACTCTAGAAGAATAATTTTTTGGTATGAGAATCATATCAAATAAAACAATTAATAAAAAAACTTTTTAAAGACAAGTTTTAATTCAAATGCACTAAAAAGTAAAAAATAATTGCTTTGGATGTGTGACGTAGGTTATTCCGTGAGTTACAGATTACATTGTCACGCAAAGTTTCCAGTTCGAGTACAAAAGCGACAAGCTCACGAAATAACCTACATCACACATCCAAAGCAATTATTTTTAACTTTTTAGTGCATTTGAATAAAAGCTTGTATTTAAAAAGTTTTTTTATTAATTATTTTATTTTGTGCTTTTTTTTACGCCTTAATTTATGCATTTTTGTTAAAGCATCGTTATAATGAGGCCTTTTTTTCCTGTAAGTTCTGAGCTATCTAGTTCTTCATGCGCCATCTTGCTGTTGCCTTCTCCAATTTATGAATTTCAACTAAAAATCAATAATCTTCGACTAAATTCATAATCTCCGACCCAAAAACCCTGACATACCAATTTTGAATGGAATCGGGCCATAATTACAAAACTCGTCCGCCATCTTGAATTTGTGAAGTTTGATAGAAAATTCATAATGTCCGACCCCGAAAATCCCCACATACCAATTTTGAATAGAATCGGACGATAAACACAGAGATCATCGGCCATCTTGGAGAAAAATTCACAATCTTCAACTCTGAAATCCCCCCGTACCAATTTTGAATCGAATCGGACCATAAACCTAAATCTCGTCCGCCATCTTGGAGCGCCATTTTGTTTTTCTCTCTAACAAAACTTCCATGAGCCGCCATTTCAATTTCATAAATTTTGACAAAAAATTCATAATCTCCGTCTCCGAAAACCCCCACAAACAAATTTTGAATCGAATTGGACCATAATCTCAAAACTTGTCCGCCATCTTGAATTTTTAATTTTGACAATACCAATTTTGAATCAAATCGGACCATAATTACAAAGGAATTATGAACACCTGCCAAATTTCAGCTCAATCGGATGTCGACAAGTGCTCCAAAAATGGATTACAAATTTTGAACCGGAAAGAATGACAGAACGAATGACATAAGAACGAAGTAAGTTAAATAAAAGCTTGTCAAAATAATGAATTCTACTGTTGGTAGTAGTTTGGGGGCAGAATAAATAAAAAAAATTACATGGTGTAGTTTGACATGTGAAACATTTTAAATTTTCAAATGTGAAAAATTACCTGTCTCGCCATTGCATCCAACTGAGAGTTCGATGCAGCAATATGATTCTGTCTAATGGCTTGTACATGACTCACTTCAACTGAAAAGCTAGGCAGCCATGACACATATCTTGAACCTGAAAAATTATATATATTATTAATTTATCAATTTATATGAATTACATGTACATTTACATGTAAGTATGCATGTTCAAAACCCATCATGACAGATATCAAATAAAGGAGCTTTCAAAGTCAAGAGGTATTTTGTAGATTCAAACATTTAAAAATTATGACATGTGACTATGCCTACTCTATGATTAAATGATGATTAGTTGAGGACATTAATTTTTTTTATTGCATATTTGAAATCTACGCATATGACTTTATTATTGAAAAGAAATTCCTACGTTTCTCAAACAATTTTTGAGAATGATACAGCGTTTTAAAAACGCCGAGTTTCAAAACGCTCCATGACCTTGGAGAGAGAGTGTGACGTCACAATACTGTTGGGCCTGTTGATCCTCTCTTCTGCATTAGGCAGCGAGCACGTGTTGCTGCCGCTAATATTGTGAAGTGTTTATTGTTCGCATCATTATCAATATTCATTCTGTAATTTTCAAAATGCCTACTCCAAAAATGAGTTACCGTTGATGTTATGTACCTGGTTGTGATTATTCAACAAGAAAAACACCTAAAAAATTATTTTTTTGCGTCCCCTTTGAAGAAAATGGGAAAAAAGTGGTTTTGTGTTGCTCATCGCAAGTACATACCAACAAAAACACAATTGTTTTGCTGCGAGGATCATTTCAATTTGAAGGATGATATGGAAAACTATATACGGTATTCATTAAAAAAAGATGTTCTGCCCCACATTTTCAATGAGCATTTACAATGAGGCTGTAACTCGACCATATCGCAACTTATGCCACAATGGAGAGTCGTTTTGAAACCTACTCGAAAGTTCTGCTAATTCACACAATTTTTGTGTCAAAACAATAAATTCATCAGCGGAAGTTTGATTCGATTTTTTTAATTCTATTACGATTTGATGAATAGACAAACGCATGATACCACGCTCTTTAATATTAGAATAATATTAAGTAAACTGCACGTCAATTTGTTTTTCCTAAGCTGTCACAAAAAATTCGAGTAAAAAGGTTTTTTTCGCATAGTTTGTGTATGGCGCAGAAACAACAGCAGAATTATCGAATTCAGATACTTTTATGAATTTTTTTGTTGTTCCTATACTGTAGACGGATTTTTTCAATAGCACAGTACTTCGGTAACAGCAGGTTCTTCGTCCCGGCGATATAACCACATTAAAAAAGCTATCGCCTGTTTACAACCCAGAAAAACAAATAAAGGGCTGCTGCTTAAAAAAATGTTGTTAAACAAGCAGGATCCTGACAGCGTATAAAAAGAGTAGTGCACTAAATTTATATTTGTGAGTTCCCAAAATTACGTGAATAAATAAATATGAATGTACTACACTCTACGAATATTGGTAATAACTCAATTTTTGATGTATTGATGTATTTTTGCATAGTTAAATCACAAACGACTGGGTTTTTCTCAATAAAAAAATCTATTAAATATCCTGATTATATCGATTTTAATATAATAATAATAATAAAAGGAACTTTATTGAACCGAACAAAAATTCAATTCAATAGGCTATCGACAAAAGTCCTTCTGCCTTCGATTTTAATATTATTCCCATTACTATCGATTCGTCTTATATTTTTAACTTTTGCAGCTGCACAATTCAAACAGGAATTGTTTTGAATGACATCTTTTTTATCGACTGTTATTTCCACTTGATGCATGTAGCCGATCCGAGTCCCAACAGTATCGTGACGTCACGCTACCGAAATTCCACTACGAGCAGACGGAAAATTTACTGATTTTTAAAGTCATTATTAACGAAAAATTTATGGCGAAAATAGTTTTTTTCAACAGTATTATTGTGTTTAGTGCTCAATCTCTGTACTAAAAGTGTTTTTTTTTTACTGATTTTCCACATCATGTCCCAACCTAATTATGATATAACAGGAAAAGTGATAACAGCTTTATTTATACTTTATAGGGTTTTCTTTAATCTTTTATTGAAAATAAGTATTTGAGATTCGACGGTCTAGTAAAAATCTTAAGATATTATGTCGAGTTAAAATATGTTTTTTTTTACAGATTTTTTAAATAATTTTTGTTTATTTTGCAGGTATTTTAATTAAAATTATATTTTTTTCTGTTATTTTTATGTTTACAACAAAAATTATTTCACGTGTTTTTTTTATAGTATCAACGCTGATTTTTTCAATAGCGCGCGAAATTGTTGTATTTAGAAAATTACTTTTCATTGAAAAATATTTTTCTTGTTAATTTATGACTAGATTTATTTTATATGGTGTTATGAAATATTCAATGCTATCTAATGGACAACAAACATTATCATTGTGATGAGGAGGTTGAAATTACTCACAAAAATATAAAAGATGCTATTTAAAATGAAAAAGTTAACATCACTTGTGACTCAATCTTTGAGTTACATCAGGAATTATTCCATGAGATTATGGGGATTTCGATTGCATATTTCCATTCCACATTTGTAATCTCTAGCTTCATCAAAGGCAAAATGTAGAAGAGTTACTGATAACATGATAAATAAAATTACTCCATGCAATTTCAACAGATAATTGTTCATAAAATTTATTAATTTTTGCATGCTCCCTGCTTTAAACTTCCAAGAAAGTTATCTGTCAATAAATCCCAGTAACAATGTTATGTATGAACATATTCAACCATATCGTCTGTGGTGAAGAGTTTATAAATTTGGATGATTTCAGATTTTAATCAATATTAAAGCCTTTCAAAATCCCTATCACCACTGTGTATAAATGGAAAAATTGCAATAATTGAGTTTGATATTTCATAATGCCACCACATAAAAAGTTAATAAAAAGGTAATAAAGTAATTGAAAATGCTTGTGGCAGTATAAGCATTTTGAATTACCATCTTCACTAAAAACGAAATGGTGCATTGTTCCTATATATCGTTATCATAAACTCTCATCAAATTGTGGTTTTTAGAGAATAAACGTATTTTGAACGACAGTAATATAGACTGAAATTATTTCAAAAAATAATTAAGAAAAAAAACCTTTTTGAAAACAAGCTTTTATTCAAATACCCTAAAAAGTACAAAATAATTGCTTTGGATGTGTGACGTAGGTTATTCCGTGAGTTATAGATTCAAGAGCTTCTCGCGCAAAGTTTTCATTTCAAATACAGATGCGACAAGCTTTTGAATCTATAACTCACGGAATAACCTACGTCACACATCCAAAGCTATTATTTTGTACTTTTTGGGGTATTTGAATAAAAACTTGTTTTTCTTAATTATTTAATTTTGTGCTTTTTTTTTTAATGATTTTATTTTGTGCTTTTTAGTAAGTACGCCTTAATCTATGCATTTTTGTTAAAGTCGTTTTTATGAGGCCTTTTTCCTGTAAGTTCTGAGCTATCTAGTTCTTCAAGGAGGAGACCATCTAAAGATTAACTCGTCCGTCATCCTGGAGCTGCCATCATGAATTTTGACAAAAAATCAATAATCTTCGACTAAACTCATAATCTCCGACCCCAAAAACCCCAACTCCACATACCAATTTTGAATCGAATAAAATCGTTCGCCATCTTAATTTGTGCATTTTGACAAAAAATTCATAATCTCCGACCCCAAAAAACCCCACATACCAATTTTGAATAGAATCGGACCATAATCACAGAAATCGTCGATCTTAAAGCCGCCATTTTGATTTTATGAATTTTGTCAGAAAATTCATAATCTTCGACCCTGAAAACCCCCACATACCAATTTTGAATCGAATCGGACCATAAACACAAATCTCGTCCGCCATCTTGGAGCCGCCATTTTCTTTTTTTTCTCTAACAAATGCATAATGCATTGTCACGGAAACTATGAACACCTGCCAAATTTCACGTTAATCGAACAACTAGAAGTGGGTCAAATTTAACTTGCAAGATTTGATGACAAACATTGGGACAGGTGAAACTAAATAAAAGCTTGTAAAATAGCAGTTTGTCTCATTTACCTCAGAATCGCATTTTGAATTATTAGAACTTATCAACAACTGTTACATTTTTGTTAATGAAGCTATCATCTATTTACAACCTACACATTAAGAGTACTAAAGAAATATATAAATTATGAGGTTCTTGAAACTGTTCATCAACCCATTTATTTTTAGATGGGAATACCTAATGAGCTACTCTGGAACAAGCACGAAGAAGTAATCAATAAAGCCAAGAAAGCCCTAGTGGTGTGCAGAAACTTTTCATGAAAAAACTGTGGATATGACCCAAAAACTCTGCAGTTGATGTACACAGCAATAGTGAGACCAATCACTTATGGGACAATGACAAAGCGAAGCTGCAAAAGTAAGTGGGACCAAAACACCATTTCCGAGCTGAACAGAAATGCATCAAATGATATGCAGATGGCTCTGAAACAGCAGAAGAAACTGGAATAGGAGTATATGGGCAACGAACCAAATACCACTAGCATTTTTCAAGCAGAAATAAGTGATATTGAAAAATGGGTCCAGTTCAATTCGAAAGGAACTACCACATATAAGAGATCTTGTCTGGTAGTCAAGTAGAAATCAATGCTTAGGAAAACTGAACGAACTAAGCAGGAAAAACAAGGTCACCCTCCTCTGGCCACCCAAAAAATGGGGGCTGAAACACCATTATTGGGACCTGAACCCTTTTGCGGGATTATTATTAGGAATATTAGGAAAAATAAAAAGTGAAGTGGATCACGAAAAATCCAAATATTTGAAAGATCTACAAGGCATGAGACAAATAAAGATACTTCTGAGAACTCATAACCAGAAAAAATCTACCGAATGCATCACTTTAAGCAAAAACACACACCGAATACTAACATGAATCCTAATAGGCCACTGTCAACTGAACGGACGTTCAAAGAAACTGGGATTAGTAGAGGAAGAAAAGGACTAGAAGATCAGCTAGCATAGTAAAAAAAGGGGAAACAATAGATATCTTAGGTTGCAGTGTAGCTATCACCCTTAACCACATACTATACCCTAATTTCTATTCAATTCTCGAATTTGGTATAGCAACATGGCCATCAGAGTGATGCTGAAATATGAGACCAACTGATATTTGCAGGAACATCTACCCAGATTTAAAGGGGATTCGGAAAAAAAAGCTTTGGAAGGGGAACTTCTTAATCAAAGTTCTTCAATTCTCTGCCAAAAAATATCAAGAGTACAAAGTGCGATAAAAAACTAATGAGGTCTACATAATTTTTTGTGTAATGTTGAGTCTCCACTGAAGAATTTTTCAACAGTTTTCAATTTATTAAATATATTTAAATGTTTTTAATACGGCACTTCAAATAAATTATTATATATGTTTATATAGATCTTCGTGTTTTTTATCTAATTTTCCAAACCTCAATATATGTCTCAGAGAAGATACCTTATAAATGTTTTTTCATTGTTTTAAATGTAAAAATAAACAACTTACTTATCAATAGATATATGAAAATTGTTTGTTTTCATCAATATCAGTTGAAAAATGCAAATCAATCAATAAATACAAATTATTAATAAATTTTAAAAAAATTTTAAAAAAAAAAAATTTTTTTAAAATGTTCATTTTTAAAGTTCCAACTCCAGCTAGGGAAATTCAATAAAAAACCTGCAAAATGGATGGTTGTGCCATAAAAAGTATCTGCCAGAGTTTTCAGATAAAGTGGATTTTTTTGCGAATTATTTTTAGTAAAAAAAACATGGGCTACTAAGGAATCAAATTTCTATTTTTTTTTATAATGCAAATTACGGTTTGAGAAAGCATGTGACAAAAATAGTAGATTAAACAATTTCAATAGAGGAAATTCTATGTTCTAGGAAAATTGTACATTGATATAATCCATTTCGAAGACACCTAAGAAAAACCTCTAAGAAACACTTCTTCAGCAACAAATTGTTAATAACATTTCAAAATTATTAATAATAAAAGTTTGAAGAATCAGTTAACGATACTATGCTTATAACATTTTTTTCCACATAATCTGCCCATGTACATTTAAAATGTTCTCATCTTTTTCCAGCACCCATGATTATGGTTAAATATATCAACCAAATATCACAATTCTCGACCCTCCTTCCGCCAATTCCTCAACTAAAAAAAATTAATTATTTTGTTATAATTCAAATGTATATAATTATTTTTGTATTGAAGTTTAATTAATTTCCTGGGTTGGTGATGTATTCCAAAAAGGTGTTAGCTGGGAACTTGTATGTTAGGGTCATTGTCGGCACTTTTTTTATGCATTTGGTTTGAATGCTTTAAATATTGAATTAAGTGTAGGAAAACTTCTGGAATAGCATTTGGTAACTTTGTAAATTTCAGAGCCAGTGCAGGAGGTCATAGGATTGTCAAAAAGCTTGGTAACGCCTGGTTAATTATTTTTTTTTACTTCACTATTTATGAAAATATTTTGATTTTCTAACTGGTTTGTCGATTTGAACATTTTATATTTTTTAACTCACCATCGAAATGAAAAAAGTGGTTGAACGGTCTCCTGGTATTTTCTTGAGTATCAGCTTGCAATTCTGGCGGCTCCTGATTGACCGAGGATGGATTTTGGATATTCAGAGCCAATCTACATGTTGGGCAGGAGGTGTCTTGCTCCAACCACGACAGCAAACATGTGCTGGAATTTTAAATGTTTTGACAATGACAATGTTTCAGCATTGAACCTAGGAGTATATCTTGTTCAATTTTGAGAATGAACTTTCTATAAAAATTATATTGAAAAGTTTTTAGAATTTAATGTAGAATCTCTAATTACATTGTTACATAATTTATTTAGAACTTGGTCTAAATTTCAACACTTCATACAATAAAATCATCATTGATTGAATTGATTAACAATATGAATTCTGAAAGCACGGTAAATAATTGTTTTGGTTGAAAGTCAAGTGCCGAGATATGGAAATATTGAACAAAATCTTCTTAGAAATACTAATAACTATGAAAGTAATGGGAAAAAATATTGTCCATATGATGAACTTCCAAGGAGTACTCTAATAAATTTGTGGGAATCCAAAGCAAATATCTTTTATCTATCAGAAATGCATTCAACCGCTATACATAAATCATTTGAATCTATTAATACTTTATTACTGTAAGTTATTTTTATCTTCGAAAGAAGATTAGAGAATGAAATTTTTGGTAGATTCCACAAATTTCTATATATCTATGACAATCATAGTCTCCAGAACCCAAAAATCGTTCAGTTGGAAAGTTTATATATATATATATATATATATATATATATAAAATATGACCACATATTTTGTTTGTAGCTGGAGGCTACATTTTTCATCCCAATAGAATTAAATTTGGCACTAAAAATCAAATACCTCGGTTCAAAGATCGTCCAAATCAGTGAGTGTGATTGCAAAATGCGACAATTGAATTTTTTTAGGAAAATCACAACTTTTCTTTGAATAGTTTTTCTCTAAGTTATACACAAAAAGAGAAAATTGCTGTAAATTAGGAACTGTCTCTCTATAAATTCGAGGATAGAAGGTACAGGTCTGAGATCTTCATGGTAGGTTGTGGTAAGGTATAGGAAGAGATTACAGCTTTCGAGCACATCGCAACCCCCACTTTATCTCAATAGCGCCCATGTCCGAGCAACAAGTCCCGTCGGCAATTGCGCAACGGATTATCATACGTTTTCTCGCCAAAGAAGGTCTTAAACCATCCGATATTTTACCAAGACTGAAAGTTCAGTTCGGTGATGATTCTCTTTCGAGAACCCAAGTGTACGAATGGCATAGAAAATTGTACCCTACAGAATTTTCTGCAGTCGAAAACGAAGGCCACAAACAGCGAAAATGGACGAGCATCACGCAGCAGTTGGCAGAAAACGCTCTTTTACCCCTTTCTGGGATTGATTTTCTTCATGAACAAAAGACAATCAAAGCTGAATACTATTCAGAGCTTTTGATCCAAGTGAAAGAAGCAATGAGAAAAATTCAAGAAATCAGCTGGACAGCCTAGAACATCCTCTCTATAGTCCAGACCTCACTTTAAGTGAATTTTATGTGTTTCGAAGGCTCAAAGAGTCAATGGAAGGCAAGAAATTCTCCAACACAGAGGCCGAGGAGTACGTGAGCAATTTTGTTCAAGTCTTTCTTTGAAGAGGGACTCAAATATCTTCTAACCCGTTGGGAAAAATGTGTTTTGAAAAAAAAGGAGATTATATAAAGAAGTGAGTCTTTTTTGTAATTTTATGTACTTCTTATACATTTGGAAAAGTTTTAATTTGAATCACCCTCGTACTGTTGATGTTTTTCAATGGATCCATAATTTATGTTATACAAGAATGCTCCTTTTATATGATGTTCGTTTGTGTTAATTAGATACTATTTAACAACTGTTCATATTCCTTCATACATAACTCTTTCTTTTTCTAGCATAAAAACAAGAGAATGAACGTGAGGTCAGAACATCATCCAGTAGTTTGTGAAATCTATTTCTTCTGATTGGATGTGCCATTAATATTTTTCTCCTTCCTCATTGGGATGTGAGTTCTAACATTTCCACCTTAAATGTTATATCATTGTACTACAATATTTTTTAATTGATTTACAATGCTATTCAAGTCTATGTGTGGTTTCGGAAATATAGAAGTAAAAAAATTTGTGTTAATTCACACTTATTTATGGACAATACATTCACTAATTTATTGGGAATATTGATGCCAATAAGACCATTACTTGAAAGCCTGAATATAATTGTTATCACAAAGGATTTCAATGTTTCATTTAGTTGATTCTGTCTATTACTATTTTTGATAGTCTCTCACCAAAATTCACCAATCTAAATCAGGAACAAATTTATTTTTCATTTGACTGCTTCACCAAACAAATGAAAACATATAAACGACAAAAATATCCACTCAATTGAAGTTTCTCATGATACATTCAAAATATTGTATTAATGGTTCCTCTTTATTATATAAATTACTTTCTTATAAGTTGAAGTTCTCAGGGTTTGGGTGGCTAGTGATAGCGAAGGCAGGTGGTGGATTGCCCCCGGCCTGTGTAGCAGGATATATGATCCACGGCCACGCTGATGGTTTCCATCGAATAACCAATGAGCGTTCCAATCCAAGTGTTACGTGATCCTGAATGCTGCGCAACCAACTGTGAAAAGTACTAGGCAGCAAGAAAGATGACAGCTGCTCAGCATCAACATTCACTTCAGATTTGGGAAAATCTCCATATATGGCCTACGAAAAGGGCCAGAAGGAAACAATAAAGGCGAAGAAACACCGGAGAAAACAATTTCAACCACCCTGGAGGAAATAGCAATCAGCGTCTTTAAATCAACAGAGGGCATATACCTCGCCGAGCTCAGCGAAGAGGAGCAAAATCTGCTAGACAGGGCCGGCTCATCCATATAGATGAACTAGGCAGCCGCCTGCGGCGGCAAAATATAGGGGCAGCGCGGCGGATTATTTGTATAATTTTTTGCATAATTAAACACTATTGAAGTGAAAACTCATTACAGTAAGCTACGTTCATATATTTTTTTTATAGTTTTGCATTAGAAACACAATTTTCCTGTGTTTTTTATTACAACTCCATTCCAAAGGTCACAGCGATAAAAAGAGTCTTTATCCTGTAAAAACCTAATTGGCTGTTTGACTAATTCTCAGTACTATTATGAGAGAATGGAACCTACGTTTTATGACATGTTTAGCTTAAACAAACGACACAGCGGAAATCAAGGAGTGAAAATAATTATGAGGAGCGACAGGGGGCGGCAAAATATTTCTCGCCTATGGTGGCCTAATACCTGAAGCCGGCCCTGCTGCTAGATGAAGAGGGGGCTAGTATTCCTGATCAGTGGCAGCTATGATGAATAGCAGTACAACTCATACCAGACTAGCTCAGGCAAACTCGAGAATGTTCGACAGGACAGGACGCATCTGGGAACGATTCTAATCCAAGAACTTTGGATCTATAGGGGGCAGATCAAATGATTGCCAAACAAAGAAGGTAAGGTCGTCTGGGGCACTAGATGTGACAAACCCAGTTATCAAGGCTAATGAATTCAACTCATATTTTGACGAAGTTGGTGTTGCCTTGACTAAAGAATTAGCGAAAGATAATACAGGGACAAATCTGAGCCCTTTCCGGCTTATCAATATCGAAAAACATGAATTTTCAGGTTCTTTTTTTATGAAACCCATTACAAATTCGGAGATTAACAATGCAATATAAGAACTAAAAAACTCAAATTCACTAGACGTATACGACCTAAACGCTATAATAATAAAAGAAACTGCCATATATCTAATAGAACCTCTAAAAATCCTCTTCAATGCGTGAATTGTGCAAGGAGTTTTTCCATATAAATTTAAAATAGCACGAGTTCTCCCCATTTTTAAGAAAGAAAATGAAAACGAAATCGGTAATTATCGCCCAATATCGATTGTTCCTATTTTTGGCAAAATATTTGAAATTATTTTGAAAAGTCGCCTCTATAGTTACTTCATTAAACATAATTCATTCAACCCAAGTCAATATGAATTCATAAAAATGTTATCTACTATACATGCTCTGAGAAATTTGATAGCTTTGAAAAAGGAGAACACACTGTAGCTGCACTATGTGACCTGACAAAGGCATTTGATTGTGTATCACATTCAATTCTTGTCAGTAAACTCGAAGTTTATGGTATAAGAGGGGTATCTCTTGCTCTTTTTCATCATATCTATCAAATACATAACAATGTGTTGCACTCGATTCGAATAATGTTTCCGAGTTGAAACTTATCAAATGTGGAGTACTACAGGGCTCTGTTTTGGGCCCTCTCTTATTTATAATATATGTCAATGACCTCTTCACTTACATGTCTCCTTATGGCTGTATTGCTTTTGCTGTTGACACTTACTTCTGGTAAGGAAAGACAAGTGCTTTAGAATGAAATAAATCTGGCCCAAGAAAAAGCGACAACATGGTTCAGAAGAAACAACCTGATGTTGAATTCGAATAAAACTCAACAAATCTATTTCTCACCAATTGCGTCCAATAGGGATTCAGTCAAATTGTTGGGCATTTTTCTAGATGACACACTGAACTGGTCTGTTCACATAGAACAACTTAGTAATAAAATCTCCAAATATATATTCCTACTCCGGAAACTGAAGAATATTATTAGCGTGCATGCAATGTTATCAGCTTATTATGCATTCTTCCACTCCCAAATTTCTTAGAGAACAATTTTATGGGAAAATAGCGCAAAAGCTGTTGACATATTTATTCTTCAGAAAAAAGCAATAAGAATAATCACTGGTGCTGGTTATGCTGATTCATGTAGACTACTCTTTAAATCCCTAAAAATCATGACACTACCATCTATCTACTTATACCAACTTTTATTAGAAATTCATAAAAACAAAGGAGATTACGGACAAAATTCTGATTTTCCCGATTATCCCACCAGGAGCTGTCAATTAATCAGGCCAAGCAAATTCAGACTGCATAAGACTAGCAAAAACTCTCTAGATGTGAATCTCTACAATGCACTCCCTCTATATGTAAAAAATCTAAATCCATATAATTTTTTGATTTCAAATGCATTCTATTCCAGAGAAGAATATATGGCTGCCCTGAGGTCTGGTACTCAACAACCATACTATATCAAAGAAAAATAAGAGAAAAAAAGGAGAATTTTAACATTTAGTATTTTAATATTTTTGTATTTGTTTCAATCTTTTGAAAAATCAATATTTTATCTATATTACCTTGTTTTTGTTTTGTAATTTGCCATGTCTTATTTGTATCTTCGCTGTACACCTAAGAGATCAATAAACTATCTATCTATCTATCCTCCTCTGGGTGTCAAGGCACGTCAGAGTAGAGGGGAACAAACAAGCGGATGCACTAGCATCAATGACACTGATCAGGCCAGAGCCGTTTTGCGGCCTGGGAAACAATGCTCAACAAAGAAACATTACGAACAATACAAATACTCCCAGGCATGTGGCAGGCAACATCAACCAAGCCAAAGTATCAGTCAGCCTTAGCAAGAGGAGTCTCAAGCCAGTATTGAGATGACGGAGCAAACTCAAAAAACACTCTGGAGTTGAGGGGGTGCTATAGCAGGCAAAGGAGGGGTATAATAGGGTCATAGTGCATCTGTCACCACATACAATTATCATTAGATTAAAGTTATTGTTTTATTGTAAAATATACAATTTAATGTTTATCTATCTATAGTAATAATAAACTACCATAAGTTTATTTATATTTATAACGTGTGTTCTTTTTTTTTTTGTTCGAGACAGATTCAATGCAGATGAACATAGGCTATGTTTGAAACATTGACCAAACCGATAAAGAGACATCAAGTACCTATGTATGACGGCATTGCATATTTCACAAAGTCCTACAAACAAGTCTATGACGCTGCATATTATTTTTTGAGGTTAGTCTATAAGATTATATTCTATGACAGAATCCACTATATAAGAAGCATTGAAGTATCACTATATATGTTTTTAAATATGCTAGCGAAGCACTTCATTCTTTCACACTTTCGAACTTGCTTCTTATGCAAGTTCAACTGTTTCGGCTATTTCAACGTTAAATAGTTGAACTGTAATCATTATCTTATGTGACACAACATATCCTAACTTAGATCAAGCTACTTATCCAAATTGCTGAAATCTTATCATTATCTATTTTCCTAAGCAAGTTCAATAAACTTAGTGATACCTCAACGCTTTCCGTAAGAAAATAGGTTCTTACTTGTGAAACAGATGTGTGCAAGGCAACTTCCTAGCCGATTCCATTTTCTCCCAGCAGATGGCACAATTGTCGGAATTTTCTTGCAGCTCCTGTTCGCTGGCCATCGGGTAGTTCTGCTCGAGGTGATTCCTCACCCACAAGTAGTTCCTGTGCTTCTTGTACTTGCGCTGTATCTCATGTGATAAGTACCTGAGCTGCATACAGATCACCAGACTGGCCATAGATAGGAAAATATTGCTCCAGAGCAACATGTGCAGGTGATGCACTAAATCGATGATAAGGGCGGTCAGTTCAAAGCAGAGCTCCGTGTAGTAAGAAATGGGGCCTTTCTTCTCCCACACTTTACTTTCTTCTTCGTTCGAATTCATGGGTGTTGCACCTTCATTGCGCATGTCGTATAGATGGAGGGCATATCTTATGATGACATGAAGTGTTCTTATTGCTAACAAGATGACCTGCAGATATCGAACAGAATGTAACACAGATTCAAAAGAGCAGTACTTGAAAAAGTATCTAGTAATTGGAAAACATGGTGACACTTGAAATATGGTTCCTAGGGAAGTTACCCCTGATCTGATATTCTAAAACAGACAGGAACAGAAAAATATGGTACTAAACTGAAGTAATGAAGAAGGATTGTTTCATTTGAATATTAAAATGGTGAAAATCAGCATAGGAAACAATTAAAACCTGTGAAATTGACAGTAAACATTTTTTGTAGCAATTGAGATGTTGAGAGCAAGACTAACCAAGCCTCTATTGAATATTGAGAGGATGTGGGAAATTGTACACAAGAAATTTAAAGGTAACAATTGGAAATATCCAAATTGCAATGGAAAAAACTCAAGAAATCAGTTAAAAAGTTCAGTTTTGAAAATTATAGATCTAACAAAAATAGGAAGATATAGCATCCCATTAAATACATGGGAATATAAAGAACCAATTGAGAAAAAAATTAATAACTCTGGAGAAAATATCACATAAAAAAATATTTGTCTGTGAAATATTTACATTTGAAAAGCTTAACTCCTGCATTTATTTGGGGAATTTATGCCTTTATTTAGGAGAAAAATAATCCCATAATTAATAAACTTGCAAGGCCTTGATCAGAATCCCTGGATATCTGGGTGGGAAAGAGATTATTTCAGAGTCTATGTAAGAGATAAAATGTGATATTATTAACTCCACCTCCAAGAGAGTCGCAACTTCAAGAATAATTTATTCAATAAATCAGAAATTTTAAGAAACTTAATAGACTTAATCATAAAAGGCTTGATTATATTATGTATGTTTGTTTTTTTTCCATAATTACTCCCAAAGAATGAGAACCACCTTAATAAATGATAAAATTGTAAAACCTCCCAAATCTTAGGGAACTGTGCTTAAAATTCATACATTTTCAGACTTTGGAGTGTTAGTGCATTTACAAATTTATATTTTCCATAGCTGATAGAGGGTTTTCGGGAATAATACCTCCATAGCATAGAGAATGGCAGAAAGTACCTATGGATCAAAATAATAATAATAATACATTTATTTCTTCAATTCAAAAGCATATACAGTACTCGTCTAAAGTCCGTTCCTCCCCTACTAATTTTTGAACCACCTGGTATATCGCAACGAAATTTGGAGGGCTTGAATTGGAGATAAAAACCTACTTTTTTATGAAAAAATCTCAGCTAAAAGATTCAAAATGGCGGCTGAACGCCATCTTCAATACTTTTTTTAAATAGAACACTTTGTAAATTATTTCATTTTCGAAATCTGCTCATAATTCTCTAATACACTTTTCTCCTAAATTCAATTGGTTTCGAAATATTAACGTTTGAAAAGTGACATTCTGGTTTAAAATGAAGTATGGATTTTGGTCACTTCCGGTAAAACATTTTGCTAACTAAACGTTATTAATTTGTAGTTAAATCTCTTAATGAATTCGACTAATAAGAGGCATAAAGAGAGTTTATTAAGGATAAACAGTACCACTTACCGTAAAATCTCAAAGCCTACAAATCAAAACAAATTAGTTAGCTAAAAAAATTATAATTTATTTTTGAATAACACTTTTATTTAACCCCAACAGTTATTTCATCAAGTGTTCAATGTGGCTTCCTCCTAAATCTTGACAATAAAGTGTTCTATTATAAATAGCTTCTCTCACGTTGATGAAAGTCTGTTCATCTATTTCTTCACATGTATCTATTATTCTGCGTTCCAAGTCTTCTATTGTTTGGCATTCAGTGTCGTAGATTTTTTACTTCAGATACCCCCAAAGGAAAAAATCTAGAGGTGTAAGATCCGGAGATCTTGGTGGCCATTCTGTACTTCCCCTGTGACCTATCCATCGCCCAGGAAAGTTTGTATCGAGGAACTCTCTAGCCATGCGATCGAAATGGGGAGGTGCCCCATCCTGCTGAAATATGATTTCACGATTTTCAAACTCTTCCTGATTGTTTAATACAATTTGTCTTATTCGAGGTTCGATTTCAGTTTCTAAAAGATTTTTGTTAAGAACTCCTGTAAGATTGCCTCTGATGAAAATCGGTCCAACATCGCGATTGCCCAAAATCCCCGCCCAAACATTCACCTTTTTAGAAAACTGGGTATGTCCCTCTCTAAAAATATGCGGATTAGTATCGCTCCAGTAACGTACATTCTGTTTTTTGACTTATTCATTAAGAAAAAACGTGCATTCGTCTGCGAAACATACACGTTTTAGGAAGCCCTGTTCTCCTTCAATTGTTCTTGTTAACCACTCACAAAATTCAACCCTCCGGTCTGGATCATCCTCCGTGAGAGCAGGCAGGATTTTCATTTTATAGGGATGAAACTTTTCTTTTTTTAGGACTCTTTGGACACTTTTTGAACTTACTCCATAGGATTCAGCAACTGCAGACGTCGACTGAGTCGGATTGATTACCATTTCAGCAACAATTTCTACCTTTTTTTCTTCTGAAAGAGGCGGTCTTCCTGATCTTGGAGCATCTTTCAGCGTATCAGTTTCTTGGAGCTTATTTAAAAGTTTGCGCAAATATGACCTCGAAATAGGATTCTCGGGAAATCTATCATTAAACATACGGACTGCTAGATGATAATTTCTTCCAGCTTCTCCAAATATCAAAACTGCTTCAAATTTATCGTCTAAATTACGAGCCATGATCACACTTTTCATAAAAGGATTTAACCCTTTCCGTACGGCTGACGCAGCATATGCGACATCGAAGATATGTGCCGCACAGACGGCTGTCGCATATGGTCGATGACATGTATACTGTCTCCTGGACGACTGCCGGTTGGGATGCGACGCATAAAATTTTTAGATTTGGCATACAGACTGTTGTCGCAACGCTTTGCTTCACTGCATGCTAATCGCTCAGGCTGCTGACGCATATGGTCGACACCGTCGATCATATGCGACATCCGGCAACCTGGCATGGCCAGTGCTAAGTCGAGTGCAGTGTTTTTGTTTTTTCGCGCCAGTATGCCTTGAAATGTCGTCGGAAAATGCTGCTGGTCCCTCGGAGATCTCGTCGCGGGCAAAAAGACAAAAAAATCACGATAGCCACTGTGGATTATCTGAGGTATAGTATCAAAGTATTGAATTGGTTGAACAGTTGTATTGAATCGACGTGTTTCGGAGAGCTCCGCGAAAATTGATTAATTTAACAGTAAATGTTAGTGAAAAAAATCCGAATTTTTGCACACACATAGATCTGTAATATTACTACAAGTTTGTGCAACGAATAAAGTGAATCCTTTCATATATTAGATGATAATTACACTTATATTGTGCATACAAAGGAACTTCACACCTGCAAATAAAAGGTCCAACAAAAAATTTTTGGAAAAAAAGGTTTTTGGAAAAAACCAAAAAAAACAAATTTTCTTGTGTAACTGCCGAAATCTTATTTGTACAGAGTGTTCTGATTTAACAGCATCAGAGCTAAAATGTATGCCACTCCAAAAACGCACTTTGAAATTTAATTGCAAAAAATGCAGAAACAATGAATATGTGGAAAGTTTGCAATATACTATAAAAGACAAGGAAGAAATAATAAGAATGAAATTATAAAAATGTTACAAGAGAAACTTAACAACTATGAATCAGAACGCACCTACATAACAATGCCTACTTACTCCGAGGCTCTACAACAGAGTTCGAATACATTTTCTAACATATCTCCACCAAACGCTCCTGATATAATAATTAAACCTAAGATCCCCCAAGATGTGGAAAAAACTAAGAATGAAATTATAAATACTATCAATCCATCCGATTTAAAAATTGGATTAGAAGTTTGAAATCTACGAAATCTAGATCGGTCATCATCAAATGCAAAAACAAGACAGAATTTGAAATTCTGGAAAATGAAATCAAAAATAAAATGGAAAATATGTATAATATAGAAGCATCTAAGATGAAGAAACCAAGGATTAAAATACCAATGTTTCAACAAAATCTATCAAAGGAAGAAATTGAAACCTCAATAAAACAACAAAACGAAGCCCTGGACGAAATCAAGGTAACATTTATTAAAAAAGGAAAAAATAACAAGTCAACAGTCTATGGAGAATGCTCACCATCAACCTTTAGACAACTAATGCGACTGAATAAGGTATTCATAGGTTGGGAACGTTACTCAGTCTTTGAGGATCTCACAGTCCCACGTTGTTTCCAATGTCAAGAGTTCTATCATAAAAAACAAAACTGCCCTAACAAACTAATCTGTCCTCTATGTAGTGAAGAGCATGAACAAGAAAGCTGTCCAAAAATAAAAAAAGTTTGTGCCAATTGTGTTAAATCCAACGATAAATATAATTGAAAAATAGTGTTGACCATCACTCGACAGATACTAATTGTCCAACTCTACAGTTCCATATCAATTTGACAAAAAATAAAATTGACTATAGTAGTTAATGGTACTAGTGGATCAAGATACTATCTTAGAAAATTTAAGTTTACTAGAACAAGACCACCGAGGAGAATATGTAGAACCTGAAAATTTTGTACTGCCAAAAACGAAACTGTTTAACATTACACATTTTAATATTCGAAGTGCTAACAAAAACTTCAATGAGTTCCTAGCACTCATTGAAACATATAATTTAACCTGTGATGTGTTTGTTTTGAGTGAATGCTTTAAAAATGTATGTATAAATAACCTTAATATACCAGGATATACAACGATACATAATGACGGTGATTTTAATAAGAACGATGGAGTTTTGATTCTAATAAAATCAAACCTCAACTACAATATTTCAAACTACAAATTAACCATATGTGGTGTCTCATTATGTATCATAAATTTAACAATAAACAATGTATCCTGTAGAATAATTGCCCTATATAGGCCTAACCCAACTAACCTGATCTCGTTTATTGATGAACTAGATTCATACCTGGACAAAATACAGACCAATAAAATGGATGTTCTTATTGGTGACATCAACATCAATCTATTAAATGAAAACGATGTTTATGTTAATAAATATCTGTCTGTGCTTGCTAAATATGGATTTGTACCATACATACTGAATCCCACAAGAATTACCCCAGAAACTAAGTCATGCATTGATCATATTTTCCTTAAAAAATCTAACAATAACAAAAATTTGATTTTTAATTCATATATTCTTAAGTATAATATTACAGATCATTACCCAGTATCACTAAATATAGAGTACAATCGCAAAAAAACAATAACTCCTGATACAACAAAAAAATTTGCAACAAAAATTGATTTTAAAAAACTAGAAAACTTACTGCAGCTAGAAAACTGGGATGTAGTATTAAATGAAAACGACCCTCAACTCGAACCAATGTCTTCTTAAATAAGCTTAATAACGTTATTGAAAACTCCAAAACTACAAAATTATGGCATAAAAGCACATGAAAATTAAACCATGGATAACTAAAGGGTTAATTATATCAATAAGAAATAGGGATAAATTGAAAAATCAACTAAATAAACACTTCTCATATGAATTAGAACAAGAATACAAAATTTATAGAAATAAACTAAATAAACTACTGAATAAAACTAAAAATAACTATTATCTTGAACAAATTAAAAACAATAAAAATAATCTAAAAAAAACGTATCAACTAATATCAGAAGCTACCAATGAAAGAAATAACAATAAAAATATCTTACAGATTGCTAACGAAGATGGTGTTGTATTTAATGATACCAAACTAATGGCAAATTATTGTAATAACTATTTTAATAATGTTGGCTTACACATGATTAAAGAAATTGACACTTCATTAACAATTAATGAAAATATTGAAATAAATCCCAATTCCATGTTTCTCAATCCAATAACAGAAAATGAACTCATAGAGCATATTTCTACATTGAAAAATAACACTTCCCCTGGCATAGATGTAATAACCACTGAAATAATTAAACAGATCCACCAATACATTCTCCAACCCCTTAAACATTTATTCAATCTGATCATCCAAAAGGGACATGTCCCCACTCAGTTCAAATCTTCTATAATTACACCAATTCATAAAACTGGCGACAAAACTAAAATTAGTAATTACAGACCTATCAGTGTAATAAACAGCTTTGGAAAGATCTTTGAAAAATGTCTAAAAACACGCTTAGTACAATTTTTTGATGAAAATAAGATTATACATAATCACCAATATGGGTTTCGGGCCGGTATAGCTACTACTGATGCCATGTACAATGTTATTACAAGTATTACAGAGGGACTTGATAAAAACAAAAAATGCATTGCAGTGTTTTTAGACTTGGCAAAAGCATTCGACACTGTTGACCATGCAATACTTCTTAACATACTGGAACGTTTTGGTATACGTGGTGCAGTGTTGGATGTCTTTAGAGTTACTTCTAATCGGGAACAATGTGTTAAAATAAACAATACCATAAGTGAAACTATGACTATAAGAATGGGGGTCCCCCAAGGAACCGTTCTTGGTCCAATACTTTTTCAAGCTTATATAAATTCATTGCTCAGTTTAAACGGGAAAGCAAAAATTATATCATACGCAATCTTGAGTGGAAACACTTGGCTTGAAACTAAAAATTATGTCCAGCAGAGCATGGAAGCAATTAATAAATGGCTGAGTATGTATCGCCTTTCATTAAACGCTAGTAAGACCCACTATCTCGCCTTCTCTATATCAGCAACAAACAGACCTAATTTCTCCAGTATTAAAGTTCCAGGTATGAAAGATGAAATTAAAGAAACAAACGAGGTGAAATACCTGGGCATAATTATTGACGAAAATCTAAGGTGGAACAATCATATTGACTATCTAACAAAAAAGGTGAGGAAGCTAATATACAAATTTTACCAGCTACGACAGTTTTTAGCGAAAAATCTACTGATACTAATTTACAAATCTCTAGCTGAATCACTTTTTCGTTATGGTATTCTGGTGTGGGGGGCAATGTACAAGAATTCTTTACAAAACTGAACACAATACAAAACTATATTCTAAAAATAATTTTGAAGAAAAAAAGATCTCTTTCCATACAAACCTTATATATACAGAAGACATTAGTAATATCCGTACATTATATTTTCACAGTGTATGTATGTATGCATTCAAAAATAAAATACTTCAGAATTCTGTTCCAACAGCTTATACCACTAGAAGCACTACAAACGAATTGCTACCCACTCCAAAATTCAACAAAAATGTTTGTCACCGTTTCTTAACTTATACGTTACCCAAAACTTGTAATATCCTACCCCTAGAGGTAAAACATATTAAAAATCATAAAACCTTCTCGAGAGAATCAAAAAAATTCATCTTCGCAAATTACTTCAAATTTATCAAAATACTAGAACATCAATAGTTACACTAACATGATATAAAACCACTATTTAATTCTTTACTTTCTGTACACAACTGTAATTTTAGATCAATTAACATTACTTTGTAGCACAACACAAGTGTTAAGTCACTTAGGTGCTCTCTGTACACAATCTATACCCTGTCCCTTATATATTGTTTGTTTCCATTCATACTTGTTTGTTTTATTATTCTTTATTATTATGTTATTAACCCAATTTATCTTTATATCATACTTGGTATATATTTTCTTATTCTGTATCACTGTATCATTTTGTGTACAATAAATACAATAAATAGTGTCGCACATAGTCGACAGCCGTCTGTTCGGCATGGTCTGTAAGTGTAGTGTCGCACATAGTCGACAACCGTCTGTTCGGCACGGTCTGTATAGTTTCGCACATAGTCGACAGCCGTCTGTTCGGCACGCTCAAAAGTCCCGTCTGTACGGAAAAAAAATTCGTGTAGCTGCCGTACGGAAAGTGTTAAGCGCTCAACGGACTATTTGACAGTTAGCAGTTCAGTTGACAGCAAACAAGATGTTACCGCGACAACGATTTTTTCCCAATGCAAACTTGATTGAAAGCAACATTAGTGTTTTTGGTTGGGTTTGAAATGACCAAAATGTCACTTTTCAAACGTTAATATTTCGAAAACAATTGAATTTAGGAGTAAAGTGTATTAGAGAAAACTGTTGAGAATTCTGAGCAGATTTCGAAAAAATACGGGGTGTTCTATTTAAAAAAAATATTGAAGATGGCGCTCAGCCGCCATTTTGAAATTTTTAGCTGTTTTTTTATAAAAAATTAGATTTTTATCTCCTATTGAAGCCCTCCAAATTTCGTTGCGATATACCAGATGGTTCAAAATTTAGTAGGGGGGGAACAGACTTTAGACGAGCACAGTACAGTACATTATAGTAAACATATTGCAATAATAAAAGAAAATGTCAAAAAGTGTAAAGATATTTAAAAAAGTTCAACAAGAATAAAAAATTTAATTTACTTGAAATTCAAAAAAACTAAAATATTCATCCAAAGTATAACAGTTTTTTGATAGTGGTAGTGATTTCACTCGCTGTTTGAAAATAAAACCTCTGTATTTCTGCAGATAGTGAGTTGAAGACTTTGCAACCCATATATTACAGCTTTCTTTGATAAAATGAAGATCTATGAACATTTGCTATCAACAAATGGTTGGATCTAGTTTCATATTCATGAACATTTTGATTTGATAAAAACAAGGATCTATGTACACATAGTTCATAAATATATATTCCTGATAGGGTGAATATTTTCAGATTTTCAGATTCTCGATATGTAAGGTTAGCTATAATCCTAACTGGATATTTTTGTAGTAGGAATACCCTGTTTATGTTGGTTGCACATCACCAGTTTCGTTTATCTCATCACAAATGACAATTAAAATTAGCGTAATAAAATGTCTCAATTATTTGTTTACTACACTTTTTTGCCTTTAAATTGAGAGAATAACAGCGGGTACGAAGCTTTTTACATAAGGCATCTATGTGTTCTTTCCTTTGACTCTGGTAATCTATTACAGTACCTAGCAGTTTGATATATTCTATAAATGATATTTCCAATCAGCAGGTGATCTGTAATGATACTTGCATGGGGAAATAAATGGTTGCCACATTTGGACGAACCATCAATTGTTTTCCCACCAACCCCATAAGAGATGCAAATAACAATCTTTGTTTTCTTATACTCAGAGAGTATTTTTTAACTTAAACCTTTTCTTTTTTAACACCTAGCACACTTTGTTAACTGAAAAACCTGCATCATGTCATATGGTTGAGGAAAAAATGCTTTATTAACTGGATGGCATTGAACTGAAGGAAGCCACTTATTAGCTTGTGTTTTTTGTTATGATGAACAAGCGTCAAGATATTCGCGAAGCTACATGTAAATAGTAAAATAAGCAAAATCTTTACATAAAATTTATCATTATATATGTTCTCTGTTTTCTCCACTTTTTATTCATGATTCCTACGTATGGGACATATTGTCTTTGCAAAGATTCTATAAGTACAATCAAGAAAATAATTCTAAATTGTATTCTTATATATCTGTTCATCACGAACTATTTACTGTAAATATAAAATAACCTCAAACGCTCCTTCACACCTTGGCCTGCAAATTTTTAACAGGCTTCCATGTGAAATAAAACATAAAAAATGCAACTCTCATGAGTTCAAAAAGAACCTACAAGAATTTTTACTAGAAAAAAGTTTTTATTCACTGTCCGAGTTTTATACCGAATGTTCAAGTACATTTTATTTATTGTGTTAAATCTTTTAAGCTCTAGGATTAAGTTAGGTTAAGTTACACAATTGACTATTCTTATACAAACTTATATTTGTCTACAAAGAAAATAAATGCTACTTACTTACTATAAACGAAAATAATTCAGTGGTGATAGGATTGAACTCTTATTACAAACCTATTCATTGATAAAAATTAGAGGAATATCAATCGCTCCGTAGTGCAAAAACCCTTTAAAAGTCAATTTTTGTAAGTTAGTTCCTTCCCGTTCAGTATCTTCCAACCTCACTTACCTCAGCTGACATGAAGGCAAAAGTGTTGAATCCACCAAAGAATCCAACAAATATCGATACAACAAACATGAACCCAGACAAGGCAAAAATTGCTGCCAGCAAGGCCATCAATTTCACATGGCTCCAAAATGGCGTCCTTGGTGAAAAAGATAACTGGAACAAATTCAAATTATTGATATAGAATCAAAAAATAGGTAGATGACAATGGTCTTCGATGTCATAAAAAGCCATTTAAATTACAAAATATCAAAAAAAAATATTATTTACAGACAAAACTTATGTAGAAAACGATCTTTTCACTTGACTTTCCTTTGAGAATAACCCAGTTTGTGGATTTGTTTTTATTTATAATTCAACCACAAATGTTGTGAAGAAAACAATAAATTCACATAAAATACTTTTTATATAATGAAAAGTTACTAGTTTTCTTAGAAGCTCACTTATGCGTATAACTCAACATCAAAACAGATTCGGAAATCAAATCTCGAACTATATGATTTACAATGGGTTGAATCGAAAGGTACTCGACCCAGTGGACAAGACAAAATATAACAAATATACGCGATATGTAGAATATTTTCCCTTCCTACTGTTTCACCTTGAACGATAGCACAATTCACGTTGCAGCTTTCAGTCTCAGTTGCAAGCACAATATTCAAAGTTGTGAATGTAAGGTCAGTCTATAAGGATTGAAAAGAGATGAGGACTGCTGAACGCGGTATCGCTTGAGGCCAAACAATAGGAAGGGAATACATTCTACAATGGTTTACTTGAATACTTGATAATGCATAGCATATATCTGTTATATTTTGTGCTGGTCCACTGGTTCGAGTACCTTTCGTTCTAACCCATTGTAAATCCGCGATTTTATTTCCGAATCTGCATAACGCTTATTGCCCATATTCAGTTACTTAATATCAATTTGCGAAACTTATGGGATAATACCTAGTGAAATCAAAATAAAGCAGTGAAAGTTTTATTCAACTATGTAGTTTTCAGATTTTTTTACAAATAATAAATATTAAAACTTTTGCATTTTTGTACAAAGTCATTAATAATAATTTAAAATAATACAGAATTCCGAACCAGCCCTGCGTTCGCTATTTAGGAATTAGGTAATTGCTTGAATGATCTGGTATAATTATGTGCAATTATCATAAATATTATAACTTATGACGTTTGGAGTACGAAAAAAAAAAAAGTAATTAATATGTACTCGATAATAAACTTGGGAAATATTACCAAATCAGAGTTGTTGAAAGAGATACAGGCAAAAGAAACCATAACAGCCGATAAAAATACTTTTTGAATTTTATTTTTCAATTCGCATTGATGCAAATATTTTTTCTGTATGACTACCTTCAAATTTTTTTCATTTCCACACTGTTTTAAGTGAAATATAAAACAAATGCCTCCACCTGATAAAGTTTCGGTGGAATTAATGGCTAAAAATTTGTTTTTCATTTATACCTTGAACTAAATTTTAATCGTTATAAGATAAGAATGTCTCATATGACGTGTATGAACGCTCACTTTTTATATTCAAAATCGATTAGTGGAGTTCAAGAAGGAAATGAATAAGTTATCATGGCAACATGTCAACAGTAAGTAAGAATGGAATGAATTGGTTTGAATACGATTAGAAATATGATAAGCACCTATTGAACATGTGTGAGGTACAGATTATTCTGTTACGAAATTGAATACACTACGCCACTGCCTGTAGTCTGGCATGGCCGACGAGATTTTTGAATTTCCGAAACAAACGAAGAACGATCGAGTATTTTTCAGGGATTTCGATCATTTTCTAGCTCTATATAATGCATCAAATGCGAGCGATAGGCAGTTAGTTGCCGTTCCGGAAAGTGAAAGAAAGGTCGGACAGTTACAGTACACTTTTAAAAGAAAGATTGATTCAGATTAGTAGTGCCTACTCGTAAACAGTTTAATCTGCGGCAATGGCCAATGGATGGGAATATGAAGTAAAAGGCCTACTGCATTTATAGTGGCTTTTAGGGGACCAACTTTGTTATAGACCATCCCGAAAGACCACCATCGCAAGTATGGAGACTTAATTGCTGCCCAGGAATTGAGGTACGGCGACCAACATTGAGAACAGTTGTACCGGACACAGTTGAAAACACAAGTGCAGAAATCGGGTGAAAGTCTACAGGAGATTCCTACTCACTGACGAGGTCCGGATCATCTAGTGAGTTTCCGGCGGATACCAAGAAACTGGATTAGATAATACATCGGGGAGCATGCTGGCTAGTGAAAGCAAACCCAAGGTCATCCAAGTCAACAGAGAAACTACGGATAATTCGCCCATATGAGAAAAGATGAACCAATACCATCGCCTAGAATGACCAAATGGTAATGCAGATGTCTTATTTAGAAGACTGTATCCTAGAACACCTAATCAAAGTCTGGGAACAAGATTCCATGCAGGAGTTGCCGACATCAGACGAACGAGACTGTTACCTATTCATGAGGTAAAATCAGGAGGACATATGGGAGTCATTAAGACTTTGGACAAGATCAGGCAGAGGTTCTACTGGGTTCAATGCCGAGGCGATGTAGAAAGCTGGTGCAGAGCAACTGAAGGAACCAGAACAAGGTCCAGGGGTGAAATAAGAAATACAATGCAGGTGCTTCATTCGAACGGATTGCCATTGATGTAGCTGGACCAGTTTCTCAAGATTTGGAGTATGGATGCAGCTACATTTCGACCAAGGAAGAAATTTTGAGTCGAAGGTATTCAAGAAAGTTTATGAGCTGATGGGTATCAGCAAGACCAGAACTACAGCGCTCCACCCCCAGTCGGATGGCATGGTTGAAAGATTCAATCGAACTATGGAAGAACATATTTGCAAGTAGAAAAGGGAAACATTCTCAATTGAAAATTGAATAGGAAGGATTTTTCTGAAAATTGAAACACCTACGACAATAATGATTCCACATCTGATTTTATGAACATCCATCGGATGTCATTCAACGACCATCAAGGCATTAACCAGGGAAGTAGTTGTTTTTTTTTATGGATATGCGACCAACATACACCTATTGTATAGGTTTTTGTAGTCAGCTGTCTTGAGGAATAAAACATTTTTCATTTTCAATGATCCTGTTCATAATTTCGAATAAATCAATATTTGCAAGGTTGTGGAAAGCTAATTCAGGAGGATATAAAGAAGGTGACCAGGTTTGGCTGTATAATCCACGTAGGAAGAAAGGTGTATCTTCCAAACCAACAACACTTTGAGAAAGACCACACGTGGTGAAGAAAAGAATCAACGACTTGGTTTGCAGAATACAGTGCAGCCCTAAGACTAAGATGAAGGTTGTTCATCTGGTAAACCGATAACTTTTAATCGGGATGATCAATATTAGAGGATGGGCAGTATTACGAAATTTAATACGCTACGACACTACCTGCAGTCGCGCGCAGCGGACGAGATGTTGGAATTTCCGAAAGGAACTGAGAAAGAACAATAAATTTCCAGGGATTTTGAGAATTTTCTAGTACTAATGAGCTCTATATAATGCATCACGTGCGAGCATCAGCCAATTAGTTGCTGTTCCGGAAAGTGAAATGAAGGTCGGACAATTACAGTACATTTTTAAAAGAAGGGTTGATTCAGATTAGTTCAGTATTTTCAATAGTTATGAACCCCAGATTATATTTAGTATTATATAATATCAGGCCACTCTGATGATTTCTACATCTATAAAATTGGATACAGGTCTATGTTGGCTACAAATTAAATCGAAAAAAAAAAAAACATTGGGTCTAACGTTTTTTTAATGAGGAAACTCTATTTCTTATTTGTTTTTTTTTTCGTAGAAATTATTGTGTTATATTATTCAATTCAATTCAAACTTACTTACAAATTATACAGTCTTATACAAAAATAAGCTAGTACTAGTACTAGTACCTAGACCGTAGGTCTGTATGTGCAATGACAAAATAGAAAATTGTTTAAACACATAAAGAATTATATTCCAGTGTTTTAGATCCGTTTATATTCGGAAAAGAGAAAGTAAACCTAAAAATAGAGAAATATAAAATACAAAAATACGTGTAATACATGCAAAATTCTTTTTTTTCAATTTTACAATTTTTACACATAAAAATTATATTCTAAAGTTTTAGATTCGTTTATATTCAGTAAAAATAGTAAACCTACGAATTAGAAAAAATATTAATATATGAAAATATGTGCATTAACATAGGCACCAAGGAGTCAATATTTACAATAGCATCATGTATGTAATGTAGTTCTCAAAAATACGACGATTTGACTGTTTTGAGAACTGTTTATACTCTTTTATAAGTCTGGTTTTTAGCGGTAACTTGTTATACATTTTCGGAGCAACACTACTTACAAATCTTTGGTTAGTTAGCATCTTTACAATAGAAAGGTACATATATGTTTTTATCAGTTTTCATCATTCGTTTCTAATTCTGACTTGCTGTGATCTATTTGATAGATAATTCTCAAAGACCGCCAGGACCGTACCCCTTCATTTTTTCTCCAAGTTATTTTTGGTATTTTCAACTAAAGTAAACATTGCATCAGAGGTACTTGTGTCCTTAAGAAAGCCAAACTGATTTTTATTGAGAATATCATTATTTATGAAGTATTCATACAATCGACCTTCATGCATTTTTCAAATATATTCGCAAACGAGCTGATTAGGCTAATTGGTCTGTAATTTAAGATCGTCAGGTACTATTCCAGTACTAAATATGAAATTGAAGATGTGTTTCAAGGGCTCAAGAATATGTATGTGACATAGTTTTATCAGTCTGGAACTTATTCCATCGTAACCAGGCGCACTGTTATTATTCAGTTGATTTATGTGGGCAACTAATTCATTATTATCAATGGCTTTCAAAAACATGGAGTCTCTGATATAAGGATAGTTGATATTAGGATTGATTAATCGTTGTGCCATTTATATACCAACGTTTATATAGTAGTTATTGCAGAAATTTGCCATGTGCTTAAAAGTCAAAAATGTTTTTCCATGTTCATCCAACATCAGATATTATTATTCGTGGCTTCATTAACAGTTTCGTATATCTTTTTGATGTTATTACTTATTTGTTGTGAGTAGTAATAATTTAATTTTTCGCAGCATTTATGGAGTTTATTTCTGTACGCTTTGTAATTATCAAAAAGGGTAGGGTTGTTATTGTTTCTTGTAGCAATGTTTTTTATTAATTATCTCTTTTTCTAATAGAAGTAACAATGGAATTGGTGATCCATGGTTTTAGTTTTTGGAAATCTTTGACTCTTATAATTTTTGTGGACTTACAGGTATTACTTAGATTGTTTATGGTGTTGTGGAAGTCCGACCATGTATCTTCTGGGTGATCAGTCGAAAGGACAGGTTCTCAGCTTGTCACCGATTAAGGTAGTTCCGCCACGAGACAGTTGAATTAGGAAATTATTTTCGACGAAATCGAAAAATTTCAAAGGACTTTTTGATTTAAAACGCGAAAAAAAAATATTTTTTTGAAGGGGGGCACTGCCCCCCCCCAATCAACTCTTGAAAATTTCTTCTCTATAGAAAGTCGGCGACTCAAAAAATTGATGTCCCCGAAAAGCGCAGCAAAAAAATATTTCAGACCCGCCCCTCCCCCCTCCCCATCTCACTAGAAATCATACGTCATGGGAAAAAATTATCGTTTTTCGATCAAGCTTCAATGGACTTTTTTGTAGTACTCTTTTTGAATTTTGGGGGGGGGGGGAAGGGGGGTCGTTAAAATCGATGGGGTCAACTAGGAGGAGTTTTTTTTCGCGTTCAGACCCTCAAATGGTCCCCTATCATTCTTTAAAAAGTCCCCTGGCACAATCTGCATTTCTCTACGACCCCCCCTTTAGGCTGTGCGCTTCCCCGTGGACTATTTTGAATAACGAGAGTAGTTTTGATTATATCTGTCAAACTAGATGGCCAATCACTTTGATTTTTTTCACAATATCTGTGATATCCTGCTCTAGCTCCTCCTCGTTTTTCATAAACTTCCTAATTTTACTACTAACGGTAGAATTAATAATGTGCGCTTCCCCGTGGACTATTTTGAATAACGAGAGTAGTTTTGATTATATCTGTCAAACTAGATGGTCAATCACTTTGATTTTTTTTCACAATATTGTAACGAATTTTTTGTTACTTCCTTATACATAACCAATTTCTAATAACTTTTCCGGTTATCTTTACGGTGGTACAGGTCAGTAGTCACTGCTCAGGTCGTGAACTGCAATAATGCGTTCTTTATTATCGACCGTCATATTAATGTCAAGTTGATCGAGTTGTTTTCGAGTTGAGCATGTGTTTTTTCCATAAGTGTTTTTATAATAGAGAAAAAACCGAGAATGTTTGGTGGAAAAACAGGGAATTGGTGATTTGTTCGAACCGAAAGGATGATCGTCCTCTTTCTTCGATTGAACCTCGACAAAGGCAGGTGTGCTGAATGAATCGATTCTGGTACGTTACGATTTGTAAATTGAATAGCTATCACAGTTGATATTGGTGGAGTATAATCATTTTCCTTATTTTGCAATCAATGTTGTAGTTGATTAACATTATTTTCCGCTTTTTATATGCTTGTAATATTCGAATTCTTGGATGGTAATTGTTGAAGGTCAATTATAGATATACTGTCAGATTTTTGTCACCTTTGGAATTATCAGTGAATTTTCGATCAAATTATCTTCATATTATTTTATATTTCACATATCGTATATGATATTCCCTTTGGCTAATTCCTATCAAGGTTGATTTGTAGTTTGGATTGTAAAGAAAAAACAAAAAAAAATATATTTTGGCCATTTTGACAAATATTTTACGGAACATGTCTGTGTCTGACGTAGTATCCGTTCAGACCATTGGGGACTAATTTTTTTTGGAAATCAGTTCGACGCTTTTTCCATTTTTAGGTACCAGATAATTGGTAATTTCGAGTGGACTAGCACTTACTTACCTCACACTACCAGGGGATAATTCCAAGGATTCCGATTGCAAAGGGTGTATTCGACTATTCTGAGACAGTTCTGCAGTACCTTATAGGACAGCTCTCTGGTAAGCAATTTTTTATTTAATTTCATAACTATACGTTTATGAGATTATTTTCGTTTTCATTTGAGAAAGAATTGCTTCTGGAGAGGATTGTACCTCTGCTTAACTTGTCTCAGAACACTCGATTTAATATATTCCTCAAGCATAAAATTTTATTCACATTTAATAAGTTCCTTTTATCGATTTACTTCATTCAATTCACAGTGAGGGTTATTTGATTTTTGATCGTTGTAGAATCAATTCATTTCAGTTACTAGCTTGTCGCCAAGAGCAGGGAGATTCATTCAATTTTTTGAGAATTACCTGGCTTATCGATTCGAAAAGGGAATTGCCCCCCTATTATTTCGAAATTATCTTTATCTAAGAGAGTTGTGCCCACTGAAAGACGTGCGGTCTCCCTCTTCGGTTTATCTCTGAAAATTCTTCAATAAAAAGAATTATTTAACTTTATCTTTATCTGAGAGAGTTGTACCCACTGATAGACATGCGGTCTCCCTCTTCGGTTTATCTCTGGAAATTCTTCAATAAAAAGAATTATTTAACTTTATCTTTATCTAAGAGAGTTGTGCCACTGAAAGACGTGTGGTCTCTCCTTCATATCTTAACTGAATAGTATAATTTTGCTCTAGGGCCTGATTAATATTTTGGTTCATAACGCTATATTTTCCTATGGTATTTGCTTTAAAATACTATATTTTTTCTCTGGCAACCTTTAGAGTATTTTGCTTTAAAATACTATATTTTTTCTCTGGCAACCTTTAGAGTATTTTGCTTTAAAATACTATATTTTTTCTCTGGCAAAGTTTCAAGGAATTTTTTATATTTCTTTTGAAATACCTTTACTTATTCAATTTTTTTTGTTGTCTTCAAGTACATATAATCACATTATCAAAGCTTACTTTGTTTCAAAATTTAACTGAATTTTAAGATAATTTGGGTGAGGTTTGTTTAGTTTTGTTTTGAATTTTTCTCATTGTTAATTTTTTTAAATGATTAAAATTAACTTGGAAAATAAAAACCAGAATAGCATATTTTATTGCTACTTAATTTTTTCTTTCACTGTTATCTTCCAGTCTTATATATGGACTGAGACATATTTTTTTGTATGCTATCATTTGCATCTATCTTTTTACTCTAGATTAAAATTTGAATCATAAAAACTTGAGGTTTAAAGGATATCCTTCGTTCTCCCCCATTTTGTACAAATTGTTATTCCTTCCATCTTCTTCGCATGATATATACCACGGAGTGAAGCCACCTACTGAGACAGAAGGACTGGTACCCTAGGAGGTCATACAGCACGTCAAATTCAGCCTGGTCCGTGAAGAACCAATTCACGCCAACAAGGGGGTTTAAAAATCAATAGATAACCACCCATGACCAGATTCGTCGTCGTACCTCTGAGACCAGTTTCGTCGTCGCACCGCTGAGACCATCTTCGTATAAACCAGCCTTTTTCATCTCCCTCCATTAAAGACCTCTGCAGGTATATACGGTATCACCATCGTCTGGAGGAATCTGATTTATTTGTAAATGTTCAAATTTTATCTGGGTCAGAAAATTGTCATATACATGTAATTTTTCAATTTTTTCATTGAATTTTTTATACTCTTCGAGTAATATTGTTAGTTTTTTATAAATTTCACTCACTTGTTTTTTTTATAATGACCGGTCACTATTCTAATTGTCTGGAATAAATTTGTTAAGTTGATTTCCTGCATATTTATTTGCTTTCCCATACAAGCTAGGTGACATTTATATAATTTTGTGAATCTTTGGCTTTTGTCTTTAGCAAGCCTGGCGCCCAACTTTTGAACTAGTCAAGTTAATTGATGTAAAATTTTTTTAGTGGCCCAATTTGATAAACTAGGAAAAGTCATAAATTGAACCTTACTCACGGCCTAACCGTATCCATCTGAGCAGCCTATCGGCAAAGTGATTTCACCTTCTTGATTTTGAATCAGATACTTCAAATTTGGGGTTAAAAAATAAAGGGTGTTGCAATATCTGTGATATCCTGCTCTAGCTCCTCCGCGTTTTTCATAAACTTCTTAATTTTAGTACTAACGGTAGAATTAATAATGTGCTGTTGCCTATGCATGGTCCATATGTTACGTGTTAATTGAGTCAATTTCAATTATATATATCTCGGGTTCGGGATGGTGAAACTTGTTAAAATTTTATAGAGGTGTTGTTCACATGTTAAACAATACGTATGCCAAATTTTAATAATTTCCTAATTCAACTGTCTTGTGGCGGAACTACCTTAAATTCAAAAATTTGTCCTGATCAAAATGATGTAAGGTTTTTTCTGTGATTCTAGTACTTGATGCACAATTCTTCTTTGCTATTGGTATATAAACAGGATATTGGTATGCTATGTTGTTATTAATTACAGCTGGAATGAAGTGTAAGTTTGTATTTAGATTTTTTCTTATCAAAATATTATCAAGACAACTCCTAGTGAAAGTATTAACCCCTTCAAGCCCATGTTGCCACATGTGCCAACAAGCTCAAATTAATCTATATCCCAGAGTGCCACTTGTGGCAACAAATGCCATATTTAAAATAAACGTTGGAATAATATCGTAGTTGAGTAGTATACCCTGGAATGGGATCCTTAGGTGGGCGGGATTAAATTTGATTGGCTGATTCAAGGTCAAACGCATGTATAGTCCACATCCGTATTTTTGGCGGACTCCAGTATAAAATGTCATTTGCAACGGTGCAGTGCTGTAGTATTTGATAGTTTTTGGTGCGTTTTACGTGTTAGGATGTTTCATAGAATTAGTTACTGCTTTTTCTATTTCGATTGCATATCATTTACGTTGAAAATATACTAATTTTTAAGATAGTCGGTTTGTTTTTTTTTTCACAAATTTAGGCCCCCATAGTAACGCCACTGGATGAAAAATCAATAATTTCACTTCTAAGATAACTAGAAATACTTTCCTAATATAGTGCTACCATAATCAGTGGATAAAAAAAAAAGAAATAAACAATTTTTTACGTTATCTGGGATATAGGGAGCGACTTAAAAAATTATCCTGGGCATGAAGGGGTTAATGTTGGACTGAAAGCCAAACGATATGAGCGTTGACAGGTAGCTATTGTTGATTGCCACTTCACTTAGAATGTCGTAATTGAAATTATGACATATTTATTTGTTGGCCTTCTAAGATTAACTCTTACCGAGACGAGATATTGGGGTAGTTTTTGGGTCAAAAATTATTTCATCATATAGAGCGTTTCTAGCAAGTTTCTAATAATGTAAATGCATGAAAAAATCCCCAGCAACGATTACTTTGTTCTATTTGCTCATGTTGCAATTTGGGGGACGAGATATTGGGGTAGTTTTTCGGTCACTAATCATTTCATCATATGGAGCGTGACTAGCGAGTTCCTAATACTGTATTTGCATGAAAAAATCCCCAGCAACGATCACTTTGTTCTATTTGCTCATGTTGCAATTTGGGGGACGAGATATTGGGGTAGTTTTTCGGTCACTAATCAATTCATCATATGGAGCGTGACTAGCGAGTTCCTAATACTGTATTTGCATGAAAAAATCCCCAGCAACGATCACTTTGTTCTATTTGCGAATATTTCATTTTGGGTTGAGATTTTGGGGTAGCTAGGTGGGGTATCTAGGGCTAACAAATTAGGTACAGTTGTCCTACCAATCTAAGTGCTGGACATAACCTGATGGATTATTTACCTTCAGATAGTTTTGATTTGCTCTGCAACGGCCCTACATTGGTCTCAGATGGAGTAATTGATTCACTTTACCTTTTATAACCTTTTGATGTATTACTTAACTGTAGTTTTTAATTTTTACTCCCCATGTAAGTACATAACAATATTTTTGTATCATTGGTTTTCTATCGATATATTCTCTTTTTAGAATGTTTTAACATTAGCTGAAGATGGTTCCGTCTGGTACCGAAACATGTCTGATTATTTAGAGTAAATAAATGTTGTGGAGACGATTTTGAGATTTTTTCCCTCTAAATTATTTTATGCTATCTGACGTATCAAAAAGGCCTTGAAACATACTCTTCTCTCAAAAAACCTCCAGCAACAACTGTTCTAACTTTTTAAAAAAAAATTAAGTGTGTCAGAGGGGTGATGAGGGGTAGTTGCTGGAGCAAGTTCAAAATAATGCATTAGGATGAACAAATTACCACTATCTGTTTATCCGATTATTATTTCAACCCTTTAATTAGGGATGAGTTATTAGTGTAACTAGGGGGTCCCAAATCAAACTCCAAAGTTGAAAACATTTATTTTTCTAATTATTTTATAATAACCTACCTTAATAATCGTTGCAGAAACTGGATCAGGATTTTATTTTGTTAAATCCACTCTCCTCAAGGCATGGATCCATTTATTACATCTAACCTCATCGATGTGAGGTTTTACGAGGTTTTCCTCTGGATATCGATTATCCGAAAAATTCAATGTTTTGTTGGCATTGTGGTTATTAAAAACTTTTTTTTTAATTTACTTAATTATTTTAAATAATTCAACTGTATCACTTAAATAACACTATCTTAAATGGAGAGGGTTTGATGTTCGTCCCTACCACAAGTGCTGTTTCTCGTGACAAATTTGCCAAAATATTCTCAGGAAAAAGGCTCATTGGTGATAAGAAATAAAAATTGTGGTTTGTACTCACATATTCAAATCTGTCCTTGCTGAGCTGCGACAGTAGGTTCAAAAAACCGAGTAACGAGAACCAGGAACACCAAAGCAGCACTTCATCGATATATTGAACATTGATGATACCGAACACAAAGATGAACTTGTAGAATACGAAGTTCCAGAATTTATCTCGCAGCTGTTGCTGTTCAGAAACTCTGAGTTCTCCAAAAACCAATTTTTGGACCGCCCTTCCCAAGAGAATCAACCAGCAAAAGGCCATATTTATCATCGTCTGGAAAACAAAAATAAATTATATAGCAAAGCCATATAGCACATCTTGAGCTGTATGGTATGGTAGGTATGTTTTTTTCAAATTCAAGTTTCTGCATGGAGACCTTGGACACGGTAAAATTACAATGACAAAGTTCAATCGTTTTTTGTTATAAAAAAGAGATATAGGATAGCGTGTCAGGATTGGTTTGAAAACACCTGTATTTCAAATACCATATACTTGTAGATTTTAGAAAGTGAAGAATTTCAACCTGAAATGTCACTGTCGAATCTAAGAGATGATCAAAGTTCATGTTAGAATATATAAGGGAGCTTGCCATATTTGGTTAAGTTGTGACAATTTCTATTACTTTCTTTAAGGAGACACATCCTAGGCGTTTGCTATGTACTGTAGTGCCGCTTTACACATTTAAGGCTAATACTTGAACAATAATTTGCATTTAATTTTTTCCTTAGATTAAAATCATATTATGTCAGAATTTTGCCCTCCAAGAGGTAAAAACATGTACTTTACTAGGGCAGAAGTAGACAATTTTTCAGTTTAATTTTTTCCATTCTCGTAATTCAAGCCTTTTCACGATATCTCATTCTCTCTCGGTTATTGGCAATTAATTTAAACTTAAACATTAAAAACATTATTAAGCACTGCATACTGTCCACATCTGCCCTATCACAGGCTGGTTGTCGACTGCACAAAATTCAATTGAGGAAGATATGGAGAAGTACAAATATAGACTCTGAAATGTAGAGAAATTTATTTCTGTAGATAATCAATTAAGTCTACATAACAAATTTAGATCTCAAAATGAAATCCAATAACTAAAATGTTTAACGAATGTAAAAAATCAACACTATTCTAATTAAATGTTAATATACAACTTTTTCTCAACAACCTGGGTTGTAAAAGTGCCTAAGCCTAATATTTAACCCATGTTATAGCTTGAAAAATCAAACTTGAATGTAAAGACCCTTACTGTTCTTCCAGTTCATCCAGCAATAGTTGGATGAGGTAGTTTAACAACTGAATCCGTAATGTCAATAACACTAAAGAGAGAGATACATTTATTGACTACGTTTACATGTTATAATACATTTGTAGCAGGTCACTCAGGTAGAAGTAAAAGTGTATGACTAAGTCTTACAACAAATTAACAATACAGGAATAGAAAAAAACGAACAAAAATAAAAAGGTTCACTCAGAACAAAGTCATTGTAAACGTACAGCGGTAGATATAAAAAATTTGACATGACGAACACATTAAAAACTTAGATATAGGGAGTTTATCACAGATCATCATTGCTAAATTGATGGGTTAAAAAGTCATTTTCCGAGTAAGAACAGTTCTTCAGCAGACACGATTTCACTACCCGTTTGGAATCGCAAAAGTTCATATTTCTTATTTACAGATGCAATTTATTGTATAGACTTATATTCAATGAATTCTTCTGTGAAACAGAAAGTCTATATCTTGGCGTTCTCAAGAGGTTTCCTGACCTCGTTAGGTGTTGGTGCGTGTCCGTTTGTAGAGCAAAATTTGATCTGTTTTGATGTATTTCAAGCAGAGTGGCGTATATGTAAGCGGTGGGAAGAGGCATGATCTGGAGATCAATAAATAGAGCATGGCAGTGGTCTCTGTAACCCGCCCCTGATATTTAAATTACTCTATATTGTAAAACAAAAATTCTGTTTGAATGGGTGGAATTTCCCCACAAGACAATTCCATATGTCATATGACAGTGAAACAGTCGAGAATAGCTGGATCTGAGAGTATCTATTTTTCAATCTGCCGAATCAAGAACTTGACAATTTATTCGACAGTTTATCCACATGACACATCCAATTAAGTTTATCTTCAAGTAACATCATGTGTTTCAGCTCCTGTTACCGCTGAGTTTGAAGATATAATGAGACTCTGATTTTTTGAAGAATTTATTAGAGCAGAACCATTCAATGGCCATTTTCACGGAAGTTAGGAAGAGTCAATAAATGGCTCTAAGTTATTATTTCGCTCTATTAGAGTGGTGTCTTCAGCATAAAAGGATGCATTTTTCCGGTAAAATATGATAATATAAATCATTGATGTACCAAATGAATAGGGTTGGGCCCAAAACAGAACCTTGAGGAACACCATGAATGTTTTTCATAAGTACTGATTTGGTGCACTATGATCTGTCGTCAGGTTCAACAAATCTATAAAAAGTTCACCCTTACTTCTTTTAATAAAAACAATATTAGTTTATGTAACAAGTCCGCGAAAGCCATTTGGTCTCGTACCCTTTTTCATACAATTTTTTTTTTGTAAAAGCTTTCCAAAGAATTTTTCATGTAGGAACTATGATTTTATTTCTGCTATCACTACGCAAATATACTTGTAGGCAGCACCGGCAGAATGCCGTGTAAAATATCGAATCAGATTTTTTATTACCGACGTGTCAAATATCAAATATGTCAACTAGTCAATAACATTTCGTTCCTGCCCCCCCCCCTGCATAGTTGACCCTGAATTAAAAACCGAACCGCTGCGAGGGGCAGTTATTTGGAGAATAAGATTTAAAGAGGAGTTTAACAGTGACGTGCACGGTATTTCAACGGTAAACTGTGATTCAGAAGACGATTGCAGATACAAGCATTCAAAACGTCATGAAAACCTTTCAAATCCATTTAAAACGAGAGTAATCAAATGTGATTGATTTATTTGTCAGAGTGCATTATTATGTTATGACTTGTAAATAAATGGACCATAGTTCCGTATTTTAATAGCCACAAACCCCAGATTGGTTACAATAAAAAAGTCGTCAAGTGGACACTAAAGGTTCCACACATAACGAAGTTTCATTATCTTCTCCCAGAAACAAAACTGCAGATCCTGTTTGGTTTTATAGCCACAGCAATGAAACATGACAAATACTTCTTTCAATCTCTCTAAACTAAACAGGTCGCCAGAATCCTAGAAATAAGACAGTTAAGTTATCTGAGCCATTTAGCGAATGCTAGCTGAATCAAGTATATTTTCAAACACTGCTATCACCTTCTAGATATGGCAATGGCCGCTGAATTAACTTTTTTTTGGAAATATTCAATATAATTATTTCAATATCTATTATTATAGCTATAGTTTTCCTGTTAGCTTCGGTAGTTTCGAAGAGGAAAAGGAAAAAATATGTTGATGCATAATAAATATATGCAAAGAAAAATAGTTTTTCAGATAGATGATTTGTTAGTTCTATCATATCAAATTTCAACTTTCTACATCGAATTCTTTGAGAATGGACTTGTAAGGCATCTCACGAGAGCCTCGATTTAATTATTTTTTAAACAATTTAACGAATGGAACGTTGCAGCAAACATGACCTCGAACAAGACCTTGTTGATGGAGGCCGGGTTCTTCAAATGTATCCATTTCACTTTAACAATAACAACAGGAATTCATTTGATTAATTATTAGATATAGTCACAATATATACCGAGAGTCCGGGAAGGTCAGTCGGAATTTTATTCAAACCTATAGAATTATGAAATGCTTGGAATATATGTAAACACCTTCCAATAAATAGGAGAATCCACTTGAACCAAGATTGATTTTTTAATGACATGACAGTAGTTTTTCTTGAATATACGAGAAAATTATAGTTGGGAGTTTTAATTCATGAAATGAGTAGAATAACCTATTTTGTGTTGGGAATATGGAAACATTCTCAATTGATTTTATGAATATCCTAATCATATTATCGAAGAAATATGTTATCACCTTCCTTCCAATAAACACGAGAATGCTCTTGAACCAAGATCGATTTTTTAATGATATGATGAATTTTAATTCATGAAATTACTAGAAGCTATTTTGTGCTGAAATGAAAACATTCTCAATTGATTTTATGAACATCCGGATCATATTCTTTTTTCTGATTTGTCTTTGTGAGAAAAAAATAAGTCAATGACCCAATAACGTACAGGGTGTCTCATATTAATTTTTAAATAATAGAATAATAACAGAAACTATTTTTTACAAAGGGAGCTTCTCTTTTGATGTACACTTGTCCAGAATATACTGTTTTTCAGCAAGGAAATATTGAAATTGTCTCCAAATCGAAGCTTTAGACCTTTTGGGTAAGAATTTCAATGTTTTGATCAATCTCTCCTAGCGTTGCTACTCCAAATCGCGACATATTTTACGAAATTTCAAAAAAGACCCGAGCGTTCAAAATTGTTTGTGTTTGTATCGCTGTATCTATTTTTCATGGAGACGTCCAGGATAACGAGAGGTGATCACTTCATTTAAAAAAAAATGTCATTTTTGTGACACTGACATTTTATACTTACGAGGTTATACAAACAATTAAAATTTTTGATTAATGAAATTCTCTCATAAAATACAATTCGTGCAATGGAAATATATCTATAATTTTTAACAAATTTGCACTCATGCATTTCTAACTGAAAAAGGCACTCGTACTCTTTTTCAACTAAAAATGCATTCGGGCAAATTTCCCAAAAATTATCGATAATTTTCATTGCACTCATTATATTACTATTGATCATTTTTGGCGTCCTTGAATTATACTGTCACAAATAGTTCGTGGATTAGAGGACATATACAAAATAACAACTCAATTTTATGCCGACGTTTCGTCTATATATTTAGACTTCTTCGAGAACTGTTTACTTCGGGCTTCATTTATTGCGATTTTATTGCTATTTACTGTTCATTTGAAGAGCAACTATTGTAATAAAGTATTGCTATTCACTATATCACCAAAACATGTTTCAAAACATATTTTATTGGGGTCGACAACTGTTGTAACTTTTGCCTTAAAGAAGTCTAAATATATAGACGAAACGTCGGCATAAAATTGCGTTATTGTTTTGTACCTGTCCTCTAATCCACGAACTATTTGAGAAATATGAAACAATGTTATATGTAAACAGGAAGTTTATTTCCCATTACAGGTGACTTTACATAAGATCTGTTTATTTTTAGTTGACCTAAAGTTGTTGCAACATCCAAGTCAAACACGTACTAGTAGCGCTCGAGCGCTATTATTGAAGTAGTGGGAGGGGCAGGTGTGTATTTTGTAACATGCCTGGGAAGGATCAACGATTAGAGCTCGTCCAGTATTGAAACGACCGTTTGGTAGGTAGAGAGGGGGAAAAACACGAGTAAACACGATTTGATGTGGCTGCTTATGCTACGGCGAATCTTCACCAGTGGCTTGTCATGCAGCGTTTGAAAGGTTAGGTTTGTTTGATTAATAAATAGGTAGTGCAGTTATTTATTTAACTTTGACAAAAAATTCATAATCTCCGAACCCGAAAACCCCCGCATACCAATTTTGAATGAAAATCGGACCATAATCACAAAACTCATCCGCCAAAAACTACGTCTCGTGTTTCGCCTGTACCAAATAATTTGGTACGTCTATGGAATTTATATTAATAGCCACAGTAAGACAATGGTTCGGGCATCTTCGAGAAAAATTGGTTGTTAGGTAGGGGAAGGCCAAAGTGGTCGTTTCAATACTGGACGAGCTATACACAATGAAAGGATGGCTTATTTCCTAGCTTCGTACATTGTCCAAATTTCAGCTGCACACGCGCGGAATTGCATCGTCATTTGACGTCACCAGGGAACCAGGATGGTTCATCTGTCATAAGTGCCCATGTATTTTTTTACTTTTTCACAGCGATTTTTCTTTCTGTTTTTTTAGTGTTTATGTTTGCTGAATCATTTGACTTTCGTTTCAATGGATTTCTAATACCATAAGTGAAAATTGAATCGACTGTTAAGTGCGTGTTGGAGGCCACTTCGAGATAGGACACTTAATTTTTTAACTGTTTTTCGATTTATTGAAAATATTTGAGGAAATATAGCTCTCGAAAAATGCTGAAGGGTTGACATAATTCCTTAGGCAGTGTTAGTTCAAGATGTTTTCACGTCAGATCATGCCTGGAAGCCGTAGTTTCTTATAGGAATCATCAACAAGCTCTTCACCTAAATTTTCAACTCATAAAAATATCGAGACAACTCATTAATTGCTGTTTATTAGAATGGGCTCAAAGTTTCCACAAATATTCTCAATAAATCGAAACAAACGAAGTGCCCTATCTCGAAATGACGTCTAAGATGTTTTTACTTCAGATCATGCCTTGAAGAATATGTGCCGTAGTTTCTTGTAAGAACCATCAACAGGATCTCAAAAACTTCACCCAAATTTTCAACTCATAAAAATAAGTAAACAATTTTTTTCAAGTTAAACGGTTTCATTGTAAAGAAACATAATAATGATGGAGATAATGTACTAAAAGCTAAAAAATAATTAGGTAGGTACCAGGTACCAGTCATCACACCACTCTCCTCAGCAATATAGGGCATTGATCAGACTGAAATAAAATCGTAGGGCGTAGCGTAACCTGAGTAAATATGTAAATGATCGTTCTGTGATGTCGCACGATGATAGTGACGAATTTATTTTTAAACACATTTTGCATAAATTGTCTATTGAGAAGATGCATCCAAAGATATGAGCGGTTGACTGTAGATAATAGAAATTCGACGGCCCCACGATTTTATTTTAGTCTGATCAATGCCCTATATTGATGAGGAGAGTGGTTTGATGACTGGTACCTATCTAATTATTTTTTAGCTTTTTGTACATTATCTGCATTATTATTATGTTTCTTTACAATAAAACCGTTTAACTTATTCTCATCCTATTTAGTTCATTTAGTGCCTCATTATTACCAGATTTATTTCCTGTCAGTTTGTTGCAATATAACTCCCCAATACATAATCCTTCCAAATACTTTACTCGACACGTAAGCTTGTCCTTCCTCAATTTCGATCCTAAATACACAACTGCGTGGTCTACAGTGCTGCCTTGCATTTTGGGGACAGTGGAAGCCCATGATAAAATCAAGGGAAACATCCTTCTTTCAGCCGTCACATAATTGAACTTTGCTGGAAACTGTATGCCCAAGTCTTGAGGAGAAAACGCTAACGATATATCATTTTTATCCACCCTAATGCCATACAGTCCTCGGCGCGCTTTAACCTTTTACCTTAACTTAAGTGGTGTACCGCTAACAACGTAGATATCATTTCTAGCCACCCTAACGCCACACAGTCCTCGACACGATATGAAATCTTGAATTGGGTGGGGGATTCATGTTTGAATCACGATTCTAAGTTGACAAAGTCGTTTGTTCTGATTAGATACCTAGATTTCAGTTTTAATGTATTGACTGTCTAAACTCTATGATCCACCATTTTGTTTCGGACGCCATCCTGGATTTGGATTTTTTCATGGTGTACTGTATTCTACTAGTCAAGCCCTTTCATTTGATATCCATATTGAGGAGGTTGTATTGACTGTCTAAACTCTATGATCAGCCATTTTGTTTCGGACGCCATCTTGGATTTTGAATTTTTCATGGTGTACTGTATTCTACTACCCTTTCATTTGATGTCCATATTGAGGGGGTTGTATTGACTGTCTAAACTCTATGATACGCCATTTTGTTTCGGACGCCCTCTTGGATTTGGAACTTTTTCATGGTGCACGTATTCTACTAGTCAAGCCCTTTCATTTGATATCCAAATTGAGGGGGTTGTAAAAAAGTATGTAATCCATTTTGTGGCGGCGGCCATTTTGGATTTACCATGATACTGAATACATATAATTGTATTGTCATCAGTTCAATTTATGGGTTATCCACAGAAAACGTGAGCAGTTCTAAAAATTCAATGGAGCAAAAGTAAATTAAAACACCAACCAGAAACACCCGAAAAATCAACAAGTTAAGTTATACCAAAATAAATGGTTCTAAAAATCGTGAAAATGCATGGGCTCTTATGGCAAATAAACCGTAGTAGTGCCGCGGTGACGTCATATGCTGGCAGAGAGCGGGGGAAGGCAGATAAAATCGACGAACTCGGCTATCCTTTCATAATCATTGGGGAAGGATAACCACATTAACCAAATATTCTATCGTATTGGGCCATCTACAGTGTGAAAGTTTTCGTGATTCGGGCGATTAAAATCAAACATTTTTTCAAATTCGAAAGTATAGTGTGATTGGCCTTACGTCACATACCATCGTTCGTATTGTTTTCTGGTTAGCTGCTGAATGAGAAGTTTTCATTTAGCATTTAATCGGAAAATAGTACGCGATAAGCGTGTGTTGTTATCTGAATTTCAAAACTTACATTATATAATAAAAAAAATATTAATGAGGTACCAACAATTTGTGTATATTGTATTTTACATTATGTAATTCTGGGTCTTCTAGCACCGTTAAGATCAAGTAAAACCCTGAGGCTCTTTCGATATAAAAACCAGTGGGCCATAGCCATTCACGAATTTGGAATGGCTGTGGCCCACTAAACTGACTGAACAAGAACAAGGAAATATCCCTAGTCATTGCCATGGTAATGTTTCTCAAAGAATGTCCGAGAAATAATTTTGAAAATAATGATTTTCTGAAGAGGATCTAGCTTTCACTGCCCTGTATGGATTAATATGTAGCCCATCACTCCAGAGAGCGCCTGGGACGTTTGAAACGCGAGGGGTCGTCTGTTATAATCAGCGGCTTCCTACACGAAAGGATTCTTCGTGGGCCAATGCACAATCAAATAATCCCTGATTGTGTTCTCTAATGATGCTTCTGATGGAAGACAGAATAAAGTCATCATGTATACGCTCTTTCCGTACGTACCACGGAGCGTCGGTTATCATCCGCAGAACCTTCATTTGCGCCCGTTCCAGGACGGGGAATGCTGGTTATGCAGGTTGGTAAATTATGTAATATGCTAATAAAATTGCAGACCATTTTATGGGGTTGGAAACGATGCTAGGCTGTTTTGGTTTGTGTGGGGTGTTTTTTGAATTATTTTGAGAAGGCTGAATTATTGGAAGAACTGTTCATTGTACTATTTGAGAATTACAATGAAAAAATATCTCCTTATAGCTTTGATATTTTCAAACAGGGAATCAAAACGTCCGAATGATTGATTGATTACAAAAGAGGAAGAGCACTTCGAATGGAACAGTTTGGTGTTTAGTAGTAAGAACAAACTTCAGCGAACTGACATTTGACAACTGTGACATAAATATTAGTATATTTCAATAATCGTTCGGTCGGTGGATCTCGTTTACTTTTCGTGCGAATTAAAAACACTGTGTGTGTGTTAGTTACAATGCCTTTTGATTTTTTATATTTGTGGTATGTTGAGTGCTTTAAAGTATGCTGACCATTAACGAACTTCCAGTTACCTACTCCAATAATGGAAAATATGTTTTTCCTGCGAAGGAACAAAAATACATCAGAAGAGTACAGTACACTGTATAAACAACTTTAATTTGGAAGGCGTCCGAGGGAAGATATAACTGCACGGAAAAAACATCCCCAAACACAGGTGTATTCGATTGATGGAATTTGGAAATTGTGGTGGTGACAAAATGGATTTCTCAATGCAATGCTAACATTTCTTTGATTTGAATATATGTTCATCTATTGAAACAATATCCAACTCATATTGAATGAACATTTGTTTCAACACAAATATAATATTTATTTGAATCAAACAACGGAAATAGATTAAAGAATATCATAGGGTTTGAATTATATGCTTAGATGGCGAAACTTTCGCACAACTAACCCTGACTTGAATAATGTTACCAAATAGCAAAGCCAACTTATTATCTGGTGTAGGCTCTACTGCTCGGTTGACATATTTGTCAATTCAGTGGATTAACAAAATGATCACACATTTTTACACGCTTTATATTAGCTTCACTTGTATGTTTGTTTGTTTGTAACCGACTCCTTTGGGCGCGATTTTGACCCACTTCCAGACGTCCGAATGATTTGAAATTTGGCAGGTGTACATAATTCCGGTGACAATGCATTAAGAAATGTTTGTGTGAAAAAAAAACAAAATGGCGGCTCCAATATGGCGTACGAGTTTTGTGATTATGGTCCGATTCGCTTCAAAATTGGTATCTAAGGGTTTTCGTGGTCGGAGATTATGATTCTTTTGTCAAAAATTGAAAAATTCAAGATGGCGGCTCCAAAATGGTGGACGAGTTTTATGATTATGGTCTGATTCTATTCAAAATTGGTATGTGGGGGTTTTTGGGGTCGAATATTATGATTCTTTTATAAAAATTTAAAAATTCAAGATGGCGGCTGAGTTTTGTGATTATGGTCTGATTCTATTCGAAATTGGTATGTGGGGGTTATTGGGGTCGGAGATTATGATTACCTAATTTGATAAGATTATTCCATTTTTTAATTTGCAAAAAAATAATAAAAATAATAGTTTAAAAAGAACTAAAAAAACACGCTTTTATAAATAAACTACACTAAAAAGTAGGAAATAAATAATAGTTTAAAAAAACTAAAAAACACGCTTTTATAGAAAACCAGACTAAAAAAATTGAAAATAAGAAAAACAAATATTTTATTTAAAAAAAAGCGTGGGGTGCATGGTATCAATAATTATATAGTACATTACAAATCTAGGGCAGTAAAATAAGAAATGTCTCAGATCACAGGTAATTGTTGGCCGAGGAGATACCATGCACCCCACCTTTTTTTTAAATAAAATATTTTTTTCTTCTTATTTTCTATTTTTTTAGACTGGTTTTCTATAAAAGCGTGTTTTTTAGTTTTTTAAACTATTACTTTTAGTGAAGAGATCAGCTTATTTTGTTGAATTGACATTTTATTGAATTAATCAATTAGACATAAATACTTGGTTTGAATGAATATTTTTGTTAAAGCAATCAGCAAATTTTGTAGATCTGATGATTCGATTCAACAAAATAATTACATGGTTGAAACAATATTTCTGCCAAAATCAGTAGTGAAAAGAGTTGGTCGAATAAGATATTTGGTTCATGCAAATTAGTTTCAGTTGATTGAAACTTTAAATTTGATCCAAAACCAAGAAATAATTTTACTCATTTTGAGATTATATTTTGTCGTGCATATACGACACTTTTATTGGTTTGATTCAAATAAATTGTATTTGATTCAACAATTTCTTTTTTTCTGTGTGCTTTCATGTTTTGCAGGGCGGCTTTGATGCATCAGAAGAGTAGACTGTATACACGACTTGATTTGGAAGGCGTCCGAGGGATGATTTCACCCTTCATGTAAAATTTAAAAAATGATTTGGACGCCTCCCAAATAAAAATAGTATATACAGTGTACTCTTCTGCATTGAACACTCCCTAGAGAATATGCACGCGCAGCTATTATTTTCCTTCACAGAAAAAATGATTGTATCAAGTTCTCAGGTGGGTGGAACCACCCTTGGGTGCCTTCCAAGTACCTACCAGAAATTTTCCTAGCATTCAAACCTTTAGAGAAAGAGATATGTATTTATTGTCTGAAGATCTCAATGACAAACATTTTCTTCAAAATACTGAATAAGCATTTAGAATCAGATTAATAATCTAATAGAAATATATAAAATAAGACGTAGAATACAATTTTAACACAAATTTAACATACAAATTGAAATGTTATTAGAAAATATTGCATTTGATGTACAGCCTTAACAATTATACACAGTTTGATATTTCCACCTAAATTATTCTCAAAACCAGGAAAATAATATGGTAATACATTTAGCAGGTTAAAGTGTGATTATAAAATTATTCCAATTAGAAGATATCTTAGAATTTTTACTGAGTAAGTTTAACTAAGAAATATTTTCAAGGTTTATAGGGAGCTTGCTGAACATCTTCAAGTCGCAGATGTTCATATTTTCCGACAAATCTTGATTTCATAATATATGCTAATGAATTTTTTACAAGGTTTGTAGTTGTTATGGAGAGTATGTGTTGCTGCTGAAGATCATTTATAATTCACTTGTGTTTTATGTATGTTTTTTATTACTTTGTATATGAAAAAATATACAACTTACAAGTAATGTCAAAAATAATAAAAATACAATTTAAACTGAAAGTTGTCAGGTCATTCAAAAACACAATGTATATAGGAAAACTGTTTTCTACCAAAAAATATAATTACTGTAAGCAATGGGGCTGATTGTGTTAGTATGGTGAGTGTTATACTTTGATTGCTTAGTATCCAAAAAGATATATTTTTATGAACCAAATCAACAGTTTCGAGTATAAAAAGTTATATGACTGTGAGAAAACGATGCAATTTCTTATGTGTGCATCAATGAAAGCAAAATAGACTGTTCCGCAAAACTTATATGTTGTAATATTGTCGATGTGTAGTCCCAAAAATGTTGTTTTTTTTTTAACAAGATCATTATTATTTAGTTTTATGACTGGCATATCACAGTTGAAAGAAACATCATTTGTATTGTAACGTAAATAAACTTAACTTGGTTTTAATAATTTATTTCACACTTAATCTACAACTTAATTTATATTACTACGCTACTGAATAGCTCGATCGTATGGGCTCGTTCCGACTGTCCGTGCCATCTTGAGGGCTACCTATTTATCTCCGTCACAGGATTCCCGATCTTTCGAATTCCGGCAGTTGGCGACGGCATGTTCCAATTGTTTCCAATATTGACCGTTGTTTTCCGCGGAAGAGCGACTGGATGGTTCTCGAATATCTCCGGGGATGATCTCATCGCTGTCGATGGCAACGTGTGAGGCGACAGGTCCGGCCTAGGTTCGTTACATTGCCCCCTTCTTAAAGACATTTCGTCCCGAAATTTCATCCTTGGAGTGTGACGATATCTGCATGACTCCCCATATCTGCACCGTGAAGTTCGATGGAAGTAACACTTCACGGTCTTCATGATCGGTCGTGGAAGAGGGTTACAGCAAACCAAAATCCTGACGCCGCTGGATCTGAATATCGCCTCCAGCATACTTCTTATGACTCTCCAGTCCAACCCATCAATACCACAGGATAGTTTTGGAATTGCTAGATCCGCCAGATTCTGGTCCACCATAGTATCTCTTAGTTTGGTGAGACTCTTCCAGACATCTTCATAGGACGGTTTATCTTGGGAATGCCTCTTGGTAACTAGGTAGTAGATGTTTCTCTGGCCTTTCTTCAACTGTAGCACCCCACCAACTTCTGGATTCTGCTCCCGCAGTGTTTGGAGTTGACCAAATTTCTTGGAGAACACTACGGCGATGCCCCTGGACATTCGAAGATCTTCTGCCACACAGTGCGCTAGTGCGTAGTCAGCAGGCACCTCGAAAAGGTCTCGTGACTCCTCTCTAGTAACCCCATGTAGAACTTTCTGCCCGTTTGAATACAAGGACATAAACTTCTCGAACGTCATATCATCCTCCGGTGGCTTGAGGGTGCGAACTTGGTCATGGTTTCCAGCGTAAGGGCCAACCTGTTGAAATGGACGACCCTTGGTTTCCCTCGGGGTGGCTTATGGATTCGGTACACAAGGTCGTTTATCCTTTTCACGATTTTATACGGGCCTTCCACGAGTTCCGCAACTTTGGTGATAGTCCACGACGACGTTTGGGGTTGTACAGCCAAACCAGGTCATCAACCTTAAATCCTCCAGCGTCGGCCTTGATGTCATAGGTCTTCTTCATTTTATCGCTGGCACCCTGGATGTTCAACCGGACTCGTTCGTGGATGTCGTCCATTCTCTGCCGAAGTTTGCTGACGTAGTCCTCTCCCGCAGTGTCTTGTCCTGGCGGTATCCCAAACTTCAGGTCACAAGGCAGTCGCAGTTCTCGGCCCATTATAATACTAGCAGGAGTTTGACCGGTTGACTCGTGTACTGCGGATCGATAGGCCATCAGGAACAAATGAAGATACTGGTCCCAGTCTCTTTGATGGTCAGAGACAACCTTGGACAAGTGGCGGTTGATCGTCCTGTTCATCCGTTCCACCATTCCATCGGACTGCGGATGTAGGGCCGTGGTTCTTGTCTTGCGGATGTTCAGCAGTAGACATATTTCTTGGAAAAGGTTGGATTCGAAATTTCTGCCTTGATCCGAGTGCAGCTCCATTGGAATACCGAATCGACATATCCACTCTTTCACCAAGACGTCGGCGACGGTGATGGCTTCCTGGTTGGCAGGGCATAGGCTTCCGCCCACTTACTGAAGTAGTCCATTGCCACAAGGATGTATTTATTCCCGTGGTCGGATACGGGAAACGGGCCGGCGATGTCAATGGCGATTCTCTCGAACGGGCTGCCTACGTTGTACTGACGCATCGGGGCCTTGGGTCGTATTCGAGGTCCATTGCTAGCAGCGCATACAGCGCACTTCCTGCACCAGTCCTGGACGTCAGCTTGACAATTGGCCCAGTAAAACCGTTGCCTCACTTTCTGCAGGGTCTTCGTCACTCCCAGATGTCCTCCGGCGACTCCATCATGGATTTCCCGCAGCACTTCCTCTCTTCTGTTCCTGGGAACAATTATTTGGCGTCTGTCTTCCCCACCAATATCGGCCTCCAGCCCACGTTTCAGGATCCCATTGTCCAGAATAAGAGAGTTCCATTGTGCCCAATAGGACTTAACAGCCGGCGAGTAACCTGCGACTTCCTGCCATGATGGTCTTCGATTGCCCTTCTTCCAGCTGACGACTAAGCCAAGGTCGGGGTCTCTCTCTTGGTCTTTCTGGATCTTGCTGTCATTCCAGTTGTCATCCATTGCCGCGGTTCTACAAAGTGTTGCTTCTTTCTCTTCTGCTCGTCGGCAATGTGAGCAATCATCTGGACATGGTCTTCGCGACAAGGCATCTGCATTCTTATGGCTAGTTCCGGCTCGATGTTCGATCTCGAAATCGAATTCTTGGAGTCTCTCGATCCAACGTGCTACTTGACCCTCAGGATTTTTGAACTGTAAGAGCCATTTGAGAGCTGCATGGTCAGTTCTCAACAGGAATCTTCTTCCATACACGTACTTGTAGAAGTGTTCCACTCCCTTTACAACAGCTAACAGCTCTCGCCTGGTGACACAGTAATTGCGCTCTGGTTTGCTAAGCGTCTTGCTGAAATAACCAATGACCTTCTGTGTTTTCCAGGAACTTCTCTTCCAGGCTTCTTGAATTTTCTAGAAGCTTCTCTTCCAGATTTCTAGAATTTTCTTGGAGCTTCTCTTCCAGATTTCTAGAAAGCTTCTCTTCCAGATTTATAGAATTTTCCTGAAGTTTCTCTTCCAGATTTCTAGAATTTTGTTGCAGTTCTTCTTTCACGGATTTAGTAGTTTCTTCGAGTTTATTCATTACCAAACTTAAATCACCTCCGGGAACTTCGAATAAAAATGTTTCGGGGTCCTCACCTTCTTGTATAAGTCCTTCTGCAAGTCTTTCCTGGAGTACTTGCTTTTTACCTGTTGTTTCCAGTTCCCTTTCCTCCAATTCCTGTTTCAATTCCGCTACCTTCAAATCCGCAAGGCGCACTTTTCTTGAACACATTTTGTCTTTGACGAGGTATCAGTCTGTTTTACACGAAAAGTTATCAGTTTGTTAAAAATTCACTTCGCGAATTCTTTTCCACGGGCCACCAGTCTATTGTCTGTTTCACGCGAAGAGTGTATCAGTTTATATTCCCACGCACAATTGTCCACTTTGCGAAAACCGGGCCACTGTCTATTTTCTGTTTCCCGCGAACAGCGTATCAGTTTATATTCCCACGCACAATTGTCCACTTCGCGAAAACCGGGCCACTGTCTATTTTGGGCGTACAGAAAGGTCTATCAATTTATTTTTCTGACTATCCACTCCACGATCACTTGTTTATTTTCAAAATCCCACTTCTGACACCAATTGTAACGTAAATAAACTTAACTTGGTTTTAATAATTTATTTCACACTTAATCTACAACTTAATTTATATTACTACGCTACTGAATAGCTCGATCGTATGGGCTCGTTCCGACTGTCCGTGCCATCTTGAGGGCTACCTATTTATCTCCGTCACAGGATTCCCGATCTTTCGAATTCCGGCAGTTGGCGACGGCATGTTCCAATTGTTTCCAATATTGACCGTTGTTTTCCGCGGAAGAGCGACTGGATGGTTCTCGAATATCTCCGGGGATGATCTCATCGCTGTCGATGGCAACGTGTGAGGCGACAGGTCCGGCCTAGGTTCGTTACAGTATTGTTGAAATTTGAGGGGAGGAGGCTTGAATTACACCAAAATTTCACATTCTGCATTTCATTTAATATTCTACAAGATCTGCACCATAACATAATAGCGTCGTATCATCCGCGAACAATGTGATTTTTGCATAAATTTTTAACTGAGTGATATCTTTGAGATAAAGAAGAAATAATATTGGTCCCAAAATAGAACCTTAAGAGACTACCATTTCTATTTTTCCAAGTTGTTTGACAGTCTTACAAACTTTGTTCTGTGTTCAGGTATGACTCGATCTATTTAACACCCCGTGTTACCAAATCTGCCAAACTATTGCAAAATAATCCCAGCTTACGGTAATAATTGAATTCAAAAAAATTCGTTGACTGGATTGTTATATATTTTTGTACTGATGATGAACTATTGGTATTTTACGAGGTTCTATACTATTATTGACTCATTCAGTAGAATTATATGGTGACATGCCTTAAGGATTAACACATAATCCCATATATTATATGTGCCAAGTCCTTCAGAGCAGTAGGTACGTAAATACGCATACGGCTATACTAGACCAGGGCTGAAACCTTTGACAATGGTAAAAAGTTAAAAAATAATAATAGTAGGATGAAACCCATTGGAAAAGAAAGAGAATATAACAAAAATTAAAGGAAAAATAATTTACGGGCGATCTGAGGTCGGGAAGTGGAAGGGGGTGAGTTTTTAAGGGTAAAAAACGGTTTATCGCGATTTTCGGCAAAACTACGAGTCCTATGAAAAAAAGTTGAATGGCAAAGTTGTAGGTAATAAGAAGATCTACAACTTTTGTATTCACACTTCTTTCACGTAACCTCAAAATTTATGTATATATATAATAACCAAGTTTTTGTTTTTTTATTTTTATCTTTCCCAAAAAAAAGTTTTTTTTCACCTTTTCATGTCCCAAACACACTGTAATTTTTTTGATTTAAAATATTTATTTTTTCACCCTATTTTGACTTAATATCGAAAAAGCACCCTAATTTTCAATCAAAAATTCTCCCGTCAGAATATCAGCTTTTTTAAAAAGCTCGGAGGGCTTTTTGTTCGTTGAAATTTCTACTTTCTGATGGTATGAAAAAAAATATACATTAGTATGGTAAATGTTCTCAGAAAATGCAAAGAAACGTAAAGTTAATATTTAATAAGACATCTACAATATTTTGAGAAAGTTGTAGAATCTTTAAATTATATGCGTAGATGCCTATTTATTGCTATTTTAAGATAACTTATATACCTGAGTAACCTACGGAAAATTTTAGCCCATCAAAAGGTATTTCATAGAGAAGTGGGGAAGGGGCTAGGAGGGTCTGGGCCTTACTACCATTTACCATAGTAATGTGTATTTTTTATACCATCAGAAAGTAGAGATTTCAACGAACAAAAATCATACCGACTTTTTCAAAAAAGCTTATATTTTGACGGGAGAATTTTCGATTGAAAATTAGGGTGCTTTTTCGATATTAAGTCAAAATAAAGTGGAAAAATAAATATTTTAAATCAAAAAAATTACAGTGTGTTTGGGACATAAAAAGGTAAGTTTTCACCGAATTTCGTGAATAAAAAAGTTTTTTTGTAAAAGAATTATTAAAAACCAAAAACTTGGTTATTTGGATTTTTTACATAAATTTTGAGGTTATGTGAAAAAAGTGTGATTACAAAAGTTGTAGATCTTCTTTTTCCATAAGACTTGTAGTTTTGCCGGAAATTGAAATAACACGTTTTTTACCCTTAAAAACTCACCCCCCCCCCTTCCACTTCCCGACCTCAGATCGCCCGTAAATTATTTTTCCTTTCATTTTTGTTAAATTCTCTTCCTTTTCCAATGGGTTTCATCACACTATTTTTTTTTGTTTCAAAAATTATCGACCCTGGTCTATACTGTGAAAAAGGGAATCAAACGAAATCTAAGAACAAAGTAAGAATGTCTCTGACCCATTTTCTGTACATCTCGTGTTGACCCCACAACTCGGATCTAGCGACAAAAATATTAACACCACCTATCCTCACTTGACAGGTGCATTTAGTCAACATAAACGTAACTTTAGCACAAGCATTGTCATAAACATAAGCGTAAAAATAATTATGTATAAAACCTATTTTATACAAGTTTTAGTGTTTCCGATCAACATTTCAAATTTATGAGAATGTCCAAAGAGATGTACGATTATTTACTCCAATTGGAACATGTATTCGTATTCTGAATTTTTAGCATAACTGTAAGATTCTCAAAGTTGGGATTTTCAGGGTCACATGTTTTTAGCATAAACCTAATATTGTTGTATAAATAGTGCCATTTGATATAACAGGTTCAACTTTCGACTTTAACATATATTTAAGCACAATTTAAAAGTGATGTTGACTAAATGCACCAACACTGCTATCCAAGTCGAATGCAATCCAATCTTCTATAAAAAAAATTATTTTGTTTGCCCACCGAAGAAGGACAGCTTGTTTACATGAATTACCGTTTCTCACGTGTGAAATCACAAAAATTGACAAATAAGTGTTTTACCAATATTGAACAGGAAACATTCTGTATGTTAACTGATTATGGTAAGAGCCTATGATCGCCTATCGAAAGACACAAATGACCTCACATTGTTGACAGACGAATTCGGTAAACGCCACGGTCATTCCAAACTTAACCTTACCCAACACAGCACAAGGTGGCAATGAATTATTTGTTATTCATTTATTCCAGTGCTGATAACAAAAGAGGGGCATCGTAATCACACTTACGTTATTTCTTTTTTATCGGAGCTTGCAGAAAATGAAATCACAAAATATTAAGGCTAATAGGAATTAAAATGAACCGCAAATGCCATAGTTAGTCTCGTTGATGAGATTATGAAAAGACCATTCAAAACTGTAAAACTTTAATATTTCTTTTTTTTTCTGTACATTTTGAGGTTTGTGAATTTTTGTATTCGTAAGACTCAATCAATTTTCAACACTTTGACCAACCAACAAGGCGAAGAAACTAAAGCTAAAGTGATTTCCCAGTTAATTTTGATGTATCTACAATTACAATCCGAACAGTACATATTATTCTATGATCAAGTGATTCAACAACATTAGTAATATATACTTTAATCAAAAACTAAAAAATGGATACAAGGCAAATAAGAGTAATGTTTGTGAAACAATGCATTGTTTCAAACTGAAAATGACAATCAAAGCAAGTTAAAAATTGATCTGTATAGTCCAGGATCCATGGTCCACTTTTGCACTTGATTACTATCAAGCTAATTTTCCATGAGTAGCTTCATTTTGATGAGACGCCCAACAATTTCCTGTACGAAACTCTCGATTGTGGTAGCTAACAGAGGTAGCAAGGATAAAATATGTCGATTTGATTATTCTCAAATGTTTATTCCTGTTTTTTTTTTGTTAAATCTCAAGATTATTATCTAAATTATTCGAAAAAATATTTGTCCTACAAAATGTATGGTTTGTCCCATCCTTCCAACATGTATCGATTACGGGGTCATCATAAATGATTACTAACCAGCTGATTTTTTTTGTTTTTACTTTGTTAATATTTATATCATTTAACAGTAATATTGTCCTACAAATTGCGTGGAACGTTATCCCGGTCCTACGCTCAAAAGTAGTAGTACAGATCCTTGATGTAAAAATAATTACTATCAAGCTGAATCTTCGTTGCGATGAGACGCCCAACAATTTCCTGTGCGAAAATTATCGATTGTGGTAGCTAACAGAGGTAGCAAGGATAAAATATGTCGATTTGATGATTCTCAAAAATGTATCACTAACTGTTTTTTTTTGGTAAATCTCAAGATAATTATCTAAATTATCCTAAAAAATATTTGTCCTACAAAATGTATGGTTTGATCAAGAGTCCCCTCCTTTCAATATGTATCGATAATGAAGTCATTAAAAATGATTACTAACCAGCTGATTTTTTTTACTTAGTTAATATTTATATAATTTAACAGTCACATTGTCCTACAAATTGCGTGGTACGTTATCGCGGTGCTCCAATTAAATATATATTTGAAATTCATGAAAAAAAAACAATTTATTTCCCAAACGACACAAATTTTTTTTTTTACTTTTTGGTAGATTTCACTCAACAAGAAGTTAAAAAATTAATAATCGTCAACATCGAATGAGGTAGTTCAAATTATTGAAGAGTATATATGCAGAGTGTATTCATTAAAAACAAAAAATGATATCAACAAAGGACGGTATGAGTTATTTGAAAAAGGGTATAAATCAAAAATGAAAAGGAAGAAATTTTAAAACAAAAAATCGTAGAATATGATCCTTCCAGTTTGCCACCAACAAAACAAAAATTGTTGCAACAAATTAAAAGAACTGCATTCATCTGCAATGTATGGTGTAATGCACACATGCGGTGCCCCACGGAAAAATTGTCAGAAAATTTTGGATGGACGATAATTGATGGCAAATATGAATATTATTGGTTTGATGGTCCCCAAAGTCCATCTTTTGAAGAATTATCTTCTGACATACAAGGTACCCTATTAATACTATTGTTATTTATTGATTAATTATTCATTATTATATAATTTATTTAATTTTTTCATGTTATTACAGAGTCAGATATCACGAATGAGGAAAGTGAAATAGATGAAGATGACAGCGATGTTAGTAGCGAAGATTATGAAGATTTATCAGATGAATCTGATGAAGATTATTTTTTTTTTATATATATAAATACACACATTTTTGTACCTAGTTTACTAAAACATAAAGTTATTTAAATTTTAAAAAAGATTTTTTCACTGTATCTTATGTTACAAATAGGAAAACGAAAAAATGACAATTCTTGTCGGCCTAGTGATACATACCTGTTTTTTTAGGACATTGTTTCATTTGGGCAGAGAACACACTAACCTATCATGTAATATTTTTGTCCTACAGTTAGTAATGAGAAAAATGGTCTTGTGGTATTAACAATTTCTGAGCGTAGGACCGGGATAACGTACCACGCAATTTGTAGGACTGTTAAATGATATACATATTAACTAAGTAAAAAAAAATCAGCTGGTTAGTAATCATTTATGATGACCCCGTTATCGATACATGTTGGAAGGAGGGGACTCTTTGATCAAACCATACATTTTGTAGGACAAATATTTTTTCGAATAATTTAGATAATTATCTTGAGATTTAACAAAAAAAAACCAGTTAGTAATAAATTTTTGAGAATCATCAAATCGACATATTTTATCCTTGCTACCTCTGTTAGCTACCACAATCGAGAGTTTCGTACAGGAAATTGTTGGGCGTCTCATCAAAATGAAGCTACTCACGGAAAATTAGCTTGATAGTAATCAAGTGCAAAAGTGGACCATGGATCCTGGACTAGTACCGTTTACCGGCACAGATGATTTTGTCGATGGTAATATCATAAGTGCTAGAAATTTTATCGCTCATGAATTTTTCAAATTTTCGAGAAGAGTGCGATTTGCGGTCTTATTTATCTTATCAAACCACGAAAGCAAAGCTTGAGTGGTTTAATCTCTGATAATAAGGCCGTAAATTGCACGAGTTAAATTTCTTAGAGGCAATTTGCTTCAGGGAAAATTTATGCGATTATTTCCCTCATTATTTTTGAACCAATCAAATGGCCAAAATTTCAAACTAGAGAACCAAGCATGTCAGTTTTATAGTGATAAAACGTCTTCTCGCTGTTTTATACTGGTAAAACCACTATTAGATTCGATTTTGTTTTGCGATAAAACGACACTTAGGTCTTGTCAGAATTATATGTCAACACATTCAATACCTATATAGGGAAACAGGAAATGCAAAATTGATTAAATCAGGGATTTTCAACTCAATATTACAGTGATTTGATATTTCAATTGAAATATACCTTTTTCAGCACGTTAAAAATCTCAGATTTTTAAGTAAGACAATGAATAATTGAAATTCGTTATTTTCATAACATCAACAATAATTTTCATGGACTAGTGGATACCGCATCAGTCTCTCACCCGAAATCGTGCCAAACCTGAAGCCAGGTAAGGACAAATCCGCAGACCTATATCCTTATTGAGCACTGTAGCCAAGATTAATGACAAAATCCTGCTTAAGCGTTTAGTGCGTCTGGGAGAGGATGAAACTCGGATTCAGAAAGGGAAGATCAACAACCTCACATACAGTCCGAATTGTCCACAGAGGGAAGGAATCCTTTCCCCAGGGGCTAAATACAGTCATGGTCCTGTTGGACATGAAGAAAGCGATCGATACAGTTTGGACAGAAGGATTCATCACGAAAATGGTGAAGGCACGCATGTCTTTATATATGGTAACAATTTTAGAATCTTATCTCAGTCAACGAGGATAGAAAATACAAAATCTAGGGTGTATTCAGTCGGAGCAGGTGTCTCACAGGGCTCCTGCTTGTCGCCACATTTATACTCTCTATATACGCATGACATCCCATGTTTGATCGCACGAATGTAGCCATATACGCGGATGATATGCGCATTCGTGCGAGTGAGGTGGCCGCGAGACAAGTAGAGATCCACCTCCATAGGAAAGTCGTCCCGTATCTAGAGAGAAATAAGATAACCAGGGGCAGATGGGCCAGTCGGGAATTCGGGAGGATTTCTCTACGCTACGTTTTGGCGGGGCCGGTCCATCTTCTTGTCAGAACGACGATCATGCAGTCTATTCTATGCGCATGATGCCAGCGCCATCCATTCACAGTGACAATTGTCACTTCAAAGTGACAATTATCAGTTCAAAGTGACAATTGTCAGTTCAAAGTGACAACTGTCACTTCAAAGTGACAATTGTCTGTTCAAAGTGGCAATTCCAAATGTTTTCCAAAAATATTTTGTTGTGGGCCCTTCTACGCCTTCATAGCAAATGCCACTGATGGTGCCGGGAACATTCAAGGATAATTTAAAGGTTTCTCCACCAGAATGAAAAATGAAAACGAAGATCACGTGCATACCGGGTGACATAGGATATCGGGCCACCCCTGTAACTTCTGCATTCGTGAAGGGATTTTCCTGAAATTTGGTACAGTTATATAAGCAACCATTTCGGATTTGATCACATTACAATCCAATATGACGGACTTCCGGTTTTTCTGGAAATGCCAGCAACTTTACTTTTTCAAATTGAACACCCTGTATATTTTTACATATTCAAGTTCAACAGGTCAAAACACGTCCAAACCTTATGTCAAATGTTTTTTTTGAAACAATTAAAATTAAAATTTGTTTTTTTATTTTTTGTGTCACTTATTGATGAATCAATTCAGTCACATTACATTTTGATCAAATTTTTTTTTTTTATTGGTGCCCCTTTTTACCCATTTAAAGCACGCCTAGCGTGTTTAAATCGAACTTTTAAAAACGCGCGTTTTTTAAAGGTAACCATGACAACATCAACAAATCGAGAAACGTGAAGTCTAAATGACAAATTTTTGATTATTGATCTGACAGGAGTACCTTGTAACCTCAAATAAAATATTACTCATAATTCGTTCATTTATATGTGCTCCTCCATCCATTTGATGAACTTTTCATATTCTTTTTTATATATATCACTGGATTTTCGCGGTATTAACCGCGATTCTGCCTCACTATTCAAAAAATCGATATTAGAATAATTCATTTTTGAGCTCTGGTGACAACAAATATTGATCTTTGGTAACAAATTGCAAATGAATGTTTTTCTCATTTCCATGACAACGAAAGGTATACTGATGTCACATCACGAATTCAACCTTCTTGCATTATTAGTTCTTATTTCTATTTTTTGTAGTAATAATACCAGTATATATGATTTCAAAGTGCACCAATAAAAAAAAATAACGTAAAGTATTCGTGGATAACTGGTCTTAAAAACACTTGCTCTATTTCGTGCACTCCGTCTGCGCCGTCGTGCTCGAAAAATCGCGCGTGTTTTAAAGCCCTTTTTACCCACTCATACTTTAATATACTATGTTTTCAAATGGAACTCCTATGGGCCACCTATATGCCTTTCTAGAACATACATTCAGGAAAAAAATGACATCAATTTTGTATTCTGGTGCAGTAACAAATTGTATACATTCAAAAATCTACAACTAGTTCATGAGTTTCCTTGCAGTTCAAATAATTTTTCAACTTAGTCTGTGGAAAACAACATTTCTGAATCTTGTCAACTAATTGTGTTTCGCTGTCATCTTTCATCTCAACTCTCTCTTCCTAGAATTAGTAGAAATGGAAAATCAAAATTATTAGTTTTTAAGAGTTAAGATGAAAGATGACAGCGAAACACAATTAGTTGACAAGATTCAGAAATGTTGTTTTCCACAGCTTACTAAGTTGAAAAATTAATCGAACTGCAAGGAAAATCATGAACTAGTTGTAGATTTTTGAATGTATACAATTTGTTACTGCACCGAAATACAAAAATAATATGTAATTTTTTTCCTGAATGTATGTTCTAGAGAGACATGTAGGTGGCCCATAGAAGTTCCATTTGAAAAAAAAAATTGATCAAAATTATTTTTCAGAAAAAATTATGTAGGTACCAATAAATTTCATTGGAAAATGATTGGTTGGTAAGTAACAACTTGTCGAATTATTAATTTTATTACAATTCGCGCGACAAGCTTTTTGAAACCAAATAATTTAACAAAAAATAATTTAATCATTGTCAGCGATAACTTATTTTATACGTTTTAGTACACGGCTCAAATAAAAGCTTGTCGTAAGAAAGTTTTTTTATTAGTTATTTTATTTTTTGCTTTTTAGTTAGTTCGCCTTAATCTGTTCATTTCTAATAGAGCATCGTTTTTACAAGATCTCTCCCCTGTAAGTTTTGAGATGAAAGAAATCATGATCTCCGACCCCAAAAACTACCACACACCAATTTTGAATAGAATCTAACCGTAATCACAAAACTCGTCCACCATTCTGAAGTCGCCATCTTGAATTTATAGATTTTGACAAAAAATTCATAATCTCTGAATCTGAAAAACGACATTATTTAATGAAATTTTGTATTATTTGTCAATATAAAACAGCGAGAAGATATTTATTACTATAACACTGATTTGACTGGTTGCCTCTGAGAAATTTTTATTGGTTCAAAAATAATGAGGGAAATAGTCGGAATAAAATAATATTATTAAACTGCTCTGGGTGTTCCAAGTTTTAAAGCATGCGCCGGCTACCTAAAAGCGAAAAACTTGCTTTCACTATGTTTGTACCCTTTGTTTTGCTGATTTTTGGAATAACTGCATTGTAATTATCGTTCATGCAAGTAAATTTAACGGCTTCTGTAGCGATACAGGATACATTTTAAAAACACGGAAAAGAGTGTGGACATGATTTCATAAACAATGAAAAGAATAAATATAATCGATGATTACTAGGTGATATTGTTATAAACGCATTGGTGATGAGTAGTAACGAAAAAATAAATTTTGGAATCATCAAAATCGACATACTATACTATTATGATTATTATCAAACTAGGTTTCACTTTATTTTGTTATAAACTGATAAATATACATCTCTGCGGACGTTATTTTTATCTTCAATATTTAATAAGTATTTGTTGTTTTTTCAAAAAATATCAAACTTGCTAGATGACGCAACTGGGTTTTTGGGATAATGGTTAAAAATGAAAGCCTATCATGGGATCTGCAAATAAAAGATGTCTGCAACAAACTAAACAAGGCTTTCTTTGCTTTAAGGCATATGAAATCATGCATGAACACAGCAGGTCTACTTGAAATCTACTTTGCAATGGCATATTCACATATGTCGCTCAATATCATAGCATGGGGTTGCAGTAGTGAAATAAACAGAGTATTCGTAGCACAAAAGCGCATTGTTAGATTAATTTTCAGCATGGAACACAGAGACAGCTGTAAACCAGTTTTCATTAGGGAAAAATTACTATCGGCTCCCTCCATATATATTCTTAAAAGTATAGGTTTTGCTAGATCAAACATAAAGGAATAGAAACAAATGCAACGGCGCACAGTTACAATACCCGTCATGGTGATATTTTGCGTATTCCAAATCACAAGACAACAAAATATAAAAAATCCCCTTTATATAATGCAATAATTCTGTATAATAAATTACCTGAAGAGATCAAGCAAATTACCTCTGATAAAGTGTTTCATGGTAGAGTGAAGCAGCTGCTGCTGCAGAAATGCTACTATAGTTGTGATGAATTCCTGGATGATGATTTCCGTTGAGCACGTATTTTTTATTTTTGTCAATTTTTTTATATTGTTCAAAGTGTATTTATACTTATCTATGACGCTTTTTCCATATGTTTTTAATTTGCAGTTTATATGCACGAATTTTAAATATACACTTATATTGCTAAGTACGACCTTCATCTACCTATTTTATTCGTTTTTATCCTGTTAACATGATATTTTATATTTATAACTAATTATTGACATACCATATGTACATATTGTACCGCAGTGGCAAATAAAGTATTATTATTATTATTATTATTATATAATCATCATTCATTATTTTAATTTGTTTTTTTTAATTGCGGAAGAGGAATAATAAAACACTTTTCATTAATTTATTGTTATGTTTATAAGCTCAATTTGATATGATAAGGTATACCTTCAACCCATCCGAAGTACAATACTCATCAACACCGAACCAAGGTACAACACAGAACGTTTTATTGAATGGCTCCCAGCCACTTTGGGGTTATAACAAAAAAGTTTTGTACCCAGATTTTTGTAGCTGAAATAATGGTCTACAAAGCTTAGTTAATATTTTTTAAGTAAAACGAATAGATTCAATGATTAACTGAAAATGTCTTACACAGAAACATTGATATTTGTTGAGTCTTCATTTTGACTAGGATTTTGATTTTTGAACACAGAAATAGTAGTTAATTCAACCATGTTATGTATATACAATATTTTTTTGACAAGCCACAATAACTACTGCTTCTGAAAATAACCTTCAAAAGTATAAACATAAATGAAAACTACAGGTACAAACATAAATTCTGACAAAAAGAATAAAAAATACAAAAAATATTTTAGAAATTGATATGTATATGAAAATAAAGTTCGCAAGTAAAACAAGAGCTTTAATGAACTAGTTGATTCGATATAGCTATTCAATGTCATGTGGAAAAGCCTCTGCAAAAGCAATCCTAGGAAATTTATTAAATGTTTCTGCATCAAAACCTTCAACAGTTTGATATGTGGTTATACTCGTAAGTTTTCACATAGTAGGAATACACATGGTGCAGTGAATGAAAGTATCTAGTGTGTTTTTTTTGTTATTTTTGCAATGTTGTAATGCGACTTAAATCGAATAAATAATAGTTTAAAAAAAACTAAAAACCACGCTTTTATAGAAAACCAGACTAAAAAAATAGAAAATAAGAAAAAAATGTATTTCATTTAAAAAAGCGTGGGGTGCATGGTATCGCCTTGGCCAACAATTACCTGTGATCTGAGACATTTCTTACTTTACTGCCCTAGGTGTGTAATGTACTATATAATTATTGATACCATACACTCCACGCTTTTTTTTAAATGAAATAAATTTTTTTCTTATTTTCAATTTTTTTAGACTGGTTTTCTATAAAAGCGTGTTTTTTAGTTTTTTTGAACTATTATTTATTTCCTACTTTTTAGTGTGGTTTATTTATAAAAGCGTATTTTTTTGTTTTTTTTTAAACTATTATTTTTATTATTTTTTTGCAAATTAAAAAATGGAATAATCTTATCGAATTAGGTAATCATAATCTCCGACCCCAAAAACCCTCACATACCAATTTTGAATAGAATCAGACCATAATCACAAAACTCGGCCGCCATCTTGAATTTTCCAATTTTCACAAAAGATTCCTAATATTCGACCCCAAAAACCCCCACATACCAATTTTGAATAGAATCAGACCATAAACACAAAACTCGGCCGCCATTTCAAAGCCGCCATCTTCAATTTTTCAATTTTTACAAAAGAATCATAATATTCGACCCCAAAAACTCCCCCACATACCAATTTTGAATAGAATCAGACCATAATCACAAAACTCGTCCACCATTTTGGAGCCGCCATCTGGAATTTTTCAATTTTGACAAAAGAATCATAATCTCCGACCACGAAAACCCTCAGATACCCATTTTGAAGCGAATCGGACCATAATCACAAAACTCGTACGCCATATTGGAGCCGCCATTTTGTTTTTTTCTCACACAAAAATTTCTTAATGCATTGTCACCGGAATTGTGTACACCTGCCAAATTTCGAATCATTCGGAAGTCTAGAAGTGGGTCAAAATCGCGCCCAAAGGAGTCGGTTACAAACAAACAAACAAACATACAAGTGAAGCTAATATAAAGCGTGTAAAAAAGTAACTTGTAACATTACCATCTTTGGTTTCAGTGCCTTTCCTGGTGAAGGGTTTGGCTGAGCCCTTATCGTCACATTAGATTTAGAGCCATAGACTGCGCATTTCTCCAAAAAAATAAGGTATTTATTTTGGAATATATTTTATCATTTCTCTTACTGCTGTACTATTATAAAATTGTTAAACTATAATTGTCAGTTTGATTGTTCGAGCATCATGCAAAAATTACTGGACCGATTGTGATGAAAGCTTATGATTAGACTTGAAAACTGGTATGTATTTATCCCACTACAATGACGGAAGCCAGAGATATAACAATCAAACAAATTTTTTTTACAACGGATATGAGCGTTTCTACTCCCTAATCTGACTTTTTTTTTCGAGTATGACTCATATCTATTTCCAACATTTCCTCAGATATTAATATATGCCAAAACTGAATTGCTCCTGAGAGTTAGAGAAAAATTCAAGTTCCAGCTGTATCTTCAAAAGTGCGATGAAACCTCAGGTCTCAAGGTTTTTTCTGATAAATAAAACTGCGGGTTCTGCTGCACTTTGGGACTTCATTCAAGATCTTTCGATTTGATGGAAACTGAGTATGTTCGTATCTACAACTATTAATTTATACTTTAGGATATAGTGTAAAAAAAATACTCACGTGATATAGTTCCCAAGGGAATATCATGTTAGTTATACGAAAAGCAAGAAAACCACCAACTATTAATTGACCAGGCGACCACTATAAATTATTCAACAATAATATTCATATGTATGTATAATAATGGATCAAAATCAACCACAATGGTTCAATTAGTTGGCTGCAGAACGTGGAAGGGAGCACAACCTGTTCAGCTATTCGTGAAAATGCCCGCCTCTACCTCCGAAATAAATCAAAAATGAACGATGATAGTTTTTTCTCAGACCTACCGCGTAAAAACAAACGTTTCCCAAAATCCTTCAGCGTATTACAAATCCAAAACATTATTATACTGGACAACCGATGGTGCGTTAAGCCATTACGGGTTGCCGTCTATACAGGAATACAACCCCTCAAGTCAAAAATAATTTTATTCAATCTTTCTTTGTGGACATTTTTTTATTATATTCATAATTTTTTCCCTATGTCCCCGCTGTAGAGCTCTGCGCTCTTACAACCCCTGAAATTACGCAGGCTCATATGAACACAAAATTCTTATAATAGTCACAAATAAATAAGCACATTTAGAAGTTTCAATCGAAAAGTATTGTAACGTAAATAAACTTAACTTGGTTTAAATAATTTATTTCACACTGAATCTACAACTTAATTTATATTACTACGCCACTGTATAGCTCGATGGTATGGGCTCGTTCAGACTGTTGACTCCCTCTTGAGGGCGGTCTATTTATCTCCGATACAGCATTCTCGATGTTTCGAATTCTTCCAGTTGGCGACGGCATGTTCCAATTGTTTCCAATATTGACCGTTGCATTACGCGGAAGAGTGACTGGATGTTTCTCGAATATCTCCGGGGATGATCTCATCGCTGTCGATGGCAACGCATGAGGCGACAGGTCCGGCCTAGGTTCGTTACATTGCCCCCTTCTTAAAGACATTTCGTCCCGAAATTTCATCCTTGGAGTGTGACGATATCTGCATGACTCCCCATATCTGCACCGTGAAGTTCGATGGAAGTAACACTCCACGGTCTTCATGATCGGTCGTGGAAGAGGGTTACAGCAAACCAAAATCTTGACGCCGCTGGATCTGAATATCGCCTCCAGCATACTTCTTATGACTCTCCAGTCCAACCCATCAATACCACAGGATAATTTTGGAATTGCTAGATCCGCCAGATTCTGGTCCACCATAGTATCTCTTAGTTTGGTGAGGCTCTTCCAGACATCTTCATAGGACGGTTTATCTTGGGAATGCCTCTTGGTAACTAGGTAGTAGATGTTTCTCTGGCCTTTCTTCAACTGTAGCACCCCACCAACTTCTGGATTCTGCTCCCGCAGTGTTTGAGTTGACCAAATTTCTTGGAGAACACTACGGCGATGCCCCTGGACATTCGAAGATCTTCTGCCACACAGTGCGCTAGTGCGTAGTCAGCAGGCACCTCGAAAAGGTCTCGTGACTCCTCTCTAGTAACTCCCATGTAGAACTTTCTGCCCGTTTGAATACAAGGACATAAACTTCTCGAACGTCATATCATCCTCCGGTGGCTTGAGGGTGCGCACTTGGTCATGGTTTCCAGCGTAAGGGCCAACCTGTTGAAATGGACGACCCTTGGTTTCCTCGGGGTGGCTTATGGATTCGGTACACAAGGTCGTTTATCCTTTTCATGATTTTATACGGGCCTTCCCACGAGTTCCGCAACTTTGGTGATAGTCCACGACGACGTTTGGGGTTGTACAGCCAAACCAGGTCATCAACCTTAAATCCTCCAGCGTCGGCCTTGATGTCATAGGTCTTCTTCATTTTATCGCTGGCACTCTGGATGTTCAACCGGACTCGTTCGTGGATGTCGTCCATTCTCTGCCGAAGTTTGCTGACGTAGTCCTCTCCGCAGTGTCTTGTCCTGGCGGTATCCCAAACTTCAGGTCACAAGGCAGTCGCAGTTCTCGGCCCATTATAATACTAGCAGGAGTTTGACCGGTTGACTCGTGTACTGCGGATCGATAGGCCATCAGGAACAAATGAAGATACTGGTCCCAGTCTCTTTGATGGTCAGAGACAACCTTGGACAAGTGGCGGTTGATCGTCCTGTTCATCCGTTCCACCATTCCATCAGACTGCGGATGTAGGGCCGTGGTTCTTGTCTTGCGGATGTTCAGCAGTAGACATATTTCTTGGAAAAGGTTGGATTCGAAATTTCTGCCTTGATCCGAGTGCAGCTCCATTGGAATACCGAATCGACATATCCATTCTTTCACCAAGACGTCGGCGACGGTGATGGCTTCCTGGTGTGGCAGGGCATAGGCTTCCGCCCACTTACTGAAGTAGTCCATTGCCACAAGGATGTATTTATTCCCGTGGTCGGATACGGGAAACGGGCCGGCGATGTCAATGGCGATTCTCTCGAACGGGCTGCCTACGTTGTACTGACGCATCGGGGCCTTGGGTCGTATTCGAGGTCCATTGCTAGCAGCGCATACAGCGCACTTTCTGCACCAGTCCTGGACGTCAGCTTGACAATTGGCCCAGTAAAACCGTTGCCTCACTTTCTGCAGGGTCTTCGTCACTCCCAGATGTCCTCCAGCGACTCCATCATGGATTTCCCGCAGCACTTCCTCTCTTCTGTTCCTGGGAACAATTATTTGGCGTCTGTCTTCCCACCAATATCGGCCTCCAACACACGTTTCAGGATCCCATTGTCCAGAATAAGAGAGTTCCATTGTGCCCAATAGGACTTAACAGCCGGCGAGTAACCTGCGACTTCCTGCCATGATGGTCTTCGATTGCCCTTCTTCCAGCTGACGACTAAGCCAAGGTCGGGGTCTTTCTCTTGGTCTTTCTGGATCTTGCTGTCATTCCAGTTGTCATCCATTGCCGCGGTTCTACAAAGTGTTGCTTCTTCTCTTCTGCTCGTCGGCAATGTGAGCAATCATCTGACATGGTCTTCGCGACAAGGCATCTGCATTCTTATGGCTAGTTCCGGCTCGATGTTCGATCTCGAAATCGAATTCTTGGAGTCTCTCGATCCAACGTGCTACTTGTCCCTCAGGATTTTTGAACTGTAAGAGCCATTTGAGAGCTGCATGGTCAGTTCTCAACAGGAATCTTCTTCCATACACGTACTTGTAGAAATGCTCCACTCCCTTTACAACAGCTAACACCCTCGCCTGGTGACACAGTAATTGCGCTCTGGTTTGCTAAGCGTCTTGCTGAAATAACCAATGACCTTCTCCTGTCCCTCCTGGATCTGAGATAGACAGCTCCAAGTCCCACGTTGCTGGCGTCCGTATCCAAAATGAATTTCCTTTGGGTAGGGATAGCTCAGTATAGGTGCGTTGATCAAAGCTCCTTTCAGCTTCCGGAATGAATCTTGACATTCTTCGACCACTGGAACTTTGTTTGGCCTTCCGTGAGCCTAGGTCAGTGGTTTAGCGATGTTGGCGAATCCCAGCACATATCGACGATAGTATGTGCATAAACCAAGGAAACTTCGAAGTTGGTGAATGTCTTTGGGATGGGCCAATCCTTAACAGCTTTGATCTTCTGGTCATCCACTGCTACTCCTTCCCCAGAGACAACGTGGCCGAGGTATCGTACTTCTTTTGGAACAGATGGCATTTTAGGGCTCAGCTTCAATCCGGAGTTCCTCAGTCGCAGGAATACTTCCTCCAAGTTTTCACGTGGTCTCGAACGATCTGCCGACCACAATTATGTCGTCGAGATACACTAGACACGTGTTCCATGAGAGTCCCTTCAGCACTGTCTCCATCAATCTTTCGAATGTGGCGGGAGCATTACAGAGCCCGAATGGCATAACGGTGAACTGCCACAATCCTGAGCCGATGGTAAAAGCAGTCTTTTCTCGATCTTCCTGAGCGAGTTCTACTTGCCAGTATCCACTCTTCAGATCAAGGGTCGAGAAAATCGTGGAACCAGCCAACGTGTCTAGGGTGTCATCTATTCTCGGGAGAGGGTAACTGTCCTTCTTCGTGACATTATTAAGTTGGCGATAGTCTACACAAAAGCGTGTCGATCCATCCTTTTTCTTCACCAGTACGACTGGAGAGGACCAGGGACTGTCAGACGGTTCGATAACTCCTTCTTTTCCCATCTCGCTGACTATTTTGTCAGCCTCTGCCTTCTTGGCAAGAGGAAGTCTCCTTGCTGATTGCCGGATCGGTCGGGCACCCCAGTATCAATCTTGTGCTGGACCACATTAGTTCGACCCCTTTTCCTTGTCCGGTATCGAAGATGTCTTGGTACTTTTGACTAAATCTCTTAGTTTGGGCTGTTGAGCTGGTTTTATGTCTTTGGAAGAGATGGCAACTAATTCTCTAGTTCTGTGGGCAAGTTGTTGGGTTGGCTAATCGTACCTCGTACGCCCCGGATCACGGATGAAACTGACGAGCAGTGCCCCAAAATTGTTCCTTTCTTCAAGGTCACTGGGAAATAATTGACATTCATGACCCTTACCGGCACAAATTTGTCAGCACGCAACAAGGTCTTCCCTAGTGCAATCCCTCGTCCAATTTTCTCATCATGAAGTTTGGGCTCGAACATCACCACGTCTCCACTGCTCGCACTCCCGTCCAGGCGAGCCTCCAGAATGGTTTCAGCCCTCTCAGGTACGCTTACATCTTCAGCCAACAGCACACGGATCAACTCTTCACTTCTCCCATGAAGTACCAGCTCTTCTCCGTTGACACGTAGGACGCCGTCTTTGAAATCCAATTCAAACCCTCTGGAATTCATGATGTCCATTCCGATGATTGCATCGTCTTCGATGTCCGCTACAAGTGCCTGATGTTTCACTTTAGTGTTGCCCAAAATTATTTCAATCGGTAGCTCGCCATATACAGTAGCTGGCTCCCCTGTTGCTGTGCGTAGCTTCCAAGTTGTCGGTTCAATCCGTTCCGGTGTTCTGGCAAAGGAAGGCCCGAGAATTGTCCTAGTCGCACCTGTATCTAGCAGCATGGTGCAAGGCTCGTTATTGATGAGACCGTCTACGAAGACACCCTTTGTTCTGTCGTTGAAGCATAGCGACATATGCGTTGTTAACCGGGGCTTGCCGGAAACATGCCGACGATTGCCCCTTCTCATCGACCTTTCTTAGTTTTCCTGCATCGGAGTCGATGAATGTTGGACATTTGCTACGCACATGTCCAATTTTGCGACAATTCCGGCATCTTATATGTCTTTTCTCAGGCAACACTTCCTTCATCACTTTTCTTATGGCAGCTTCCAAGTTAGCAGGCTCCTGTGAGTCTTTCTCAATCGTTTGAACTTTACTTTGGCTTTTGCAGCATTGTTTTGCTGCCTCAAATTCCAAAGCTCGTGCCAGTGCGTCTACGAGATGTGTTGGACGAGCTAATATCAACGCTTGTCTGGTTTCTTGGTCACGGAGTCCATCCAAGAATGCCTGAACCGCTAATCGCTCCATTACATTTTCCGGTATGGCTGGATATGCGAGACGAACCAAGCGTGCAATGTCAGTTTCGAATTCTTGTAAGGATTCGCCCGATTTTGGCAGCGATTTTTCAGCTGGGAGTGGTATACGTGTTCCAAATGGGCGTGGCCATATCGTAATTCTAGATGTTTAATCAGCTGATCATAGTCCTCCTGTTCTTGGGCGGTAAGAGTTTGTAGAATATTCGTCGCTTCTCCACGTAATGCAAGTGTTAGTGCTACAGCTCTTTCCCCTGCATTCCATCCATTTGCTTTGGCCGCTGCTTCAAACTGTCGGCGGTAATTTTCCCATGGAGTTTTTCCGTCAAATTGAGGCGGCTTCATGGAAAGCTTCCCTATTTCTGAAATGACCTTGACATCTTTTATACCCTCTTGAACTTTATCCACGTTCAAACTCAAGTCCAGCATTGCATTTTCGTTAACCATCCCTGTGGAGGACGCACTATTAATTTGTTTTTCCAGCTTACTGATCGTTTCCTTTATTTTGTCCATTTCTGTGTTCATTTGCTCCCTAATTTTATCTATCTCTGTCTCAACGGTTCCCATTCTTTCTTCTAGAAAATTAGCCACACCACACAATTCTTTTTTTAGGCCTTCTGTGTTTTCCAGGAACTTCTCTTCCAGGCTTCTTGCATTTTCTCGAAGCTTCTCTTCCAGATTTCTAGAAAGCTTCTCTTCCAGATTTATAGAATTTTCTTGAAGCTTCTCTTCCAGATTTCTAGAATTTTCTTCAAGCTTCTCTTCCAGATTTCTAGAAAGCTTCTCTTCCAGATTTATAGAATTTTCCTGAAGTTTCTCTTCCAGATTTCTAGAATTTTGTTGCAGTTCTTCTTTCACGGATTTAGTAGTTTCTTCGAGTTTATTCATTACCAAACTTAAATCACCTCCGGGAATTTCTGAATAAAAATGTTTCGGGGTCCTCACCTTCTTGTATAAGTCCTTCTGCAAGTCTTTCCTGGAGTACTTGCTTTTACCCGTTGTTTCCAGTTCCCTTTCCTCCAATTCCTGTTTCAATTCGCTACCTTCAATCCGCAAGGCGCACTTTTCTTGAACACATTTTGTCTTTGACGAGGTATCAGTCTGTTTCACACGAAAAGTTTATCAGTTTGTTAAAAATTCACTTCGCGAATTCTTTTCCACGGGCCACCAGTCTATTGTCTGTTTCACGCGAAGAGTGTATCAGTTTATATTCCCACGCACAATTGTCCACTTCGCGAAAACCGGGCCACTGTCTATTTTCTGTTTCACGCGAACAGTGTATCAGTTTATATTCCCACGCACAATTGTCCACTTCGCGAAAACCGGCCACTGTCTATTTTGGGCGTACAAAAAGGTCTATCAATTTATTTTTCTGACTATCCACTCCACGATCACTTGTTTATTTTCAAAATCTCACTTCCGACACCAATTGTAACGTAAATAAACTTAACTTGGTTTAAATAATTTATTTCACACTGAATCTACAACTTAATTTATATTACTACGCCACTGTATAGCTCGATGGTATGGGCTCGTTCAGACTGTTGACTCCCTCTTGAGGGCGGTCTATTTATCTCCGATACAGCATTCTCGATGTTTCGAATTCTTCCAGTTGGCGACGGCATGTTCCAATTGTTTCCAATATTGACCGTTGCATTACGCGGAAGAGTGACTGGATGTTTCTCGAATATCTCCGGGGATGATCTCATCGCTGTCGATGGCAACGCATGAGGCGACAGGTCCGGCCTAGGTTCGTTACAGTATGAACATTTTGAAGCGAAGCATTTCAGATTGATTTGATTTTTCAAACAAATCATTTCAATCGGTAAAAATTACCAATTTCAATTCGTTAGACTGGGAATTGAAAATGATAGCAGTGCGCCGTGACCAGAAAAGAGCAAAACAAACATTTAGTTTGACAAGCAGTGATTTTCATGGTGTTTCTGAGAAAATTGATAATAATACATATTCAAGTGCAGATATTTAATTTTTTTATAGAAACTGGCTTTTATTTCGGATACCAGACTATTTAGGTATAGGAACGTGATACATCATTTGAAAGGAACTTTAATTGTCTTTCAGGATATATGATAATATACAGGGTGTTCCATAAAAAAAAGTACTTTTCACCATTTTTGTATCTATCGGAAAAATCACAAATTTTGAACGACCCTGTATAATGGAGAACGAATTCTCTTAAACATAACTAATGCACAGAACATTGTTAAACTACACCGAAAATTTCAGCTTTGTTCGAGTCCAAATACCGCAGTAATAAACATTGAATCTATGTTTTGCACTAAAAATAAGGAAATCAATGAATTTCTCGAAAACCGCTTGAGATAGGTATAGGGAAGTATTATACAAAAATGATCGGGAAAAAACTGCTGGGACAGACATATGGACTGTGACTGACAAGAATTCCGTTTTTCTCCATTTTTGAGGTACGGAATCAAAAGTGTCTGAACTGATAAAAACGACTCGGGCGAGTATCTCGCGGGACTTCTTAATATTTCACCTGGGTGTATATCTAGGCCAGTAGAGATAGACATGATCTTTCCAAAATTTTATGATATGTAATTACAAAAGTTTTAAAACTTCAGGAGAGTGAAGAGTACGTTCAAATGATATTTAGTCTGATTTTGCAACCCTTTTTTCTGAACGGAAGATGTTAAAAATCAGGATTTAATAAATTTTCACATTATTAGCGCCGAAAAATTTGCAAAACTTCTGCAAACTTTCGAAGTTTTGAAAAATAGCAATTTACATCCTTTGATAAATTTGCAACCGTTCAAACAAAACAGAAATGTTTGTTTTATCTAAAACAAATAGTTAATCCTATTTTTTTATGAAAATTCCAAAAGTTCTGCAAACTCGAAAAAAATAATTTTGTTCTAATTTGCAACCTCTTGCGTCAAACGGAAAATATATTTTTTCATGAAACTGATTTTTTCCTATTAAAATAAGTATCGGAATTATTACAAAAGTTTCAAATAATGGTTGCAAATGAAGGTGTCCTGACGTACAATGTTTTCATTAATTTGCAACCTCGTCTTCAACACGGAAATGAGGGCCAAATCAAAATAAAAATATTTTCGTATTGGTACTCAACCAAAAAAAAAGCAAAAGTTCTGTAAATCGGGCAGACAACTCATTTTACCAATTGGTGACAGAATAATGATTTGCAAACTATGTTACAATGCTGAACATTAGGTGAAATCATTAAATGTTGAAAGCTAACGTTTTTACAACTGTGTTGCGTCCGTGTTTTTCCCCTCTTTATTTTCAAAATTTTTATAAATCAAGAAAATTATGTTGATTACATTTCAGTCCTCCGATTCAATGGAATTTTTCATGCGAAACCACAATTGGAGTAAGAAAGTCGAGTGGAAAGGTAAAATATAATTTGAGATGTAATATATATCTAACAAATTTTTATTTTAGGCAACGTTTCTGTTTGATGATAAAAATTATGTACTTGCAAGATTTACAATCGATAACATGTCCTTACTTCCATAGAGTATCGATTATTCATTTTAAAATATTTTCGATTGCTATAAAGTCATGTTGTGACAAGTGAAAATTTTAACTGAAGAATGATTGCATGTCGTTTCTAATGCGATAAAAAATTAATGTCTTCTAATAGTCTTTTAGCAGAATTTAGCAAAATTGTTTACTCTTTCGGATTCACCGGAAGTGACATAAACTTTCGATTTTTAATTGGGACACCTGGTATATTTTCAGTTTTTTGTCTCCATATGACATTTAGAATACAACCATGTATCATTTGTAACTGTTTGTGACAGTTTTTTTATTTTCTTTCGAAATAAATTTTTATTCTAGAGGGCTATGGATACGTTCAAATAACTAATTTCAATCCTAAAATGTTTTAAAAAATGTTTCAGCTATGTGATATTTGATTTTAAAATTTGTATTACTATTTTTTTTCAAATGGCAACATGGTGGCTCGTCGGGTTAGAAAAAAAGAGCATTTTATTACGATTAATTTGATACCGCACTCTATTAGGTTGTAAGAAAACTTTCGATAAAAAACTGAAAATAGAACGTTAGAATTTTCGTTAAATGAAGAATCTTATTGAGATTAAAATAAGATTTAAAATCATCGAGTAGCCTGTGACCAACACAACTGAAACAAAATCTCTTCTACAAAGTCAATTAGGTAGTTATTGTGTACCTCATTGTTTGAAAATCATGGAAAATAACAATATTTATACAAGAACTGGAAAATTTGATATGTTATTAGTTTTTGGAGAGTGTAGGCAAAATTCAACCGATGCTGCACGTCTCTACGCACAGAGATATCCTGATCGGCGTCACCCTACCCGGCACTATTTTCAAAAACTGGTTAAAAAAATGCGAAATGAGCCTGATAATGATGAGAACGATTCGTTTGTTGTGAGTGAAGAAAAAGAAATAGATGTTCTGGCATACGTTCAAGTAAATATCTATTAATACGTCACTCAGGGAGATCGCAAGAGAATGTGACATTTCGAAGTCTTCTGCAGCTAACATTTTGAAGAAACATAAATATCATTCATTTAAATATCAACTACACCAGCAGCTGTATCAAAACGATAATGCAAGGAGACTTGAGTATTGCAATTGATTCTTTGGAAAATATTTGGAGGATAACACATTTCCATATAAAATTCTGTATACTGACGAAAGCCATTTCACTAATTTGGGACATTTCAACAGAAATAATAAGCGATATTGGTCCGATGCAAATTTACACTTGATGGAGGAAGGAAATTTCCAAGAACGGTTTGGTTTCAATTGTTGGGTTGGGATTTTAGGGGACATAGTTTTAGCCCCTATAATTTTTGACGGTGTCCTGACAGGGGCTAGATACCTAAGTTTCCTCACGCAGGAAATTGAGCATTTCTTGGACGAAGTTCCATTAGTAAATCGAGTTGGATTATTTTATCAAGATGGTGCTCCACCACACAACCTGAGGGCAGTTACGGAATATCTGCATGAAACATACAACGAAAACTGGATTGGAAATATGGGTCCAGTTAGGTGGCCAGCGAGGTAAAATAGGGTTGTTTTCAATTGATACCTTTATTTATTCCTTTTTAAAAAACTTTTCAGGTCACCCGACCTTACGCCTCTAGATTTTTTTTATGGGGATCTATTAAAAACGAGGTTTATGATGTACCTCCTGCCACACGACATGAATTAGAGGACAAAGTAAGGACAGCTATTCATAGAATTACTCCAAGACAGTTGAGCAACAATAAGAAAAGTTCGCCTTTGTCAGCAACAAGATGAAGGTCACTTTGAACATCTGGAACCCTAAAGATATGTAAATAGGTAGTTTCAATATAATTATTTCATTTTCAACAGGTGCTTCATTTTAGAAAAGTTCTAACGTTATGGTATTTTCAGTTTTTTATCGAAAGTTTTCTTACAACCTAATAGAGTGCGGTATCAAATTAATGGCAATAAAATGCACTTTTTTTATATCCCGCCGAGCCACCATGTTACCATTTGAAAAAAAATTGTAATAAAAATTTTAAAATCAAACGTTACATAGCTGAAACATTTTGATCAAAAACAGTAAAGTTGTATTTTTTCAAACATTTTAGGACTGAAATTAGTTATTTGAACGTATCCATATCCCTCTAGAATACAAATTTATTTCGAAAAAAAAATAAAAAAACGGTTACAAACAGTACCAATGAATACATGGTTGTATTCTAAATGTAATATGGAGACAAAAAAACTGAAAATATACCAGGTGCCCCATTTAAAAATCGAAAGTTTATGTCACTTCCGGTGAATCCGGAATTTGCATTAAGTTGAGTTATTTGTAAAAAAATGCAGTTTTATGCATTAAACAGATCCTCCAAATTTAATTCCATTATCTCCGAAAACAAAAAAAGTTATAGGGGCGAGCCACCTTCCGTGGACACCCGATTTATTAAAATTAAATTATTAAAAAAACAAATCAATTATATAAAAAAAATGTTTCGTTGAACAATTACGGTTGCAAATCCCTTGGGTCACGTGAAATGTTAATCGTAATTATAACTGCAGTTTGCAGAACTTTTGCAATTGTTTCAACAACAACAAAAATTATATTAGTGAATAAAAGGTTTCGTTTTTCGTATGGGGTTGCAAAGTTACATATCCACCGATATTCTCTTTATTTGCAACCACAATAAAATAAAGTGAAACATTCTCAATTGAATATTGATAGAAAGATTTTTCTGTGAATTGAAAAATCCACGATTAAAACGAAGTTATTTTTTGTGAATGTCTAACAGAAAATATTCGAAAGCCACGTGGACGTTGAACTACATCTGATAGATATTCTGAAAAGGCCCTAACTCAAAAGAAAAAATCTGAAATTGAAAATTTGCATTTTCATTCAGATAGTTATTTGATTTTCTATTCCAGTATTGAAGACCTAGTGAATGCGATGTCTCTCCTGCGTCAATGTTACGAATGATTTCTGGTGAGTACTCTCTTTTGGAAAACATTCTTCTTTGCCTCATTCATCTTTATGAGTTCTCAATCAAGACTGGAATAGAAAATCAAATAACTATCTGAATGAAAATGCAATCTTTCGATTTCAGATTTTTTCTTTTGAGTTAGGGCCATTTCAGAATATCTATCAGATGTAGTTCAATGTCCAGCGTGGCTTTAGCCGGGGAAGTAGTTGTTTTCTGTTAGACATTCACAAAAAATAACTTCGTTTTAATCGGGGATTTTTCAATTCACAGAAGAATCTTTCTATCAATATTCAATTGAGAATGTTTCACTTTTCAACATGAATACCCCACAAGAGGTTATCTTGACGATGGAAGATAGTGACTAAAGTTTATCTTTCAGTCGCAGATGATTCCACATCTGATTTTATGAACATCCTGTTTATATTTTCAACAAATCAACACCATAAAATACTATTGTAATTATTTCAATGCTTGTGTTTATTGAAAATGGCAGCGCCGATAAAAAAGTTTTTCAGGAATGGTTGCAAATGTACGTGAATATATTAAAAAAACCGTTCACTTATCCAATTTGCAGAACTTTTGTAATTTTTTTAACCAAATTACATTGAAAAAATGTCAAAAAATAAGAATCCGTAACTTTTGCAAGGTTGCAAACTTAACGCATGTTGTAAAACATTATTACTATCAGTATGCCTAGTTTGCAGAACTTTTGCAATTTTCAGTGCAAAAATAAAGCACGAAAACGTTTTTTTGCAATTAAAACAATGTTCCGTTCATCGCAGACTTCTGCAAAATTTTATAGTTTGTTTTCATTGATGCCCTAACATACCATTGAAGTTTGAAAACTTTTGGAATTAATGTGAATTGATTGTCTATATATCTACTGGCCTAATCGGAGTAACGAGTGTCATCCGATTTACTATTCGATAAAAAAATAGAGCAATTATTCGTACAAGTATGAACAAATCTCTAGTTACACACGACTAGAAAGAAAATTTCGCGAAGGCCCGTTACCGTTTATGCAACATTCAACTGACTCATAAAAATATCTCGGCAGTCATAATCAATGTATTGGATTATTGCATACGGTTTGAATGCGACACCTACACCAATCAAATTCCAACTTCTAGAGAGCAGAAAAAAAAAATCATAACCTGACACCGGTTATGCATGTCCTTTATATGGCTGGCCTATTTATAGAAAAAACAAACACCAATTGAAAAATAATTGCCTCATGATTCATGCTTCTTTGTTTAAACCCATTTTCAGGTAGGTAAGGTAGATTACTAATGTTTGAGATAAGAAGTTAAAAAAACAAAATAATGATTGACCAATTGAAATTTCGATTATCTATACCACAGTGATATGGAGTTAACCATTGTAGGCCAGTAGATATAGACAATCAATTAACATTAATTCCAAAAGTTTTCAAACTTCAATGGTATGTTAGTGCATTAATGAAAACAAACTATACAATTTTCCAGAAGTCTGTGATGAACGGAACATTGTTTTAATTGCAAAAAACGTTTTCATGCTTTATTGCACTGAAAATTGCAAAAGTTCTGCAAACTAGGCATACCTATAGTAATGGTGTTTTACAACATGCATTAAGTTTGCAACTTTGGAAAAGTTACGGAACCTTGGTTTTTGTCATTTGTTTAATTTTTTTTAATTTAATTACAAAAATTACAAAAGTTCTGCAAATTGGATAAGTGAACGGAAAAAAAGTTTAAAATATTCACGTACATTTGGAACCATTTCTGAAAAACGCATCATTTCTTTATCAAACTTTTTTATCGATGCTCCCATTTTCAATACACACAAGCATTGAAATAATTACAAAAGTTTTCTATTGTGGTTGCATATAAAGATAATATCGGTCTCAGTGGATATGTAACTTTGCAACCTCAAACGAAAAACGGAACCTATTAATCCACCAATTTTTTTTGCATTTTTACAACTTCTGAAATAATTGCAAAGTTCTGCAAATTGCAATTAAAATTACGACTGATATTTTACGTGACGCAAGAGATTTGCAACCGTCATTGTTCAAAGGAATTTTTTTGTATAATTGATTTGTTTTTTTTATAATTTGGCCATAAATTGTAAACATTGTGCAAATAGGTTTAATATATATATTAGACCGACATATGCCTACAGTGGTCCAGTTAAATACTTGATTATCCATCGCGTATATCTGTTATATTTTGTACTGGTTGATTGAAATTGCATCCGAAGAATATACGGTTAGCAAGTTACCCATTAAAAAAATTTAAACTGATTATTAATCTCTGAAGCAATCACTGTTTTCGACTAATCAGGACATAAATTTAACAAAAAAAATTATGCTAAAAGACTATTGGAAAACATTAAATTTTCATCAAACAGAAACGTTGCTGAAAAATAAAAATTTGTGACATCGACATTACATCTCAAATTTAATATTTACAGGTATGTATTTCTTGAATTGAATGAAATTATAATTTACCTTTCCTTCTTTAAAATTAATAATTGATACTCTATGGAAGTAAGGATATCAAAACGTTATCGATTGTAAATCTCGCACGTACATAATTTTCATCATCAAACAGAAACGTTGCTGAAAAATAAAAATTTGTTAGATAGATATTACATCTCAAATTTAATTTATACAGGTACAAATAAGCCATGTAGTGAAGAAACTTAGGTTTACACTATATAAATTCAAATGCCTGTCTCAAATAATTACCTTTGTACAAATGAAAATATTATACTTTGCCCTTGCTGAAACTCATATCAGATATGGACTAATAGCATGGGGAGCTGCCACAAATAATCACATTGCACACCTACAAAAAATCCAGAAATGGATAATAAAAGTTGTAATGAAAAAACCTTTCCTCTACCCAACTAACGAACTATTCCAAGAGTCAAATATTTTTGATACCCGACAATTATACTTCTTAACCTAACCACAGTCACGAGGCAACACAAATTCAAATCAGAACTCTCTTTCTCTGAACATAAATATGAAACGAGGAACAAACAAAAATCGATTATTCCCCGAGCGGAAAAAAACACGTTCCAAAGATGTTTTTCATATTTAGCTCCTAGGTTCTACAATGTTATACCATCAGAAATTAAATCAATCCTATCAATATTCACATTTAAATCAAAAATAAAGAAATGGATTAGAAGTCTTCCACGAGTGCAGGTGCATCAATTTGTGGATGTTAATAATACATATTATTTCTGAACTGATCACACTCACTCCTTGTACACATGGATTTTAATATCAAGAAATCGAAAATCAATCCACTTTCAAACTTTTAAATTTTAATGTTTATTTTTATAATACATAAAACCGATTGTTCTACGATGTTTTTTTTTCTATTTTGTCTCTATTTTGTTACTAATTTGTTACTGTTACTTGTACTTTGTTAGTTAGTTATTCTGCAATTTTGTTAGTTCATTAATTATTCACTCTACTGCTACGTTGGCATTCACTCAATAAGGTATATTATAAGTTTATTTTTATTTTTTTACTTTATACAATGCGGTAACCATATGAAACCACTTTCAAGGCTGAGCCTTTAGTGTATCACGTTTTTTATTTGCAGTATGCATAAAATGTAATATATGTAGTATCTATAATGAATGTACTGTTCTTACGGCAAATAAATTATTATTATTATTATTATGTATTTCTTGAATTAAATAAAATTATATTTTACCTTTCCAGTCAACTTTCTTACTCCAATTGTGGTTTCGCATGAAAAATTCTATTGAATCCGAATGGGGAACTGAAATGTAATCGACACGTAAAAATCATTTTCTTGATTTATAAAAATTTTGAAATTAAAGAGGGAAAAGGCAATTCTATTTCAGTTGTAGATCCAGGACTATTAGATGAATGTGCATTGTTTTTGGTTAGTTATATAGTAGTTGTCTGTCATAAGAATACAATTGGCAGTCTTTTTGTTATTCTGGTAATAAATCATGTTACTAAACTGCTGTGCATTCATCAATCTGTAAACAAAACACTGTGATGTAACACAGTTGTAGGTTAATCGTACTAATGTACAACTGTTTATTAAATCTCAATATTTCCTCCATTTTTTTATGAATAAATAAAATTATGAAAACGTGTCCACCAAACGTAGTATTTTTTATGCAAATTCCTAATTGTAATATGATGTTTTGAATTCATATCCAAAACGTTAGCTTTCAACATTGAATGATTTCACTTACCGTTGACGAGCTTCTTCTTGGTCGATAGTTAACTTGGTAACACAATGAATGTCATTTATTGGGTATATGAAAATCTTTATTATTCAGATAACACAAGTGTTGCCAAAATATTTTTTTTTAATTTGTAATGTTCCGCATTGTAACATAGTTTGCAAATTATTATACTGCCACCAATTGGTAAAATTAGTTGCCTATCCGATTCGCAAAACTTTTGCTTTTTTTGGTAGAGTACAAATACGAAAATATTTTTCTTTTGATTTTACTCTCATTTCCGTGTTGCAGACGAGGTTGCAAATTAATGAAAACATTGTACGTCAGGTCATCTCCACTTGCAAGCATTATTGGAAACTTTTGTAATAATTCCGATACTTATTTCAATAAAAAATATCAATTTATTGAAAAAAAATTGTTTTCCGTTTGACGCAAGAGATTGCAAATTAAAACTCTTGTCCAGAACATTATTTCAGTTATTTTTTCGAGTTTGCAGAACTTTTGGAATATTCATCGAAAAATTAGGACTAACAACAATTTTTGAATGGTTGCAAATTTATCAGAGGATGTAAATTGCTATTTATCAAAACTTCGAAAGTTTGCAAATTTTTCCGCGCTAATACTGTGAAAATTCATTGAATCCTGATTTTTAACATCTTCCGTTCAGAAAAAAGGGTTGCAAAATCAGAAATCATATGAAAGCCCTCTTCACTCTACTGAAGTTTTGAAACTTTTGTAATTATTAAATTTTGGGAAAATCATGTCTATCTCTACTGGCCTATTCATGCAGCATTCGGATTTTTGGGTTGATAAATAAATTTTGAAAGTGTTGGTATTCTAATAGCTGTTAGGAATTATATTTCTGCCAGTTCTGTTGATATAAATAATAATGTTGAACATGAAGACTGGCTAGACGATGTGGTGTCATATAATCAAAAATTGCACAAGTAACCCCGTTTCACCACACTAAATCACTTCACACCAATATGCGCATTTCGATAACTAAGTTATCATCAGCAGGTACTCTACACTAAAGACATTGTTACATGTTATTACAATACCTGGTGTTTCTAATTGGGTTATTTTATACTTATTACTGTTCCTCAAATCGTTAATGGGATCTTGATGGTTCTATGGGGATTAAAGTAAACAAGGTGGAATACATCGCCCCTTTATCGTCATTAAGTAAATTTTTATTATGGTTTTTGTGGATAACTATACTCTTCAAGCAGTTTAATTGTCTACTGTCGTTGACCGGTTTGATCATTTTCAAATTATGAATATTAATTTTGTGACCAGAATAGATCATATGGTCCGCTACACTTGAGTCATTATTCTCGATGTGGCCGTCATGTCGAACGACACGATCGAGGATACGTCCAGAAAGAAATGTGAATTTTGTAATGAAAAGTGAGAAGTAGCTCAATATAGTGCAAGAGTATCTCGTGTAATATTAATCTTCATGTCAAATGTTTCAATCTGCTGTCCAAAGTTGTGTGGATCGAAAATCAAAATTGGTTGTGTAAAAACTGTGCAGCGGAAACTTTCATTGAGAAAACCTTATTAGTGAAAGAAACTCAAAAGCGAGCTTGATGCATATAAGACGTTAGTGAGTGAACAACAAGTGAATAAAGTGAATAAAACGCTTTGGTCCTCAATCATTAAAAGTTCTCGGACAAAAATGCAGAGCGATAAGGCAATACTACCATCATATAAAAACTATCAGCAAAACAAATCAGCAGTATTACTCATAAAAAATGATAAGGCAGAATCCAGTGATATTCTGGGTGAGATAAAATCAAAAGTAAATCCTGTCGACATAAATTTCTGCATAAACAACACGAAACCTATAAAAAATGGTGTGATGGTGACTTGCTCAACAAAGTTAAGGATACTCTTACCCACAGTCTTGGAGAAAACCACTCGGTTAAGGAGAGTATGAAATTCAAGCCAAGAATAACAATTCAGCGAGTTCATCAATCTTCCTTAAATAAAGAGTCACTCATACCAGACTTCAGGTAGTTCCGCCACGAGACAGTTGAATTAGGAAATTATTTTCGACGGAATCGAAAAATTTCAAAGGACTTTTCGATTTGAAACGCGAAAAAAAAGTTTTTTTGAAGGAGGGCACTTGCCCCCCCCCCCCCCCCAATCGACTCTAGAACTTCCCCGTGGACTATTTTGAATAACGAGAGTAGTTTTCATTATATCTGTCAAACTAGATGGTCAATCACTTTGATTTTTTTGTCACAATATCTGTGATATCATACTCTTCTTAATTTTAGTACTAACGGTAGAATTAATAATGTGCTGTTTGCCTATGCATGGTCCATATGTTACGTGTTAATTGAGTCAACTTCAATTATATATATCTCGGGTTCGGGATGGTGAAACTTGTTAAAATTTTATAGAGGTGTTGTTCACATGTTAAACAATAAGTATGCCAAATTTTAATAATTTCCTAATTCAACTGTCTCGTGGCGGTACTACCTTAATCAAACAAAACGTGCACCACTTAACGCTGATGAAATCAAAGTAGTCTTCAAGTATTCCACCAAAAATAACCAATCCGATATCGTCTTAGAAGTGTCCCCATCAGTAAGGAATGCCTAAATGAAGTCTGAGTATGTATATATAGGATGGCAGAGATGCAAAGTATGTGATCACTTCTCAATTCGGCGGTGCTTTCATTGTTCTCGTTATGGCCATGTAAAGAAAAATTGCAAATCTGAGAATTCTGTTTGTGGAAATTGTACAGGACCACATTCTTCGAGATCATGCACAGCAAATAATTTCAAGTGTATAAATTGTATAGAACATAACTCTAGATACAAAACTAATTTTTCCATAGACCATGATATAAAAGACACTTGTTGTAATGTATATAAAAATCGTGTGAAAAATAGTATCTCTAGAACTTGTAATAATGATGAATAATTCAAAATTCGAAAATTTACATATTGCACATTTGAATTGTCGGTCTCTTTTCACTGGTTTCGATGAATTATGTCAATTAGTCAAAAAACATTCTATACATATTATTGCAGTGGACGTGGTTGAATGAGAACACCATTTCAGCTTCTGTCAATATTGAAGGATTCAACCTCAGAAGAAAAGACAGGGGAGAACGTCGCGGTGGCATTGGATTTCATGTAAGCAATTCCATTGACTGTGAAACACTAATTTTTTCTATCTTCTATCGAATGCCATAGTCTTGAATATCTTTGGATCAAAATAAAACTAGGCAAAACCAATTTTGTATTAGCAGTAGTTTATCGTCCTCCTCGTAGTAATATACAGTGCTCTATAGAATAATTTGATGAGGTCTTACCAAAACTTTTAACTTTGACTGACAATATTTTACTTCTGGGTGACATAAACTCCAATTTGCTGGAAATAGACAATGTTTTCTCAGAATGTTTGAATACCTATGGATTCGAACAAGTTATAAAGGAGACTACATGAATAACTGGTACATCTAGCACGTTAATTGATCCTATATTCATACGAGCTTCATATTCTATTTCAAATTCAGGAACAATAAATGCAGATTTGATTTCAGATCATATGTTGGTTTATTGTATAATTGACATACCTATTTTGAAAGCAGGTCTCAAAGAAGTAACATACAGAAATTTCAAAGATTTCGACCATGAATTATCTTGGATCTAAAAATCGGATCGCTTGGAATAATATATAATCTATAGCAAATATAGACTCTAAACTTGAGTGTCTCACTGAAAATATTTTGATGTTATTCCAGTACATGCTCCGATGAAAAAGGTAAGAGATACTAAACCTTTTGCGCCATGGATAACTGACAACTTGAAAATCATATTCCAACTAAGGAATGCTGCCCTCACTAAATTCAAGTTAAATAAAACAGATAAAAATTACAAAAACTTACGAAATTTTGCCTTAGGATCGCTTCGACGGGAAAAAGCATTTTTATATAAGCATTATTAATTTTATTCGCAAATAAAGGATGCAATGAAATATTTGTTCTGTACTATGAAAAAAAAAAAGGAAATATTGATGTCAAACTCGACGCAAGAAAAGTTTATTTTTTGGCGTTTTCCTATAGTGTTTACCGCGTTTTCGAACGTTCTAAAAAGCAAAAGTAGAGTAAAAAATGATGACTGTTCTATTTCTGGAACCTCTACAGAACTCACGGAGGCAGTAAATACTGCCTCATTGGATTTGTTGCCAAGAAAATCCTGAGAAAAATATAACTATGCATACAATCGTTTCATGGAATATCGTAAGGATAAAAATATAACTTATTTCTCAGAAAATGTTGTAATGGCATACTTCTTAGAGCTTGGTTCCAAGCTGAAATCTTCAACTTTGTGGCGAACTATTCAATGTTGAAGGAAACCCTTGCAATTAGACATGATGCGGATATATCTAAATATTCAAAACTTCGTTCATTATTGAAACGGTAGGCAGAAGGTTGTAGGCCAAAAAAATCCAAGATTTTAACTAAAGAACAAATCAACAAATTTATCCGGGAAGCTTCAGATAAATAATTAGCGTGGAAAATATTCTGCAAAATAATCCCACTAGCTCCCACGTTCTTCCAGTGTTCAATACTTGTACTAATTGTCGAATAACTGTGAATATAACACAATCAATTTCAAAATGTATTTTAAAATGTGTTAAAATTCTTAAAAATAAAATTGGTATTCGAAAAAGCTTCTCAATATATTTTTTAGTTTACAAATAACTGTAAGGAAATACTATTTCCTTACAGTACAAAAATAAATATTACAGTTATTTTCCGTTGCCTGGCAATGACTAAGTGCAAGGAAATATTAAATTTTCTTTTAAAAATGTCAATATTTCCGATCGATTTTCGGAAAAAATGCATATTGTATAAACGTACATAGAAAAAAGTGTCAGTAGGTACATATTTGACATTAGGTACATGATATTTGACACCAAAGCCCCGAGAGTGGTTTCGGATCCCACTAAAAAAGGTAAGGTCCCCGTAATCTCAACTCGTACAAGTTTTCATCAACTTCTGAGGAATGGTCAAACAACTAAAAAAATCTGTTAAAAAAACAATCCCCTACAAGAATATTCTTTTTTGCAAAGTGAACACGTCATCAATAGATGTGGAGTTACCCCACAAACATATAACATACCTAATTCGGAGCGCTACCTGAGAGTGATGCAATGATAATAGCTTAGGCTCCTCCAAGATTTGTTTGAGAATTCAGAACAAAGACTTCAATCTTTTGTTCAGGTATATACAATATTTTTTTTACAGTTAATATTTTCATCTACCACCAGACCCAGGAATTTGGTTTAATTTGTAATGGCAATTTCGTTGACGCAGTTAATCTTAAAACATATTTTTGCCCGTTGTGGAATTTCAAGATTTGTGTTTTAGTGGCATTCAAATATAAGCAATTCAGGCTACACTAGTTAACAAGTGCTTTTTAGGTCAAATTTTTTTCGCATTCTAAAATTTTGGGTATTCGATTGGAATGGTGTATATTTTTTGAAAATGTAAGGCCGCTCAAAAATTGCAATAGTTATAAACAATGAAGTGAAAAAAAAAGTGGGGTTTGGTTTTTCGCCAATATCTCAAAAACTATTCGAGATGATTCAAATTTGAAAAAGATGCAAAAAGAAGAGGAAATTTCCTAAGAAAAAGTTCCAACTCCCGGAACTCTAGGACCAATATTTATAATTTTCCCAGAGGGTTGAAAATACGCCCGAAAACGGGTACTCCGGCTTGCGCAAGTCACGTCCCCTTCGGACCTTTAATGAATAAATATTATTTAAACTTATTAAATATGAAAATTAAAAATTGAAAAGATTCAGGCGCCTGCAGGATAGATCAATGAACAATAATCCGTGGTCCAAACATTTTTATCGCGATTTTTCAATAAGTTATCTATAAGTTAATTAACAATTTTTTGTAGCACGAACATTAACATTGCAAGTGCGATAATTGTTAAACTATTAATCTGAGAATGTTTTCCTTTCGTGGAGCTATTTTTCAAAGGTCTAAGAATAGATTCCCATTGGAAAAATTGAAAAATTGTTCATTTTCGTTTTGTTATTAACAATTTACTAAGGTGAAAAATTATAAAGCTTCATTAAACATTAAAAAAAAATTTTTTTTTATAATATTATTATTGATCCGCTTTCTTATGATCAGAAGCTACTTAAAAATGATTTTTAATAATTTTTATCTCCTATTGTTCAGAAAATTGTTATAAACAAATGCGTTGTTTATGAGATAATTTAAAAAAATAATTTTATTGCTTAAAAACGCATTTGTTAAATTACATTTTTTTTACCACTTCTTATGAAAATTAAAGAAGCATTTTTTTTTAAATCATTATTTATCTTGGTTTTCGATATAAAAAAAACGTTTATTATTTAAATTTTCATTGTTTATTTAATAAACAAATGAATTATCTCTTTGTATTTTTTTCTTTTTCTACTCAAAAAAACAAAAACAACCATGTATTATTTTTAGAAAAAAAAATATTTATATTTTTTATTGAACTTTAAATTTTCTGCTCTCTTTCATTTCACCACTCTGACCTGGTTTTTTATGTTTAATTTTATTATAACTTTTTAACTAATGAAGATACAAGGAAAAATTTAAGACTTATTTATTCTTTATTGATTAAACAACAAATTGAGCCAAAACTGTTTTCTACTTTTATGTCTAAATATCTTATAAACTAATATAACTATGACCATACAACTTATGTAACTTTTTATCTAACGTATATTTATCAACAATTTTAGCTTATAAATTTTAGTTTTGCTAGGTAATTTTTTAAATTATGAATAAAAATAAGTTTGAAAAAAAAAATCTCCAAGTTTATCAGCCTAAGCGTAAAAATTTATTTTAAAATATTGTAATTTTTTTTTCTAAAGATTATTTTTATAAACAAATGGTATAAATTAAATAAATAATAGAAGTGAGAGCTCCAAATTTTGGCTTAATTTGTTGTTTAATTAATAAAGAATAAATAAGTCTCAAATTTTTTCCTTGTATCTCCATTAGTTAAAAAGTTATAATAAAATTAAACATAAAGAACCAGGTCAGAGTGGTGAAATGAAAGAGAACAGAAAATTTAAAGTTCAAAAAAAATATAAATTTTTTTTTCTAAAAATAATACATGGTTGTTTTTGTTTTTTTGAGTAGAAAAAGAAAAAAAATACAAAGAGATAATTCATTTGTTTAAACAATTTTTTTAAAAAAAATAAAATTTAAATATTAAACTTTTTTTTTTTGGAAATTCTCAGATTAATAGTTTAACAATTATCGCACTTGCAATGTTAATGTTCGTGCTACAAAAAAGTTTTAATTAACTAATGGATAACTTATTGAAAAATCGCGATAAAAATTTTTGGACCACGGATTATTATTTATTGATCTATCCTGCAGGCGCCTGAATTTTTTCAATTTTAATTTTCATATTTAATAAGTTTAAATAATATTTATTCATTAAAGGTCCGAAGGGGACGTGGCTTGCGCAATCCGGAGTACCCGTTTTCGGGCGTATTTTCAACCCTCTGGGAAAATTATAAATATTGGTCCTACAGTTCCGGGAGTTCGAACTTTTTCTTAGGAAATTTCCTCTTCTTTTTGAATCTTTTTTCAAATTTGAATCATCTCGAATAGTTTTTGAGATATTGGCGAAAACCCAAACCCCACTTTTTTTTTCACTTAATTGTTTATAACTATCGCAATTTTTGCGAGCGGCCTTAGCATTTTCTCAAAAAATATCTACATGCCATTCCGAATCGAATGACACCTCAATCATAATTTTCGGAGAATGCGAAAAAATGTTGACCTAAAAAGCACTTGTTAACTAGACTATTTCTGTTGTGTTTTAATTTCGTCCGAATCCAATACTCTCAAAGAGGTAACATCTGGGTATAGTCCATCCAATATCAATTGCAGAAGCTGTTTCTATAGGGAGCAAATAAAAACTCACTTCGCTAACACGAGCGTATATGCGAAGAAAGGGAACGAAAAATAATCTGTACTACTTGTATACAGTTTCCGTCGGCACAAAGAGCCCGCTGGTCAACGTGGACCTGAGTGACGGCTGTCTATTTTACAACACAACCGATTCGTCTGGGCCAATCAAGTCGGGACATCAATGCTAGCAGGTGTGTCTATAAGATGGGAGGTCATAAATCACGCGTTATATTTGTGTTTTAATAGCTCTGAAAAATTAAAAACCAGTAGCGTCTGTGGTCTTGGTGTGTGCCGATCGAAATACGTTTTAGGATATTCTAGTTCTGTGTAAAAAATGCCTTTTTTTCGACCATAGCAAAATGCAATTGCACAAAATAGTAATGAAATTGCACAGGTGAGTGAGAGAAAAATATCAGTTATGAATTTGACAACAAAGACCTGCACATACAAACCCAACAAGTTATTTTAAATATATTTGTTCGCCTTAAAAAGGAAAATATTCAGCAATCTGATAATGCAATCATAGTAAGAATTGCAGAAATAACGAAAATAAATAAAATTTCCATTTATCGAGTAATAACGAAAGGATTGTGGATCATACTGAAAATAGAAAAACGTGTAGGGAAAAATTAAAAAAAAATTGACAGAACTACGCAAGACTTTATACGTAGAACTATTTATGATTTATATGAGGAGAACACGGTTGCGACATTGGAAGTTATACAGCAAAAACTAGCAGATTATCCAGATTACACTTATACCAGCGTGGAGACATTGCGTCAAGTTTTAATAAGTTGTGGTTTCAAACATAAAAAGCTTGATAAGCGCATGGCAATTACCGAATCATCAAGGATAGTGCAATGGCGCCAAGATTATTTGCGTCAAATAAAAGACTACAGACGTTCTAACAGACCCATAATTTTTCTTGATGAAACATGGTTCGACAGTCATGATGTAGTGAATTACGGTTGGGTAGACAATAGTAAAAATTGCTGTTTAAGTGGGCCATGTTCTAAAGGGAAACGCATTATAATAGTACACGCTGGAACCAAAGACGGTTTTGTACCAAATGCGTTATTATTATCTGCTAAAAAAATTAAAGACTGTGCTGCTGATTATCATGAAGACATGACAGCAGACTTATTTGAAAAGTGGTTTAGCGAACAGCTTCTACCTAATATTCCACCACAGTCAGTAATCGTGATGGACAACGCATCGTATGACTCGCGGCAACTCCGTAAGATACCAAATAGTAGCAGTAGAAAAGCTGAAATAATTGCATTTATGTCTGAAAACAATATACCTCTTCCTGCGACCAATCGTGGGAAAGGCCCAACAAAAAAAGATTTGCTCACTGTTTTAAAAGGTGTAAAGTTAGAAAAAATATATTATATTGACGAGCTGTGCAAAGAACGAGGCCTCACCCTTCTAAGACTACCTCCATACTATTGCATATTTAACCCTATAGAGTTAATATATGGGCAAACGTAAAATCAGAATTACGAAAATGTAATCAAACTCCCAAACTGAGTAAAGAAGTTGTAGAAAACGTAATGAAAGTTATGACGGACAGATTTGGAAAAAATGTGTTGAACATGTTATTAAAAAGGAAGACGAGTATGTGGTTTTACCCTCTGTCCAACCCATAATAATATATCCAAATAATGGTTCTAGTTCAGACGAGTCTGACGGTCGTGATGATTGCCCATAAACAATCTTTGAAATTAAAAGGTTTAGAATTGTATTTGTTTCTGTTTTTTATAAGTATATAGAATATTGTCTTTCATTGCAAATAATTTATTTTCGTTTATGGTTTTTGCTTTGAAATTTCGTTTTCCAGAAAAAAATCGAATGGGGTACAAAAAGGGCTCAGTTTACGACTGGTACCCTGTTTAAACCGAGATTACCTATTTGGTATCCGCGGCAAGCTTTTGAATCTGTTACTCACAGAATAACCTACATCAAACAATGAAAGAAATTATTTTTCTTTCTTAATGTATTTGTATAAATAAAAGCTTGTCTTTAATTTTTTTTTATTATTCATTATTTATGTTTATGAAGTATTTTTAAAATCTTAAAATATCTAAATAAAATTAGTTATCTCCGCCACTGCTACTCACAGGATTTCGCCGCAAGACTTTTTTATGCTTCTGCAATTGATATTGGGAAAACTATACATCGTTACATGGGTCTCTGTTAAGTACTTCAAGATTATTGGTGTACAACAAAAATAGAATTGGACCCAGTACAATGTTCTATGTTGATCAATATAGTTTCAGAGTTGGTATGTGTGACTGTTCCTGAAATGTGTTCTGCTATGTTTACACATTGTATTCGGTTTACTAAGAAAGGAGATATCCAAGAGCTGGACCCCTGACTTAGTTGTACAATTTTTATAATAGGACCTGATGATTTGTTGAAAATATAAACAGGATGTTCATAAAATCAGATGTGGAATCATCTGCGACTGAAAGATAAACTTTAGTCACTATCTTCCATCGTCAAGTTAACCTCTTGTGGGGTATTCATGTTGAAAAGGGAAACATTCTCAATTGAATATTGATAGAAAGATTTTTCTGTGAATTGAAAAATCCACGATTAAAATGAAGTAATTTTTGTGAATGTCAACAGAAAACAACTACTTCCCCGGCTAAAGCCACGCTGGACATTGAACTACATCTGATAGATATTCTGAAAAGGCCCTAACTCAAAAGAAAAAATCTGGAATTGAAAATTTGCATTTTCATTCAGATAGTTATTTGATTTTCTATTCCAGTCTTAATTAAGAACTCATAAAGATGAATGAGGCAAAGATGAATGTTTTCCAAAAGAGAGTACATCTTTATGAGTTCTTAATTAAGACTGGAATAGAAAATCAAATAACTATCTGAATGAAAATGCAAATTTTCAATTTCAGATTTTTTCTTTTGAGTTAGGGCCTTTTCAGAATATCTATCAGATGTAGTTCAATGTTTTCTGTTAGACATTCACAAAAAATAACTTCATTTTAATCGTGGATTTTTCAATTCACAGAAAAATCTTTCTATCAATATTCAATTGACAATGTTTCCCTTTTCAACATGAAGGACCTGATGGTTAACCTTGCTGAGATCACAAAAGATCCATGCAGGGTATTCTTCTGTTTCAAAATAATCCACAATTTTTTCGAAGAATTAAATTGCAGTTGTACTTGTCAACACATTAATTCTAAATCCATGCTGGTTAATGCTGAAAATATCAAACCTTTTCAAAATAAATTAATAGACGATCCAAAAATTGAATAATTATCCATAAGGTAAACAGGACCCTTTTTATCAATGGGAATTATTTTCCCTGTTTTCAGGCTATTAGGAAATTGGTCTGTCGAAAAAGATAAATTCGCTAAGAAGGTCATGGGTTCAAGAAATAATGGTATTTCGTCATTCCCATTGTACATCATATCTGCGCCTCAGCGCAGTGGGCCACCAACCTATAAGACTCATAATTATGAGGTTAATCAGGAAAATTTCAATTACGAATCATGTGAAATATTTCTGATATTTTACTATAAACCGAGAAGCACACAACATTGAATAATTTTAGAAAAATCTTTTTTTAACGAGGCTATATAATTTGGCATTTGAAAACAATCTCCTGCTAGGAAAACAAAGTTTATATGGATTTTGCAATCCCTCATCTCCTCCAAGACACGGTAACATAAAATATGAAAAATTCAACGTATTGTCCTTCAAACTTGGACAAACTATATTTTGCCAGCCACTGTAAAAGACGGTGACACCAATATAAATTCGCATTCTTCTCCTATACTTACATTGAAAAGTTTCAAATATAATTTTTGGCAAGACGGGATATGGTTTCTTCAAAAATTTATTGTTTATCGCTGAGATAAATTCGGCGAGGCTGTGATGCTTTTTGATCAATTTTTGAATAACTGCCAAGAACGCGCATTGCTGCAGATATCTGGGACGCATGCAACCAGGTGAAAAAACCGGTCACTGGTCGTCAACTGCATATGTGAAAACGGTATAACTAGTATTTACATGCATACATTCATTCATCGGGAGTTTCGAAGCGATAATTCCATCTACCGAGTGTATGATTTGAGGCTTGAGACTAGCTACCGGCTATGCTGAATAAAATATCGAAGAAAAGTATTTATAAACAAAGGACACTGAATTGAAGATGCTGATAATACTAACAATGGTTTATTTTAATATACAAAACAGTTTTAAAAATGTAATTAAGGATAATCTAATAGGTGATTATATCCATTACCTGTATTATCTTCATTAAAACAAATTCAACAAAGGATGATTATTTAAATTAACCTGGCCTCCAAGAAAATATTGGCACTCAAAACTTTCTAGGTCGAATTTACCACCTTTCTTTTCTATATTTAATATTTCGAACTGGTTAGCAAAACAATGTTTTTCAGTCAATAGGTGAGTAGGAATCCTTGACAAAACAGTTTCTATGTCCGGATATTCGATTTTCGAATGTTCTGCTTGTTTTGTCTATGTAAAAACAAAGTTACAAAATTAAATGGATCAGGAAATGTATACAAGTGTAGAAGGCTATGGAAATTACTTTGCCCCGATAAGTTACTACGTACACCAAATTATTTTTCACGTCATGGTATGGAAAATAATTCAATTCCACCGACAGAATAAGGTCAGATTTTACTATCATATCAATGCATTAGAACACTATATGGCGCGAAATATGATTCAAAATGACTGACTGATTTGTTTGATAACATAAAGATGTTCATAAAATCATATTTTCACTTTCAGATTTTTTCTTTTGGGTTAGGGTTCTTTCACAATATCTATAAGATCAATGTCCAGCGTGGCTTTAGCCGGGGAATTCGTTGTTTACTATTACAAAAAATAGCTTCATTATTGTCGTAGATTTTTTCAATTTTCAGAAAAATCTTTCCATTCAATATTCATTAGGCAATGTTTTCCTTTTCGACTTTGACTACTTATTTCATTGTATTAAAAACTCCTCTAATTCATTCAATAACAAAAGGAATACAGTTCACATCAATTAATTCCAAAAATAACTGGAATAAAAACATCGATACTTAACAAATATACAATCAAACTTTTGTAGACCATCAAGAGATTTAGACACAAATGAAAAAAATGTGTTAGCAGAGGGGTTGAACTTCGATGTTGCTCCTAGGGTAGTACCAGTTGCCATAGAGGCAACAGCTCAAAATTTACCACCAGAAGTAGTGGTGATTACCCTAGAAGTGATAAATACAAGAGAAATGCAATTGAATCTTTTGGTTCAAATGATCAAAGCAATATACTTCCAGCTGATAAAGGTAATGGCCAGTATACCGCGCCGACTATGTGGCGAATGTGTGCAAATAAAGAGAAGGCCAAATCAAAGGGCGGCAAAACAGGAAGGAAAATAATAAACTTCTGGGACACGTGCTCTAAAAGGCGGCTTATCGATAAGTGGTAAGAATCAAAAACAAAGGAGGTAAGTAGAAAAATAGTTGTCTTTTGCCGGAAACCGGACAAATTTGACTTGTTTTTGAAGGAAAGGGGCATTTCGTTTGTTCTTCAAACAAGATTAGTTGATCGTTCAGTTTATAGATCTTCATTTTTCAGTTTAGTAGAAACAGTGATCAGTGATGAGTGATGATGACTGTTCTATTTCTGGAACCCCTACAGAACTCACGGAAGCAGTAAATATTGCAACACTGACATTATTAATTAATTTAATTTTTTGCATATTTTCGAAAACAGAAAAATATATATAGTTATAATCAACTTGCTATTTTGCTGTTCAAACATTAAAAAAATATAGCTAGAATATTTATATTATCTGTGATCATTCGTATATTCGTAAAACAAGATTGTAAACAATATATTTTTTTTTTATTATTTCAAGGACAAAAAAAGAAAGCGATTCTAAGGTCACAATTCCGTCAATAAAAACAGAGAAGATTGAACTAAGAAAAAATTAGCCGAAAATATTTAATTGAATTTTTTTGGAGCTGTGTGCACGTAATGAAATAGTAGGTTTGAAAGAAATTTGTATTTCGTGCAAAATTATAATTTTGCACGAAATACAAATTTCTTTCAAACCTACGAAAATAGTTAACACCATCAGAAACAAATGTTTTTTCTGAGAATACCGATTATGCTCGCCCTAGTTGTTCCTCATTTGTTCCTGATATTGATATAAATGTTAACCAGGAACATATTGAAGAAAATACAGAAGTTTCTTCGGACATTCTTGAAACTGATGTGGAAAACTCTTGATACAGTACTCGCAGATACTGAAAATGTTCCAGCAGAAGATGCACTTTCCACCACCATCTGATGACTCTCGAGAATGGCCAGAAATAATAACATCCGCAGATGGAAGATTTCTAACTGAAAAGGATCCCGTCAAATGACAAACTAGATTCACCCAAAAAACTCAGATGGCCAAAAGTTTTCAGCTAGTTATTTTTACAGGAACCTCGCCAATGGGGAGATAGTTAAAATAGAGTGGCTGATTTACTCTATATCAAGAGATGCGGTTTACTGTTTCTATTATAAACTTTTTGGTAAGTCTTTAACTAACTTGTCTAATGAGAAAGGATGTCCTGATTGGAAACATTTGTCACTAGTGCTAAACAGACACGAAAATAGTATCTCTCATAAAATCAATATCGGATCTTTATTGAATTTGTTGTTTCTCTTGGAATATGAGTACCTTCTTCAAACTGACTTATTTTGTTATTGATGCACTGAGCGTTTACGTGTATAATTTTCAGCTTGTCAAATGATTTATCAACTAATAGTCTAGAATAGGTGGAACTTCCTGAATATTGACCTTCTGGCCAAATAGTGGGTGAGTACAGTGAGTCCTGTAGCTCAATGTAAAGCCTTTAAAGAATAGATCAAAGCAGAAATCTCAGGTTTCTATGTTTCCAACCACAGAACTCATAGAACTAGAAGGCCAATACCGTTTTGCTGGAACGAGCCCTACTGTACTTCATGGTACACACATGAGTATGCGCAGTAACACCGCTGTCATGACAGGGGCTGTTTCAGTGAAATGAAACATATTGACTTTGACGTGAGAACTTTCTGAAGATGGGTACTTGAGCTCGAATTGAATAGTGGAGTGCAACTGAAATTTTGAGGAACTTCTGAACCTAATCTCTGTAAGGTTTCGGGAAGAAAGACTTGTTAAAAGAATATTTCACTTCACTGAATTATTTATTTGACATGAACTAAATGTATGCAGTATTTCACAAGATAAAATATTTCATTTCAAAGAGAATTTGGTTTTATTCATTTCAAGTGAATGGGTAGGTATGATGGGGACAGAATAACAATCACAATTGACGTCTCCCTTGCAGTTTTGAAGTTAAATTAAAAAACAATTTTCAAGGATTTAGTGCCTAAACAAATATTTTGGCACAAATAAAAATTATTTTGAGGGGATTTGAATGTGAATGCTATGAATATAGCGTGTCCCAAAAACTATGCAACAAATGGAAACGTTTTCCATGATATAACAATGAAATTTATCCTTGATAAAAGTTGGTGCCCATCGAGAAACCTGTAATGGGCTATCGAAAATAAATGTTGAGTTTTTCGTTCGTGAAGCGAATCCGTTTGTTACAAGCTTTTATTTAGTTTCACTTGTTAGTTCGTTCGGGTCAAATCTTGCAAGTGAATTTTGACAGACTTCTAGTCGTCCGATTAGTTTGAAATTTGGCAGGTGTTCATAATTCCGGTGACAATGCATTATGGAATTTCAGTTGGAGGAAAAACAAAATGGCGGCTTCAAGATGGCGGACAATATTTGTAATTATGGTCCGATTTGATCAAAAATTGGTATGTGGGGGTTTTCGGGGTCGGAGATAATGAATTTCAAGATTGCGGCTCCAAGATGGTAGACGAATTTTGTGATAATGGTCAGATTCGATTCAAAATTGGTATAAGGGGGTTGTCGAGGTCAGAGATTATGAAATTTTTGTCTAAATTCATAAATTCAAGATGGCGTCCCCAAGATGGAGGACGAGTTTTGTGATTATGGTCCGATTCTATTCAAAATTGATGTATGGGAGTTTTTGGGGTCGGAGATCATGATTTCTTTCAGCTCAAAACTTATAGGGAAAAGACCTTCTAATAACGATGCTCTACTAGAAATGAACAGATTGAGGCGAACTAACTAAAAAGCAAAAAATAAAATAAGTAATAAAAAAACTTTTCAAAGAAAAGTTTTTATTTAAGCCGTGTACTAAAACGTTTAAAATAAGTTAAGTCATCGCTGACAATGATTTAATTATTTTTTGTTGAATTATTTGGTTTCAAAAAGCTTGTCGCGCGAATTGTAATAAAATTAATACTTTGACAAGTTGTTACTTATCAACCAATCATTTATGAACACTTTGCGCGACAAGCTTTTGGAAACCAAAAATTCTTCAAAAAATAATTAAATATTTGTCTGCGATGACTCAAACTTATTTTATACGTTTTAGTACACGGCTTAAATAAACGCTTGTCTTTGAAAAGTGTTTTTATTAGTTATTTTATTAAAAAAATCATCGAGAACCTCTGCTCGAGCGGGCGGTAGTGCAAAACTAATATCCGTGGGATTATGTCTGATGCTTGGTTTATGCAACGTTCCCAAGAACTAAGCGAACTAATAACTAAGGATTCAACACTAGCAAATCAATGAGCGCGTTTATGGAATCCCTACTAGTACTAAGAACTAAGAACCATGACTAGAAAGTTGCCCAACTTTTAACTAAGAACCAAAGTTCTTAGTCAAAAAAGGATGTGCGCATGCGCCGAATGAAAATTTTTGACAGTTGACTTTTCAAAAGTATTAATAAGCAAAAAAAATAGTGCAAAATTCGTTTTCCCTTTATTACAAGTCATTTTCCAAATCGTTGTTTTCAATTCGACAGCTTAGGGTATTTTAATTTGATAAGTTACATTTATGACTGTCAAACTTCAAATTATCAAATATGGTTGGAGCATGCGCGAATTTCTCCACTAAGAACTAACCAAGAGAGTGCATAAACACCACAGCATTCTTAGGTATAGTTCTTAGTTACTAGTTATTAGTCTTAGTTAATGGGAAATGTTGCATAAACCAACCATGAATGTATCTAAGGTCGTATGCTTTCTTGTCTCTTAAATACTACACGATAACACAATGAAAACAACACAAAGAGTATATAATAGGATAGGACGGAATTAAAAAACACTGAAGCAAGAACACAAATGAACAACAACAAACGCAAAACCGGTTCTGAAGAAAAATGGCGTTAGACTAAATAACAGTTGTTGACGTTAACAGCGTTGCCAAATGAGTTTGTAGGAAATCATAATTCTTATTAGGGTTAAATCTGTTGTTATATGCTACACTTATCTTGTATATTATCTTCTGAATACATATAACAAAAGAACTTGATGATCCTGAGTAATCGATAGTTGATGAGTTTCGGCTCTTTTAATGGGAATATAATGTAATACATTTCATCATAATGTCATTATATTAGATTCTACATGAACTGGCAACGCTGTTGATGATATGCGCATGATTACCTGTGTCCCATCTATACATGCTGTTATGAATCATATCAATTTCTTCCACTTATATTAGCCTTCTAGTTCTATGAGTTCTGTGTTTCCAACTTGTAAAAATAATTTAATTAACAAAAGCAAAACTAATAGAAAAATCGCGTTTTTTTCGAGGGATTATTATTTATTCATGTATCCAAATGGTTCATGAATTTTTTGTGGCCTTAATATTCATATACAATGGGTTACACTTTGTTTTTGTTTAAGGTATCTCTGTATGTATACGTATCAGCCAAAAGTTTCGGCCGCAAATCCAATGCTTATATGATGCTGACAGAGTTTGTACACTCGAATGTCCTACACAATAATATATCATGCATTAATAGGTCTGTCATACGTATAGAAAGCGGCGCTGTAACCGTGGCAGGACCGCACATTCAGCATGTATCTCCATCTTTCTAAGCCGATTGATAATGATGCTTCCATTTCACATTCCCGGACTTAACCACGCCGCCATTAGTTCATCAGTCGATATCTTCGAAACTAAACTGTCAAAAATTACCATTTCTTTCTAAACTAATCCCACAATAGTACTGCATACACGAGTTTTTTTTTAGAATCTTAAGATCTGTTCAGCGTCTATAATAAAAAATGTTAACAAAGTCCTATACGTTCACGTGTTAGGTATAGGGATCGCGAACAAAAAGGTCAATTTTTAATTGCAAATATCTGACAAACTGAACGGGGATGATTTAAAAATTTGTGAGTCGGTTCACGGAGCTTATGTTTACACCATACTGCAATTTCTGGCGATTCCTAAGATTTGAACAAAACTACAGAAATACCTTAAGCGAACGGATCGTGCGGTGCGCGCGCAAATCACATCACCCGTTTTTAGCCATTATTTCACCTCTCAATTAAAATTAGAAATATTGGCGGTAGAATTCTACGAAGGCGTAGAAGTGCCACACTTTTTTTTATTTTGCAATTCCGACTTACAAGTCGGAATATATATATATATGTAAATATATGATAAATATATATATGTAAATATATGAATATTGAAAGTTCGGGTTGAACCGCGTCTAGATTTTTTTTTATCAAAACTGGCAGAATGTTAGGGAAACGCGACATTAAAACCTATTTCACCGCTAATAATAGAATCTCTGATATTCTCAGGTCTCCTAAAGATAACATGCCTAATGAGTCTCAAGGAATATATGAAATATTGTATTCCGAATGCCCTAGGACTTATATAGGACAAACTAACAGGCGAGTCACCAGTCGAGTTAACGACCCTGCGGGAGGCCATTGTTCAGTTTCCTAGTATTGCTCTTAGCATCGTTAACAAAGACTTGGAATAGTCTGTTTGTTAATAGGTTGTTAATTAAATGGCACATTTTCAGGCATGGAATGACTCTGAGTAATTTGTATATTAGGCCTTCCCTCCATACGGTGTCATATGCTGCAGTAAGATCAATGAACGCTACAGATGTTCTCAGTCCCCTTTCAAACCCGCTTCGATGTGGGTTGTCAGGGATAAGACTTGGTCAGTACAGCTACTGCCACTCCTAAGCCCAGCCTGTTCTACGGGGATCAGTACATCAACTGCAGGACATATACGGTTATGGAGTAGTCTTTCTAACAGCTTATAGCAGCAGCTGAGGAGAGCTATAGGTCGGTAGCTCTCGGGTAGCTCCTGTGGTTTCCCAGGTTTTAGAATAGTAACAATCTTTGTTCTCTTGAATTCTGGTGGTAGGCTGCCTGTGTTAAGGATGTCATTGAAAAATTTCACAAGCCACAGTCGGGTTGCCCTACCACAGTTAACCAGGAATTCGGGGTAGATGCCGTCGAAGCCTGCTGCTTTCCCAATTTTTTTATCCTTGAGGCCCTGTTCTAATTCCTCGGCAGAGAAGTCGTGCGAAAACTCGTGGAACGTTTGAGGTCTCTTAGGGATTTTTTGACGTCTCTTGTGTGGTTTTTATCGGTTGGTGCACGAGAAACGTCAACTATGCGGTTGGCTATTTGGTTTGGGTTTATTGAGGCATTTCCCACGACATTTCGGTTACATTCTCCAAGCTTCCGCAGTAGACCCCATGCTTTCCTACTGGAACGTGCAAAGTTCATGTGTTCCACAGCAGAAGTCCATTTGTCCATTCTGCTGGCGTCAAGGGATCTTAGTAGATGGTCAGCAGTTTCCGGGTTTCCTGAGTCCTCGAATTCCTCGTATAGAGACTGGCTTTCCTCGCTCCATCCAGGGATATACTTCTTGCGGAAACCTCGGGGGATATGTTTTTCGGCTACAGCTATCATTAGGCCTATAAATTTGTGGTAGTTTTTAGCCTTTGGTTGAATGAAGCGGATGCACATATCGAGTTCCGCTGCATAGGTAGTCCATTTCGCCTTGCCGAAGTTCCATCGTGGCCTGGGAACTGAGTCGACCATTGGTATTTCGATTCCTACTGTAATCACAACGGGGCGATGCTGACTATGTGGGAAGTCCGCTAGTACAGTGCGTGAGTTAGCTAAAGGTTGTGATTGTGAATTACTTGATATAAAACAGAGATCCGGTTTGTAGCCCTTACGCCACCTTCTTGAGAAAAACGTTGGCTTATCTTTGGCACTGAAAACTAAATGGAGGTTGTTGGTTTCGGCCCAGTCTACAAGCTCTTCTCCATTGTCATCATTATTCTCATATCCCCATAGATTATGGTGACTATTGATATCTCCTACATAGAGGACATTCACAGGCCATAAGAAGTAAACTAAATTGCACCAAAAGAAGAAATTGAATTAGCGGTGATGCTTTCAACCGATGAGAATCCTCATGTTAGTACGAGGAACATTGCAAAAGAGCTAAATGTGAGTCACACTTCCGTGAACAGAATATTGATAAAAAAAATTCACAGATATTTTCTCCAAAATGATTCACCAAATTTGTTGGGGAATGTACCGATTGACACCAGACAGAGGTTATATTACCATGATAGCGCGCCCCCCCACAATCAAAATCGGATAAGAAGATTTTTATACAGATGGCGCAGAAATAAATGGATACCAAAAACAGACCCATTCAGTGATCAGCAAGGTCCCCAGACCTCACTTCCCTAGATTCCTATCTCTGGGGATATGATAATGGAGAGGTCTAACGCGAGAAACCAACGACACCAGAAGATATAAAGAATAGAATTAGAGAAATTTTTCGCTCTATTACAAGATCAACTTCAGTTGATGTCCGAAGATAGCTCAAAATGGGAGATTGTTCGAACATCTCCTGTGAATTTACGCTTTCTTAAGTTATTTGAGTTTACTTTGTTACCTCTTTTGTCCAGCATTGAATAAAAAATCGTTATTGCTGTTGTGATGACTTTTTCATACTTTCCTTAAGAATTAGATACATTTGGGATGGAAATTAAGTAGGCAAACACTACTTTTTCTGCAAACACATAGTGGTATTCTGGTATAGCCTTATTTATAGGCGGCTCTATTTGAAAAAACTGAGAAAAAAGTGATCCCGAGTTTGGTTACCCCTGTATGGTGAAAGAGCTATTCGACAAAATTATGAATAGGAAATGAAAATACACTATTTTCAAGAATATTGTGTGGAAAAATTCTCTTATCGCAAATTATTGATTTTTATATATTTGATGTCGAATGAATCCATTTTTTAACAAAAATTACAACATAACTCCCATACCACCTTTTTTGAGAAACTCTCTTCCAAAGGGATTCAATCGAGTGAAAATGTATAGGATATTTCATTTGAAAAAAAATTTGTTTATCGAACATCCTGTATGTTGGAAGTTATTTTTGAAACATAGCTTCCATTGCTTTCTACAACTTTTATTTGAGTAATTTTTTCTTATCTCAAATAGGGAAGCAGCTATCTTCCACCCACTTTCTTATATATATATATATATATATATATATATATATATATATATATATATATTATATATATATATATAATATTTATATAAATATATATATATATATATATATATATATATATATGTTATAATAATCTCATTTTTAATGTTTTTATTTTATACCTCTATGTCAAATTATATATATATATTCGTATTTTTATATATAGAAATTATAAAGTATATATATATATTATATAATTCCGACTTGTATCTCGGAATTCCGAGAAACAAGTCGGAATTCCGAGATACAAGTCGGAATTCCGACTTACAAGTCGGAATTCCGAGATACAAGTCGGAATTCCGACTTACAAGTCGGAATTCCGACCTACAAGTCGGAATTCCAACATACACATACTTACAAGTCGGAATTCCGAGATACAAGTCGGAATTCCGAGATACAAGTCGGAATTCCGACTTGTAAGTCGGAATTGTAAAATAAAAAAAAGTGTGGCACTTCTACGCCTTCGTAGAATTCTGGGAGGTGGGACTTTTTTTTGAAAATTTCCTGCTTTTTAAGAATCTTTCTATTTCAGATTTCTATGAAACTTTTTGAGATATTCGCGAAAAACGAAACCCTCCTTTTTTACTAAATTGTTTATAACTTCAATTTTTTCTAGAAGCAATTACGAATCGAATGATCGATAATTTTCGGTGAAGGCGAACTCGAATTCGAAAAAAGGCACATGTTGATCAGACTATGTGTGCCATTTACGGGAAGGGTATAAGTAAAATGATTGTATGGCTGCTTCCAATGTCCTTATAATGTTTTTTGTATAGACCGTTGCGGTAAAATTACCTTCATCAAAATTGCAAAATACTAGGTATTTTGTCGGGTTGAATTTTTTTTTCAGCGCCTTGAAAAAAAAACCGTATTTACAAAATGTTATCCAAATTTGATTGTTGGATAACTTTGAAAATCTGGAAAACTTTGATTGTGGTACTTTTCTTAAAAAGTCCCAGTAGGGGAGAGACGGTGAAGATGACGCGGAGTCGAAGATGACGCAGCTAACTATTACCTAATTGAAACGATAGAGGGATCTAGTTGATGTGAAGTGTAATCTGTAATGAGCTGCTGCATGTCTATAGCGAATAGGAGTCATCCGCCGTGCCGGTTAGTATTAGTTTGTAAACGAAACGTGTTCGACGTTTTTACGTTATTGCGCAGCTCTGATCTAATCTTGAAAGCCATTCAGTTTTATTATTTTTATTCTAATTCCACATGGTGCTGATAGGTAATTAATTTTCTATGTCTCGTGTAAGTGTATACGTAAACATATATCAGTGATGAATGACATTCATAATAATTTTTATATTGTCGGGTTGTATCGGGTAAGATGCCGCAATGTGCGTCATCTTACCCGATAATTTGTCTTTGTACGAGATTTTACATGGAAATGTATTTTACAGATGCCGGTCAAATACAACAGAAAAACCCAAAGAGGAAATTATTCCTTAGAGAAAGTGAATGCCGCTTAACACGAAATAGTTGCAAATAATCGAAAAATTCGAGAAGTTTCTCGAACGTTCGAAATACCAGAAGCAACTTTGAGGCGGAAATTGAAAATCAAAAATAAACAAACCGAATCAAAATCTCAGTCTTTGGGAAGAGCTCCTGTGTTTTCACCCATTCAGGAAAAAGAAATTGCCCATCATGTGATCACGCTGGCTAAATTATTTTTCGGTCTAATGCCTATGGAATTGAGAAAAATTGCATTCAAATATGCTGAAAAAAATAATATACGAAACACATTTGATGTCGAAAAACAAATGGCGGGTAAAGACTGGTTTCAACGTTTTATGAAAAGAAATCCTGATATTTCATTACGCAAAGCAGAGGCTACTAGTATTAATAGAATCACTGCTTTCAACAAAAGTGAGGTCGATACATTTTTTATTAATTTGTTAAAATGCAAGAAAAATACAACTTTTACCTGACCGAATTTTTAATGTTGATGAAACGGAATATCCACAGTTCCCAATGAACATCAAAATGACTTGGACCAAAAGGAATCAAGCAATTTGGTATTGTAACATCTTGGGAACGTGGAAAAAATACAACAGTTATTGTGTGCATGAGTGCAACTGGCTGTTTTATACCACCATTATTCGTATTCGCTAGAAAACGAATGAGTCCATTATTAGGAAAAAATGGACCATCCGGTGCGATTTATACCTGCTCAGAGAGTGGATGGAGCAACGAAGATATCTTTCTTATGTGGATTAAACATTTTCAAGCAAAAGTCTTGAGCAGTCTGGAAAATCCAGTTTTGCTTATTCTGGACAACCATAGTAGTCATATTTCTACTGAAATATACGAATTTTGCAGGAAGATGGGAATAATTATGGTTTCAATTCAAACAATTTGCTTTCGAGGAAGTGACTCCTTATGACTTGGCTGAAATTTTTAAATTAGCATATGAGAAAGTTGCTAATATAGACAAAGGAGTTTCGGGATTCAAAACGTGTGGTATTTTTCCAGTAGACCCCACCAAATTTTCTGATTCTGATTTTGCCCCAGCAGAAAACTTTAATGAAACTTCAATATCATTGCCTTCTTTAACGAATATTGCACAATCGAAGGTACAGTCATCGCAACCATCAACAAGCAGACAAATCGAACAGACCCCGAGGGCACAGTCACCACAACCATCAACAAGCAGACAAATCGAACAGACCCCGAGGGCACAGTCACCACAACCATCAACAGCAGACAAATGAACAGACCCCCAATTAAAAAACCATGCAAACAACGCCAACAAAAAGAGTATTGTCGAATATATCTAATATTCAAACCATGAAACATGTTCCCATTGTGTTAATTTCTCCAGTACCAGTTCCAAGAGGAAAAACAAAGAAAAATCCACGTCCGAAGCAACATTCTGAAATTTTGAAAAGCACACCATTCAAAGAAGTGTTAGATGAAAAGGATCGAAAAAAAAGAATAAAAATGGAGACGGCTAACGCAGCTAAGACAAATTTGAGAATCTCTTCAGAAACCAAAGAAAAAAAAATGAAAATAAAAAAAAAATGGAGGGCAAACAAAAAAAAACACCAAAGATAAAAGTGAAGAATACGAAAACCAAAAAGAGAACCAGAGAGATTATTTCAGAAAGCGACAGTGATGAAGAGAGCTACGATAATGAGGAATTATGCGATGATGATGAACTGGACGATGTAAGTGATGCAGGGGAAACATGCTCAGTATGTGGTGACTTCGGAAAGGACAATGAAGTTTGGTTCCGATGCACATGTTGTGGTATTTGGTCCCACAAAGCCTGCACAGGTACTGAAAGGCCGGATAACTACATCTGCGATTTTTGTCCTGTTTAATCTCATGTTGAATGTTTGATAATATATTTCATTATAAGTGTGTTTTGCATGGTGATCTTTCATTTTTCGCGTCATCTTATCCTCCATGATGCGCCATCTTTTCCTCTATAGAGGAAAAGATGGCGCGAGTGCAAATATTTTTGTTTTTCCTATAAAATGTGTCAGATTACTCAAACAACAAAAACAACCAGACATTATCGTAAACAATTGTTTATTTCATACATGCATTGTATTTTCATTCCTTTTTCCATCTAACAGCCTGAAATATTGAGGTATTTTCTTAGATGCGCCATCTTCACCGTCTCTCCCCTAAACAACAATCCGATATTCTATTCATAATTGGTATTTTGTTTGTAGAAGTTTTTGTGATTTGGCGCGATTCTAGTAAAAATTGTTATCTGGGGGTTTAAGATTTGGAGTTGAATATTGTTTTTTTGTCGACTTTTACGGCGATTTTTCAAATGATTTAAAAAAATAAAAACTTTTATTGAAATGTACTGATAAGAACATATCATTTCTTTTGATGTGTGTAGGTTATTACAGCACAAACTGGTAGTTTTGTGCGACGAGTTTTTGATTCTGTTCTGTTGAATCTAGTCATTTTTTTTTCATATGTTTTTGGATGGTATTTTCAAGAAAAGTAGAAGGTACCACAATCAATGAATATATCTGTACTTATTACGTTTTGAAATGTTATGTAACATTCAATTAGGATGAAAATGGAAATTATGACTTTTTCCAGGGGCCGGAAGAATTCTCGAGAAATCCCCATATAGTTTTTTAAATTATAAGGTAATTTTTTTCTCCAGTTTGTCGGAGTTCTAGGTTCTCAAAAAATAAATAAAAAATAAAACTTTTATTTTTAAATCCTTCATTATGAAAACATCAATGAATATATGAAAATTTGGCAACGCTAAGTATCATATTATATTACTTGGCTTTCAAAGTCCATTCGTGTTTTCGACTATAGTAAAATCGCCCTCTTGCAGTCGGTAGCTGAACTAAGTCCGCCATAACCGAAACGCACTAAATCGCCTACCTATACACAGTATCAATTCTTGATCATAAACTAGAAAATAAGATGCTTTTTCCAATTTTTTTTGGTTCTATGCATTTTTGATAATCTAAGTGATGTCATTAGCTAATTCATAATTCTAAAATAAATTAGAGAATATAATTCTTGATAACCTCGAACTTGTTCAGATTTGAGAATTTTTTTTAATGATACTCATCCAGTTTTGGGTGTTGCCACGGATTACATGACATATATTGATCATTCATCCATCTCTGTAGCAAATTTCAATTCATTTACTGCAATCAATCGTTCGTTATTAACAAAAAGGCGAGTCGCTGAATACATCGGAATTTTTTAAAAAATTATATTTTTTTTCGTAAATCACGAAATTAATAAAAATTCAGGATTCTGTATTATTTCTATAGCTACACATCGAAATTAAATATTTTGTCATTATCATGCCATTTGACTTGAAATTGAGGTCTTGGTTTTTTGAGGTTATGGATTACGATTTTTTTATGAAACTACTAAAACTTCATAATATGAGATCCGTGAAATGAGAATAATATAATTTTTTTTTTTATTCACACAAGAAAAAATAATTACAGAGTATAATTTGACAAATGCAGCATTATTGTGAATAAACAAAAATATACCACGGAAGCAGTAGGTACTGCTTGTGTGTGGGCGTATATACCATGAGTATATACAAACAAATTATTCGAAAATACTATACTAAATTTACTAAAAATAAAAATCAAGTAAGTATACAATTATTGTGAGAGCAAGATAAGTATAATTATTAATACAGACTACCATACAATATTTACACAAATACACACACGTTCATATCACATGTACGCTTGTACACATTAAATAATCGCAGGTAATATAATTACGAATTATAGATACTGCATATATATAGTTCTGAACTTTAAGTAAAATGTAAAAAACTATAAAAAAAATAAAAATTTTAAGTAGTTTAAAATTTTAGAATACTAAAATATACTAATGTACAAGTACTAAGTGCATTTGGGATAACATTATGAATATCTAAAATTACTTTCAATTTTCAATTATTGACCGTATATAATGACGAGGTGATTGTTTTATAAATAGTTTTAAATCTTTTTTGAATCTGAATGCTGACGTTTCGTTTTGCAGTGTTTCGGGAAGGAGATTAATACTTTTGGTGCTAAAAATTGATAGCATTTTTGGCCTATTGATTTCGAAGCGAAAGGTACTAAATATTAATTTTTTTGTCTCGTAGTATAGGTATGAGAAGGTTTAATAAGTTCGGTCTTATTGGAGAACTGAGTTGTAGCGATGTGGTTAAAGAATATTTGTCTGATATCAAACATCTCAGACTCTTCATAGAGAGCATCACTCGCGTATCTGTTGTTTTTGAAAAGTATCATTCTTAGGAATCGTTTTTGCGTTACTTCAAGTGGCTTTAAATATGTTTTAGAAACTCCTCCCCATCCAACTATTCCATATTTTAGGTGTGATTCTATCAAACTTTGGTAAAGAATGTTGAGCTGTCTGGTTCCAAATATGTCTGCTATTCTCCTGAATCTATATAGAATACATCGTAGTTTTTTTACTAGATAATCTATATGCGAGTTCCATTTGAGGTGTTTATCAATCACTATACCAAGATACTTAGCTTTATCTGCCGACATAATGGTGAAGTTATTACCGATTGAAATTTGATTGAAGTGTGGTGAACAAGTTTTATTGCTGCTGAAAGGTAAATAAATGGTTTTCCCGAAATTAATTGACAGCAATCTATAATTCAGCCATTTTATTATATTGGGAAAGTCATTTTCGATTTTATGTTTTAACTCCTGCCAGGTGTCACTTTCATAGAACAGGACAGTGTCGTCCAGCAAAACTTATTATTTCACATTCAGCTCCTGTGAAGAATAGATTGTTCAGATAAACAGTAAAGAGTAAGGGCCCTAACACGGTACCTTACGTGTACACCACATGTAATAATTTGTTCCTTACTAATGTGGTTTTGAATTCTCACTTGTTGTTTTCTTCCAGTTAGATATGATTTCATAAGATTGTATACTGTACCTCTTATACCCATATCCTCTAAGGTTTGCAATAGAATGGAGTGATCAACAGTATCAATGCTTTTGCCAAATCTACAATACTCGATGGAAGGTTTTTCAAGTCTATAGCCTTGTATATTCGAACTGTTAGTTTTTTATAGCATCCTGAGTTGATTTTCCTTCTCTGAATCCCAATTGTGAATCAGACAAAATGTTGTATTTATTCAGAAATGAATTCAGTCGTTTTTTTATTATTTTCTCAATGATTTTACTGAAGTTAGATATCAATGCTATGGGGCGATAGTTAGACATCTCGGTTCTATTACCATTTTTGTGAATTGGAACAACAGTAGATAGTTTGAACGCTGTAGGAAATTCACCAGTATCAAATGATTTATTGATGATATATGTAAGCGGAATCTTGATGAAGTCTACTATAACTTTGATTGTTTCTGATTTCAAATCGTCGGGTCCAGGCGATTTTTTATTCTTTAGCTCTGATATAACACTTTTAATCTCTGAAGGATTTGTTGGGAAGAGAAAAAGTGAATTTTCATTAATTTTTTTAATTTCTCTATAGCCATCTTCTTTATTAATATTTTTTGCCAATTCCGAACCTACATTTATGAAGTAGTCATTAAAGTTATTCGCTATTTCTGTTGGTTCTGTTGCCACTACTTATCTGTTTGCCATATTCTTGAATCTTTTTTTTATTTCATTTTTTTCTGTAATATCCGATTTTGCTTTTTAATTAATTTTTCGATATTTTTTTGTAATTCCTAAACTCTTGTTGTAGGATTTCATTATTCGGATCTTTTTTTAATTTATGATACATTTGTTTTTTTTTATTTGTAGCTTCTACCAACGATTTTGATATCCAATTCTTTCGTTTTCTCTCACAACTTTTTATTTTGATATACTTCGTGTTTTTTTTTCGAACCTTAAATTTTCAGTGGCTTCTTGAAGATTTTCTGTTTGAAGGACCTCGTTCCAATTTACTTTTTTTTTTTTGAGACCTATAAATTTTTCCATCCAAAATTTTATGGTATCTGGAATACTCTTTGAGTTTGGAGTTTTTTTTGGATTCGAAGAAATTATCTGAAGTAATATTGTGTAGTGATCGGTGACGCATGTTTGTATTGTCATTGGCAGAATTGTGTCATAACAGTTGTTTTTTGCTTGTATAAAAATATGATCTAGGCAAGTATTTGATAGTTTCTGACATCGCGTAACAGAATTTATTGCTGAAATGAAGCCGTTTTCACAAAGAGTGTCTAGGTAGTTTTGGGAATCATCATTATTGACCAATAGGTCTATATTCATGTCTCCTACGAAAATACTGTAGGTAAAGTTTTTTTGTGTTTCTTTCAAGAGTGTATTGAGTTCATCTACGAATATATCAGTTGGGGTACTTGGTGATTTATAAAAAGCATTTATTATGATTTCTTCTTCATCTAAAACGGTATTAAGTTGTATCATATACATATGTGTTATTCGGCGTAAAGATGTGTTATTATGTGTTTCGGAGACTCGCATGGTTGACTGACAGGTCGAGAGTCAATCTCCATGCTCACCACATAAAATTACTATTTTTCTCCTGATACGATATATTATTATTTTTAACTCCCACAGAGTGTCACCATACTTGTGTAGGAAATTATCAGACTTCTTGGTTTTGGTAGCATAATGACTGATGTGGGGGAAGCAAAAATTTGTTAACCTACCATATGGGTTAGAAAAAAAAATCCCATATCCCCAAATAATGTTGTGAAAAGAGATGAAATATATGTTTTTTTCTCGAGGATACCTTGAATTCTTTGATGGAGCATGGTGAGTGTCTTGTTGGGATCTTTTGTGATCTCAGCAGGGCATTTGATGGTGTAAACCATAAAAGATTACTGGACAAACTGTTCGATATTGGCATAAGGAAACCTCCACTTGACTGGATTGCATCGTTTTTGTCTGAGCGAAGGCAGTTTGTTAGCATCAACCACAGAAATTATAGTGGAAATATAAATGCATGATCACCACTTGTGGACTTAGTCATGTACATTCCACAATGATCAATATTAGACCCTATGCTGTTTATTCTTTACATATTTTGTCTTCTGCAAAGTTAGATTTCACTTAAGTCCGCTTGGAAAATAAGTGATGCCGCAAGCATACAGATTGCTTAGGTGGGTCACTTTTTTTTCTGAAGTGGAATCATCACGTAGTGTAAGATGGCGGAAGCTGAGCAGACGTGTAAAGATGTGCTCTCTGTTATTAATGAAAATAACTATGTTAAAAAACAATTTAAATGCTGCAGGACGAAAACAACCAACATTTTAGTGTGTGTCAACTGTGGAAATGTATTCCACATGTCCTGTGCAGTGGAAAATAAACTTAAATGTGTGAAAATATGTGATACTAGAATCATATGTTGTGAACCAGCTAACCTTACAGAAATAGGCAAGCAAACTGTGCCAAAGGTAAATAACGAATCTTCTGACTTGAAAATGGAAATCAAACTATTAAAACAAATTTTGAAAGAAAAAGAAGAAAAATATGACCTACTAATGGAAAATTCTTCACTGTTGAAGCAAAACAATAAATTCCTAGAAGAAAAAGTTAATCTACTCCAAATAAAAACGGACACTAACAAAAAACCCATTATCAGTTCTTCGAGTGAAAAACAAGGCAACAAATCGGTAAAACCAGCCCAAATTAATTCAGCTATAAACACAGATAATATAAACAAGGAATTCCCCATGTTGCCAAGTCTCCCAAAAATGACAAAACTGGAAGAAGTGCAAAGAACTACCATGGACCATATTATAAACCTTAATCAAGACAGTACAACTCACGATATCGATGATGGCTTCACAAAAGTCGATTATAGAAAGAGGAGACCACAGAAGAAAAAAAACTATGGTGAAAATGAGGCTGATAAAGACTTCGGCGTTCAGAGGAAAGCCTGGTTGTATCTATATAGGGTAAATTGTCATATTACAGCTGACAAGATATCTAAATACCTGAAGGAACAAGAAGCTTTCAAAAATTCCAACATTATAGTAAATGAACTGCCTACAAGCGAAAATAAAAACAAATGTTTCATGTGTGGGGTAGACTTTGAGCTCAAGGATGAAATCTATAAATCATCCACTTGGCCAAAGTATGTTGCATACAAGAGGTTTGATTTCAGGAAATACCACAGATATGATCAGCAACCTGAGGATTTTTAGGAAACCTGCTACCTACAGCCCATCTAAATAACACAGTACATCAAAATGGTCAAATAAAAGATACAGAACTATTGGCTATAATGCATCTCAACATTCAAGGCATGGCTCCAAGAAAAATAAACCAACTGGAAGTTCTACTAGACCAACAATCACCAGACATTCTATGCTTCTCGGAACACTGGCTTACCTCAGCGAAAATAGAAAAACTAAAATTATCCAAATACAGAGTGATAAATAGTTATTGTAGAAAACTGTATGAACATGGTGGTGTGTGTATTCTTTCAAAAGAAAATCATCATCTCAAACCTTTCACTTTCAACAAAAGTATAGAGAAAAGTTTTGAAGCAACAATAGCTGTTCTAGAAATCCCAAATAAAAAAAACAAACTGTATATTATCACAGTGTACAGAACACCAAATAGTGACATCGATATATTTTTTGAAGAAATTTATGATCTAATGTGCAAAATATTCACGACATCACAATTTTACATCCTATGTGGTGATATTAATATAGACTCTTTAACGGACAACTCTGAATCGAGAAAAATTAAGAACATATTCTATGAATTTGACATGAAAAATATTATAACTGAGCCTACACGTATTAATAGAAGTATAGATGCAGTTTACACAAATCTCCACCCTATGGATTGTCATGTTGAATTTACACATCTTTCAGATCATAAATTTCAAATTTGTACATTTGCATTACCAACAACACATAATTATGGTGTAGAAACTATCTATAAACGTAACTACACAGATGATAACTTGATAACTTTCAGAGAACTGTTGATGAATGAAAAATGGGAGGATGTGTATACAGCAGGTGATGTGAATGAAGGATATAATGCTTTTCATACAACCCTTCTGTACCACTACAACAATGCTTTTCCACTGAAGAACATAAAAACAAATAAAAGTAATAGGGATAAACCGTGGATAAATAAAGAAATCAAGGAATTACATCAAATGGTATGTGATATGTGTAAAATAGCGAAGTATTCAGCAAACGAGATAATAAAAAACAAATATAAACAACTCAAATATATTTATGAAGAATTGGTAAAAAAAACTAAAGCAGAATATAACAACAAAAGAATATTGAATGCAAATAATATAAGCAAGGAGAGCTGGAAAATTATTAACGAAACAAGGAATAATGTAAACACTAATAACAAAATTGAGCTCACTATCAATAATAATCATATCACAGACAAATATAGTATTGGCAACCACTTCAATGATTTTTTCATGGGAATTGAAAAAACAGATCCAATAACAAATAATCTGAAGTTATCCCCCTTCTCAAATACTACACTATTCTTGTACCCAACAACGTATATAGAAGTACAGGATATCATTACGAAAACAACAAAAACCCCATCACCCGGAATAGATGAAATCCATGGTAAGGCCCTAAGAATTGTCAGTGACGTAATATGGTATCCACTATCTCACATAATAGATAAATCATTTGTTGATGGAACATACCCGGAAGCACTGAAAATATCAAAATCTATACCTATATATAAGAAAAAGGGAACCAAAAATGAAGTGGCCAACTATTGAAATGTATGTTTACAATCACAGGTTGCGAAAATTATCGATTTCGGCTACTATCTGAGACTGGTAAATTTTGTTGAATATCATAAACTTATTCCGAGCTGCCAACATGGCTTCAGACAAAAAAGATCGACTTCAACTGCAATAAACGAACTCTGCGAAGACATATATATGCACCTCAATAATAAACAATTTCCTGTTGTTCTGTTTTTCGACCTAAGCAGAGCATTCGACACAGTGAACCATAATCTATTGCTGGAAAAACTGTACCGAATTGGAATCAGAGGAGTTGCAAATGATTGGGTGGCATCATACCTAAAAAACAGATCTCAGATAGTGGTTATTGACTCGGTGAAATCGAAACCTGCTTCTGTTTCAATGGGGTTCCCAAGGTTCAACTTTGGCTCCACTTTTTTCATAATATTTATGAGTGACATAGAACTCTCCAGTATGGTCCAGCAAAAATGATCATCTATGCAGATGACACTAGAAAAATATTGGCTCAGAATAAGCTCCCGCTATCTATAAAAGCAGCAAATTCAGCTGCAGATGAATTCGCCAGATGGTGTGAAAATAGTGGGTTAGTTATTAACATCAGTAAAACAGTCTTCATGGTTTTCCAACAAAAAAACATTTCTTATGACTACTGTCCCCTAATAAAAGTTAATCACAAATCCATAGAGCAAGTGAATCTGTTCAAGTATCTAGGCCTAACTATAGATCAGAAATTAACATGGGAGGTACACATAGAAAACCTTGTCTCAAAAATGAGCTGTCTGTGTTTTGTAATAAAGCAATTACGAGGAACAGTTTCACTACATGTTCTTAAGCTGACCTACTATGGACTTGTACAATCCATTCTATCTTATGGACTACCTTTCTGGGGAAACTCAGCCCATACAATAAAAGTTTTTAAACAACAAAAAAAAGTAATAAGATGTCTAGCTGGACTACATTATAAAGAATCATGTAAGAGTACATTCATTGAGTTAGCCATAATGACCTTACCCAGCCTGTACATCTACATAATCGCCATGAATATTAAAAAAAATGAAACACACTATACCAAAAATAATTTGATTCACAACTACTATACCAGAAGAGGTAATGAACTACGGTTACCCTATTCCCGCTGGCTCTGGGACAAGACTCTCGAGTTATCAAGGTATCATCTGTTACAACCATGCACTCAAACTATTTGGATACACATGTAGCTTGAGAAGCTTCAAATCAGCTCTATATAATCATCTCATACAAAATGCTTTTTACTCTGTTGAGGAATTTTTACTATCCCAATAATTTCTTAATATACCCATTTCCTGGAGTATTTTATCTGATCAATTTTATATTTTTTATCTATATTTGGTATTATCAATAATCAAATTTTAAATATATTTTAAATTGTTTGTGTGTTCTGACTAGTCTGATAAAATTTTATAAATGTATGTACTACAGTTGTAGAATTTTCAATGATGAATAAATTTCTTTCTTTCTTTCTATAAACAATTATTTGTAACACTCAAATTGCATATCCTATGTGAATAAACAAACAATAAACATTGTATATCTTTTCTCTTTACTATTCCTATATGGTATCTGTACTTTCGAAAGGAAAATAAAGTTATTTTATTTCATTTGCACACAACAATTATGAGAAAATTCATTATGCTCAAATGTTCACATGTTTTTTTAAAAGGTAAATTGAAGGTACAGAAAATAATTTTATCTCTATAAATACTCATTTACAGCTTTCCTTAAATTCCATATAAAAATCAAGATACGTTTTTTTAACTACGAAAACTCTATTGTAATCTTTACCATAGCTCCAAGATATAATATTCTGGGAAATATGTGAGAAGGTTCAATTCATTGCAGACACTACTAATATGCAAATCAATAATTCATCCAACATAGTTCCCCAGAATTTAACTTCGTGTGCCATATCAATTTCATCTGGAATAATTCATCTTCCATAGTCATTCTCTTATAAAACCCCATCGAAACCAACTTCGTAATATTCAGAATTAGTCGATTGTGTCGTCACCAAGATATAAATTCATTGATGACTATGATGAGTTATCTCTTGTAGGTCAAGCGATTGTAAAAGTCGTGTCATCTGCAAAAATAATCCTTCACATATTCAGACACATCATCGACAAACAGTCCAAATGATAATGGTCCCCATAACGAACCCTGAGGAACGACCTTTCTAACATTGTGCACACTTGTCACCAAACATCCATTTTTAACAATCATACTACGACCATGCCCGTACGAGTTCAACCAGCACAATAGATTATTCGGGAAACCAAACACATGCAACTTTGTAGAGAGAAATTCTGATGAAATGGTATCAAATGCTTTTGTCAAAAAATACACTAATACCTAACAAAATGCTATCGAGTTTTGAATAAATATAATCGAAAATGTTATAGGTTGCTTTTCAATGGAGGTCTTTTTTCTAATGAAATTTGCAATACTAAATCAGAAACCTCGTATATAAGTATGGGAGTCCCACAAGGCTCAATACTGGGTCACATTCTGTTTATCCTCTATGTTAATAGTATAGATTCTGTAATTACGGGAGGTCATTATACTGCATATGCAGATGATTTTTCATTGGTAATCTCAGCACCGGATACCAGAACTTTGGAAAATAAATGTGCCATCACAATAAAACAGGTATCAAATTTTTTCAACAAACACGACCTATTCTTCAACTCTGACAAGACGGAGGTTATTCGTATACACAATGTTCAAAACAAAACAGAAGAAATTTGTTTCACTGTCAATAACATGGCGATAACAAATACTAATGAAAGTGTCAGATTCCTAGGTATTTTTATTGATGAGTTTCTCAACTGGAAAGCTCCCTGTCAGCAATTAACATCAAAACTCAACTCTCTGAAGTTTCTTTTCATTAATCTACGATCAGTTTTAACTAAAAGTCAGTTGATCAAAATCTACTTTGCTCAAGTGGAATCCAGATTGAGATATGGTATCTGTTTCTGGGGTGGTTCAACCCAAACTCAAAATGTATTTATTGCACAAAAGCGAATATTACGATGCATTGCAAATATTTCATCTAGAGAAACTTGCAGAGAACTATTCAAAGAATATAAAATTTTAACATTAACATCTATTTATATATTTGAACTGTGTGTATGTATTCAAAAACAGATCATCCTTTAGAATCCATGATCTCCTATCACTGTTACTAAAGTCAAGTGTAACCCGAAGGCTCTTACTCTTTGGACATCAAATAAGTGGGCAACAGCCATTCACGAATTTAGAATTTTGACTGGATAAGGACAAGAGACCGGTCTCTAGCACTTTCCATGATGATGGTTCTCAAAGATGGCCGAGAAGAGAAGTTTGAATCTGAATTTGGAAAAATGTTAATTTCTATAGATGGTGCAGCTTTCACTACCCAGTATGGATTGGTAAGTAGCACATCACTCTATAGAGTGCCTGGGACGTTTAAAGCGTGAGGGGTCGTCTATGTTATAATCAGTGGCTTCCCTCACGAGGGGGTTCTCATGGGTTATTGCGCAATCGAAAACTTTCTGGTTGCGGTCTCTGATAATACTCCTGATGGAAGGCAGGTTCAAGTCTTCGAGGATCCGATCGTTCCGCACATACCACGGAGCATTCGTATCATAGGTGTTACATTAACGGACTTTCATTTGCCGCTCCAGGACGCTAATGCTAGTCTTGCAGGTTTATTCAGGCGTGAGGCGTACAAAATGACAGGTCTGAACATCATTTTATAAATCAGAACTTTGTTTTTCAGGGAGAGTTTACTCTTCCTGTTGATGAGTGGATATAATGTGCAGATCTTCTTTGCAATTTTGTCCTTAATAATTTTGACGTGTGGTCTCCAGGTGAGCCGGCGATCCACCGTTACCCCCAGGTACTTGACTTGTTCTGACTATTCTATCTCCCTTCCAGAGACAGACACACCCCTCTCCGGGTTGTTTCTCTTACGTCCCATCGAAATTGCCTGCGTTTAGTCAGGATTCAACTTTATCTTCCACTCCAGGTACCACTGCTGGAGGTCGTTTAATGCATTCTGCAAGTAAACGACACCCACCAAGTGGTTGGCTGAAGAGGAAAGCAAAGCCGTATCGTCAGCGAATAGGGATATCTTCACGTGTTCACTCCTTGGAATATCGGATGTATAGAGGGCGTATAATAAATAATGGAGACAACACTGCCCCCTGAGGAACGCCGGCCTCAATTTCTCTCGAACCCGAGAGAGAATTGCCGACCTTTATCTGAAATGTCCTACCCATGAGGAACGACTTGATCTACTTCACCAGGCTCCGTGACAGGTGGAAGTCAATGAGTTTGGAGAGTAACCCCTCATGCCAAACTCTATGAAAAGCTTTACTGATATCTAACAGCATTATATGGGCACTGTTATTGACATTCGAAGATGTTATGGCGTCTTCCACCAGCCTCAGAACCTGAAGCTCGGTGGAATGAGCACGCCTAAAGCCAAACTGCTCATTCGGTAGGACATTTCTGTCCTCCACTTCTTTGTCAAGCCTTTTTAGAACGACTTTTTCAGCCAACTTAGCTGAACTGCAAAGCAGACTGATAGGTCTATAATTTTGCGGGAAGGTCGGATTTTGTCCCTCCTTTGGAATCATAACTACGATGGCATGCTTCCACCTTCGAGGGAATCTTTCAAGGCGTAGAGAATTATTGATTATATTTAGAGGACTGCACCTGGTTGTCCGGAAAAAACTTAATCATACGATTAGTAATTCCGTCATAACCAGGTGCTTTTTTGGGATTTAATCCTTCAATATGTGCCTTGAGTTCATCCATCGAAGCCGAACGAATGACATCATGATTGGGTTCTCTTAGAGTACGACGAACCCGATCTTCCAGCAAAAGTTCTCGATCCAGATCATCATCTGGATGCTCATTCAATCTAAATTGCCTTTCCATCGAGTCTGCAAAGGCTTGAGCTTTGGAGTCAGGGTCATAGCACATACCGGCCTCACCATGAATAGGGGGAAAATCAGATTTTTTTGTTTTTAAATTCCGATGAAGTTTCCAATGTTGATCACTATTCTCTAAATTTCGAAGTGTTGTGCCAAATCTCTCATTCCTGAATTCTGATATGTTTTCTCTAACCTCCCTATTCAGTTCGTTAGCTCGGATTCTGTCCGCAGGGAACAGACTCCTTTGATAAGCCCTCTTCGCTCGATTTCGCTCACGAATAAGATCTTTAATACGTCGAGGAAATTCATCGTGAAACTTAGGAGCAGGGTCTCTGCTAGAGGAATCCTCCAAAGCATTCTTGATGGTGAGTTCGTAACGCCACGGCCTCATCCAACTCAATTGGAGAATCCATTCTCTCAGGAGCGCAGTAAGCTGTCTCCAGGAGTGAACTGAATCTCTCCCAACCCACTTTTGTACACAGACAATCTGTTTGGGGCGGTGGATCGCCCCCTAGTGATAAAATCACCGGGTTGTGATCAGAGCCCAACTCGGAGAGAACGTGGATGTCCCAGTTCCAGGTGATGTTCCTGGCCAGGGCAATGTCAAGTACATCAGGTCTGAGGTGGCCAAAATGCGTCGGCTCACCTGGAGCCAACACCTGGTATTCATACCTGTCACAATGTTGCCACAGTCGCCTACCATTCATGTTGGTAACACGACTCCATTGTGTGTGCTTAGCGTTCAGATCACCCATGACCAAAACAGGTTGATCTGTTTCCATCAAGAGTGTATCAAGCGCCTCAGGAAGTATTCGATTGTTCGGAGGATTGTAAGCACTGATCATACGCAGAGGACCACCTCGTGTCAAAACAATGCCTACTGTTTCTATACCATGGGTATCATCATCGGAAATGCCAAGCTGAACATGCGGATGGCAACGTTTTACCAAAATGGCAACGCCACCACCCGGACGTCCAAGTCGATCATTTCTGAGCATTTTGTAGTTAGGAAATCTAACAGTTTCTCCTTTAAGACGAGTCTCTTGCAGAAAAACAACATCAATGTTGTTATCTACAAGAAACTCTTGAAACTCAAGTCTATTCTGAAGAAGTCCGTTACAATTCCAACTCACTGCTTTGATGAAATTCGGAAGCTGCCTTTCACCCATTAATTGGGATTAAAACCGTGTGAAAAAACTGCAGCAGCTTCAGCGAACTGTGCAAACAGCGCCCTCATTTTATCTAAAGTGGAAAGAATGTTTCTGGGGCTGTTAATTTGAGCTGGCTGGGCAGGGGGTTGTCACGGGCCGCCGCTGCATATGACACCCCGCCTGTGTCCTGCCCGAGTTTGCGGGGAAATATCTGGGATTGTGATGCTCGGTGCCCGTGGGGTTCACCCTACGCCTTATTCGAGGACATCTGGGACATCCTCGATAATTCGCAGTGTGCTCCCCACTGCAGTTCGCATCCGTATACTTAGCAGGACCGGACTCTATCCTTTACAATGAATGAGAATTTTCATCACTATGATACGAGAATCAAACAGCACTTTCATTTGCCGTTAGCAAAAGTGAGAGTAACTTCATATGTACCAGAGTACATTGGTCCAAGAATATTCGACAAACTACCGGAATACCTAAAGGATATAGAACAACTGTCTGTGTTCAAAGAAGCAATGAAAGACCATTTATTGGAAAAATGTTGCTATACACTGGCAGAATATTTTAACTGATTTTAAATTGTATTGATATTATTATACCATGATAGAACATTTTAACAGATTTTAATACCTCCCTAGTGGAAATGGGTGTTCCACAGGGGAGAGTCCTAGCACCGATACTTTTCTCTTTATTTATTGCGGATATAGTTGAATTCCTACCTGACTATAACATCACACTTTATGCGGACGACTCATCTTTTTTAGTCTCCCAAGAATGCAGTGAATCAAATGAATTAGCATGCAACCATCTCCTTGCTAAGCTGGGCGAATGGTTTTCGGCAAACCAATTGTATCTCAACATCGAAAAAACTGAGTATCTGGTATTTCATACTAGACAAAGAATTATGAACAACCCCCTCTTAATTAAATTTGAGGAATTAAATATTACCGAGAAATCAAAAACCAAATTTTTAGGCATAACATTGCAAGATGATCTCAGTTGGTATGAGCATATAACTAGTGCAATCAACAAAATTAATACGAAAATATACCAGATTCGATGTCTACGGAAGGTTGTTGATATACACTGTTTGAGAAACTTCTACTTTGCCGAAATCCAGTCTATTTTACTCTATGGCATTCTACTATGGGGAAATTCAACAGCTGCACAGTATCTATTCTTGAGCCAGAAAAGAGCTTTGAGAGCAATAAAATACATATCATCCAGACACTCCTGTAGACCTGTATTTGCTGAGTTGAATATATTGCCTTTGGCTTGTCTGTACATAATGGAAGTTGCCTGTTATATTCACAAAATTAGAAATACTCTTCCTAGGCATATGGATATTCATTCCTATGAAACCAGAAATAACCATTCCATCTACCCAAATCATGATAATCTCCAGATAACGTCAAATGGACCACTCTCAACTGGAATAAGGGTTTATAATAAATTACCCGAAGACATCAGAAATCAAACTACTCACTTCAACTTCCGTAACTCTATTAAACAATTTTTACACAGGAATCTGTTTTATAACATCAATGAATTTTTTGAATGATTTTAACATGTTTTGTCATTTAATTGTTTTGTATTTTATTGCATTTTATCTTTTATTACCACTGTGACTAACTCATTGGCTATCTCGAGTTTTTATTTCTCGAGTTTCTATTTCTTTTTATATATACATATATACGCATATGCCTGTATACTTGACATGTTCTACACCCCAATTGGGTCTTTGAATGAATAAAGATTGATTGATTGATTGATTAATTGTCTTCAAATCTTTAATCACTATTTTTCCTTACTTCTGATTCTATTCTTTTTTTTCAAATGTATTGACAATTCCCCATACAATAAAATTGATGACTTCAATGATAAGCTTCTAAAGTTCGAGCATCGTTCCTCAATTACAATAAAAAATAAGCAATGTCCAGTCGGACGTGGATCTAATGAAAAATTAAGTGGACCAACTACAACAACAACTCCGTATGACTAACTTGAAGCTTCAAGGAGTCCCAGAGAAAAATTCTGAGAATGTAGAATCTATCGTTAAGGACATTCTGGAAGTACTGGGAGTGCCTAAGGACAATTCAGTTGAGTCTTGTCACAGAATTCTCCATATGGATAAAAATGATAAGAGACCTCGTGGAATAATAGTCAAAGTGATCTCAAAAATGATTAAAGACTCCGTTATATTAGCTATACGTGCCAGAAGGGGTCTGGATTGCCGTGATAGTGGTCTTGTTTCCGGATCCGCTAAGACGCCCATATTTATTGATGATCATTTGACCCCCAAAAACAAGTTGCTGTACAAGAAGGTTAGAGATATTTGCCGAGTGAAGAAATACCAATATTGGACCAGAGATTGCAAAAAATATATATCAGGAACCCAAATTCAGGAAATGTAGTCTTGGTTAAGGACTCCACAATTCTAGATAAGCTCCAGTATTCTCTCCATCCAATATGTGAAGCAATGGCGCTCTCTATGTATTACCAAAATGTGAATGGCCTAAGGACAAAGCTGGATGATTTCTTTATTTCCTTGTCATCGTCATCAATGGATATAGTGTGTGTAACCGAAACCCGTCTTCAGCAGCATGTGTCTACTGCTGAGGTTAGTGATGTCTCCCGTTTTAATATAGAAAAGACAGAGATCTGCAGTTAACTGGTAAAATGGATGGGGGTGGTTGTATGATTGCAGTTAAAAATGATTTAATATCTTGTGAACATACTGAATGGAGTACAGGGCAGATTTATGAAGAGTTATGGGTATCTGTGAAATTGGTGAATAGCAGAAATTTGATTATTTGTTCTATCTATATGCCACCCTATGCAACTGAAAATAATTTAATGTGCCATCTAGATAATGTAACCAGAATATCTACGAATCACCCAAATGATATAATGATAATTATAACATTCCAGAGCTGTTTTGGAATTATGATTTCAATAAAAAATGTTACAATGCATCCAATGTAGTAGCAGCAGGTGGGAAGGGAGGCCTTGTTGATGTTTACAGTATGCTTAATTTCAATCAATACACTGGTGTTACCAATAGTTTGGGTAAGTTATTAGACCTAGTTTTTTGCAATTTTACTGATGTTGAGGTGATTGCAAGTGATAACCCCTTTGTTAGTGAGGATCGTCATCATAGGTCCCTGGAAATTTCTTTGAATCTGCACAAAATATGGGAAAAAACAATCATATAATAAACTCAAATTTTATGCAGCGGACTATGATAGGTTAAATGATAGTATTTCGAGTATTGACTGGCCCGAGCTTTTTTCGAGTCGGAAAGCTGATGATTGCCTAAAAATGGTCTTCAATAAAATTGGCCATTTGATTAACACGTATGTTCCGCTTAAAGAGAGTTAATGCCCAATTTCCATTATGGTACTCAAGAAACACTATTTCCTTAATTAAAGAAAAGGAAAAGCTGCACGCTAAATGGAAAACTTATAGAAATCAGGTTGATTATACTTTGTTCTCTAATCTGAGAAAGTCTGTTAAGGCATCCATTAAGGATGACTACAGGAGTTATATTAATAAGGTTCAAAATAATATGAATGGTGAAGTTAAACAATTCTGAAGATTTGTCTCTAGCAAAAATAACCGTAAAAATATACCTGATTCATTATTTCTCGATGGACAGGAAATTACTAGTGACGAAAAAATTTGCGAATATTTTGCATCAGTGTACGAGCCTGCTGGAAGACCCATTCAGATAAATCCCAACCCACACCAAGGCACTAATATGTTAATTACTTTAAACGAAGTCACTCATAAGCAGATCGAAGTAGAAATTGACAAATTAAAACTTGATAAGAGTCCTGGTCTGGACGAAATTCCGGTTATTTTTGTTAAAAAGTGCAAGATATTGCTGTTGAATCCTCTTTGCCTTCTTTTTAATAAATGTTTGTCCGAGGGAACTTATCCAACCTATTGGAAACAAGCTAAGGTGATACCAATTCACAAAAGTGGGAATAAACGAGATGTATGTAATTTTCGTCCCATTTCTTTATTGTCTATACTAGGTAAATTATTTGAAACAATAATAAAAATACTCTGTTTTACGATATAAAGCATCTGATCATTGAACAACAACACGGCTTCTTCTCCGGACGCTCTACTGTAACCAATCTAGCCCCTTTCATTCAAGATGTCTACAACAGCATGGATCGACATGGACAGATTGATGCAGTGTACACCGATTTCTCCAAAGCATTCGATAAAGTGAAGTTGGGAGAGATCGGTGTACACGGTAATCTGCTCAGCATAATAATATCATATCTAAATGATCGTAGGCAATGTGTCCAAGTTGGAAACTCCAGATCGTCGTTTGTTGATGTGACCTCAGGTGCTCCACAGGGGTCACACCTGGGCCCGTTGCTATTTCTTATCTTCATTAATGATATTACCACTTGCTTTGAAAATTCCAGGTTTAGTCTATATGCCGACGATCTCAAGGTATATAGACCAGTTACGAGCCTATCTGACTGTCAAAAACTTCAGGATGATATCACGAGATTAACTGATTATTGCACCACAAATTACCTTTCGCTAAACGTAGACAAATGTATGAAAATAACATTCTCTAGATCACATGGTGAATTGGACTTCAATTATCGCATTGGAAATCAGAATTTGACTGATGTTTCAAACATTAAGGATCTGGGGGTATATTTAGATCAAAAACTCTCCTTTGATTTGCACATTGAACATATCGTTAGGAAGGTTCTGCGTAATCTGGGTTTCATAATGAGGATAACTAGGCAATTTCGATCCCATAAATGTCTAATACTACTTTACAACTCCCTGGTCCGCTCTCATCTCGAGTATGCGTCGTTAATTTGGAATCCCCAATATGTAAAATATATTGAGAGAATTGAGACAGTCCAGATTAAATTCGTGAATTATTTGAATTTCTGATTCAACAGATTGTACAATAATATTGTGAAGTATGGTATGTCTAAACTCTCCTCTAGAAGGACTGTTAGATACATAATTTTTTTGCACAAACTGGTATCTGGTTTCATTGACTGCTCAGATATATCGAGTAAATTACAGTTCAATGTTGTAAGACGTTGCTTACGATCACCAAATCTGTTCTACCCTCAGAAATATAGAACAAATGCGTCGGAGAACTCACCTATAATTGCTTTGCAGAGGTTATATGATTTATTTTTTTGTCATGATATATTCCATTGTTCACTCCTAGTAGCTAGACATGCTGCTTATTCTATTTTTTGGTGACATGTATAAGGATGGTTCAAAGTTGTACATTCATTGTTTTTCTGTTTTCTAATTAAGTAGAATTATATTAAACCCAGTTATTGTAGAGCAAAGTCAGAATGGTGTATCTATTTTAGTAATAATGATTGTTTTCAGGTCACATATACCTAATTTAATTATTTTTGAATAGTGATTGTACCGAGATTACATGATCTGTGTTTTAATGTATTGTGCGGTTTTCTGTTACTGGGTTGTTAACTCAACCTGTTGAAAACCCGAATAATAAATAAATGTAAATTTGTCTAAGTGGAAATAAAGTATTATTATTATTATTATTAAAACCCTACTGATTGTATCATAAGTTGTTCATTTCCAAATGATGATTATCCTACAGTTTCAAGAGTGAACTAAGCAGAAATTTTTTTCTAGAAATGTTTATTATAACACGGTTTCTTTTTAATAAAGTGGAATTACCAAAGCCCTTTCGAATTCATTTGGGAAGTACCCTTGCAAAGAAATATTGTTTCATTAGATCTGCAAGAGGTTCAATTAAAAATATTATTTATTCCTCAACACCCATTGAGATTTAATTAATTTCAGAGTGTCATATATCTGAGATTCAGATATGGTACCATTTTCAAAATGGAATTTCTCTTTTTTGCCTCTAAAAATATTTCATATGAGGGAGTATAACTTGAGTAGCGGGGAGCTATTCTACATCTTACATCTTTCTTCATTTGCATGAACATTTTCATTTATTTTGTATATAGCACCTCCGGACCTGGCGATCATAACTATTGAGTTCAGTTATCGTTATTTATTAGCTTGAAAATGAATCAATTATCACTTCCGTGGTTCGTTTTCCCCTTTTTGTTTTTCCACTCACCCAAAGAAAGTAACTTTTTTTAATTTACTTTCCCGATATTTGTTTAAAAAATACGTCGTTTATTTGTCCATCGAAAAATATTCTACTTTAAGAACCCAAATTGAAAATATCCCTCTTGGGCCAATCCATCCCATATTTTTGATTACCAACTTCGTACAACAAGGGGTTACAACTTCGTACAACCATATTATTTGAGAACAACAAACTGACTCACGTTTCGCAAATTTATCATCACTCCACTGTTTAAAAAAAATAAAAACCACTCTAGTGGTATGTGACCAGTTTTTTAATAATTCGGTATGGGTATTATCTAATCACACATCAAGGGTGAGTGCCTTCGGTAGGCAAACAAACTGCCATATTACAATTTTCCAATCTGGGATTGCTAAGAAAAAATGCTTTTTCAATATTTTTTTTGGCAAACGAACCATAATATTTTTTTTGTTGGCGGGCTCACGAAAAAAGTTATTGAGTGGGTCTACATTGGCAAACGTACTATGTAAAAACCATGATGTTTTCTGTAAAAAAAAAAATATTCATGGGAATTTTTCAATTTGTGGTTGCCGGAAAAATAACGTTTAATTAAATGTTTAAAAATATGCCTTTTTTGTCAATATTGTTACTCTTTCATTAATAGAACAGATGACCTGATTTTAAAAAAGCTCATTTTTATCAAAAATAATATTTGTTGGTGTTTCAAATTATATATGATATTACAAAATGTAATGATTGTCATTGTGAAAAAAGAATGATTGAAAATTACCCTTATTCAAGAGCGTAAAGTTTTGAATGCAGATTTTATGTGTTCAGCAGGCAAAAATTCATTTGATCTACAAAAGCAGTATGTCTCATTAGAAGAATCATTTATGGTGCAGTGAAAATAGGCTGACCATCTGTTTTCCTTGTAAACTAAACATTTAAGGACAAACCTTTGAGAAGCACTTATAATTAACTAAAATAAACATTATTTAGATACAGTTATATAATTTTTTTGATATAGATAGATAGTTTATTTCCTTTTTGTCATATTACATGGTTTGCAGATGAGTACAAAATCATTAAGAGATATCATAGTTTGATAATACAATATTGTATAGATTTTGCCAGGCTCGTTCAAGATAGATGCGTGAGATATAAGATCATTTTAAGGATATTAAGTATATTTAAAATTCAGATACTTCATAAAAACTATTTGAAATAAGGATTTTTTTAAGTTTAGTCTTTTCAGAGATTGTTTTCTCAGTGATTCAGGCTGTAAGTTGTAGAGATGAGTACCGCTATGTTTTGGAGATTTTTTTCTACTCCATATGATGGAATTTCTGGTAGTATATTTGTGGATTTCCGAGCACTTCTTGAGATGGTATTTGCCTTTGGGGATGTGACACAATATTTTCAATATGTAAATACAGGTTACTGTCAATGTTCGATGTTTCTTGAAATAATGTTTACAGGTATCTTGATACTTAACGTAATGACTCTGGTTACCTCAGTAGCTTGGCCCCACGAGATTATGTTGTAACTGATTGTTGAGAATGCCAGAGCATAGTAGACGTTAATTAGACCTTTTTTCCTGGAGATATTTTTTGAGGGAGAATATAGCAAAATACGTTTTTCAGAGCTTGTTACATAGGTGATTTATTTGGTCGTTCCAAGATAATTACGAATCAACAACAGGGCCCAGAAAGTTGGGAGAGTTGACTGCCTGTATATTTGAATTACCAAATGTCAATGGGGGGTGATTTATATTTACCTGTGAATTCCATATAAATGTTTTTTTGCAGGTTAACTTCAAGGTGGTTTACTTTATTGCTATTTAATCTCTACGGGTAACTTCCTCATGAGAGTTTCCTGAGACTACCACCGCCGCGTCATCAGCATATATAAATGACCTACCTTCCTCAAAAAAATCAGGCAAGTCGTTTATATACACGAAGAACTACCCTGAGGTGTTCCTAGTTCAGTGGTTCATTCACCTGAATATGTATTGTTTACATCAACGACGATACTGCCAATCATGAAATTTCAATTAGTTGGCGGAGGTGTTGTCTATTGGTCAACGTCTGTGATGTAGCGTGTACTTGTATCTAGCGATTGATTCTCATGATTGTGCCTCAATAATAATTCAGAAAAGTCGAGAAAAGAGTGTCCGTGAGCGTTACTTTGTAAGGTTACTTGGCTTGCATTCAACTTCGATAGTAAGGTTAGGTTGTGTTAACTTCTTAAACAACGTAAGATGTTGACTGGGTTCGTTTTTGTGCGGACCAGATGGAGGCTTGCCTTCATCCGGTTTCCAAAAACATCCTCGCCAGAGGCGTACCTTAGGCTTTCAACTAGAAATTGGGGGAAGGGGAGGCAACAAAATGCAGCTATTGTACTATTGTAGAGTTTGGCAATCAACATCACCAATATAAAAATGACTATGCTTATGGTGGGTAAAGGTAAGAATCGTGGAATGTATTTACATTGTGAAAAAAAGTGTTTATTTAAAAAAATGACAGTTATTCGTACAAAAAATACTAAAAACACGTGAATAAGGGTATGCATGGTGTTTTTGTTGAAAAAGGACGAATGGTGAGTGTATTCAGTGGCCGAAAATAGGGCTGAAAAATATGGCCTTTTGTACTTCTGGAAGCTTGTATATCAGAAAATATTTAAAAATGCTACGTTTTGACTTCGAATTTGTTTTCAGAAGGCAAAAATACGGTAGTTTAACCAAACGGCATGTCTCAAATCGTGCGAGTCTAAATTACTGGATAGTTACCATCGTGAATCGAATTTTTTTTTTCATGGGTTACCACCGGATTTTTTTGTTATTTTTGGGGTTAGGAAGGCTCGTTTATTCAGAAAAAAAATATTTTACAAATCTATGAAGCAGGTGACAGGCTTATAATGTACCCTGCATTTCAAAAATTGATCATTTCAAAAACTCACCCATACACAAACTGGCTCCCTTATCATTATGGTGAAAATGTCTGATACAAATTGACCAAGAGAACGGCCCTCGGGGTCTGTAGAATTCTGACCATCTGGTGCAGATCTGCTATCAATTTCTGAGGTGTAATTCCAATTTGGATCCTTAATGATCTGTGTAGCATAATAGACACACGCAGAAAGAGCCGCAACACTAACGAAAGAATATGCCTTCAGATTTGGCAAAGGCAGTCTGTCCAAGGGAACCACAGGCATGTTGGTATTTCTTAACAAAACACTGCCAGGAAAAGTCTCTCAATGAACTTCCAAGAGCTGTTTGCGATATTTGGTTTCTTCAATCTGGGTTATTTTCGTTTGTTGATTTATTGAAAGAAACGTTAACATAGTGAAGTATTATCTTGAGTTAAGTAAATGTTACTTTAAGATTGCACGCTTGCCCGTTTCATTTTGATCTCTTGAGTAAATGAAAACAGGAAAACCGATATATAACTTTGGCGAGTTGATTTACGAAAATATTAAGTAGCAGCACGACACTGACAGAAGTGACAGGAGACAGGACGAGTTTCGAAGATCATTGGAGATGTCATTCGAATGCAAAGGAGGGAGTGTCTTCTGCACCGATCGCGCAGTGGAGAATGGAAATTGCGGCAAGACTCCGAAGGCAAGTTTTTGTGCCTAGCTGGATTTATAGTTAGACGGACTGTAAACGTAGACGCACTGTATACGTAACAAACGGACTGTAAAATATTATTGAATTTATAAATCGACGGAACGGAATTTTTGCGCATGGGTAGAAGTGATAGTGACTTTCAACATAACCTACACATTATACGAATTATAAACAGCCTGTGTTGGTTTGGATTTGTATTATATTCTAAATATTTATATATGCTTTGTTTTCTGTGTCACAATGGATTATGAAATACATGAAGGTATGCTTCTTGGTGCCGCGGGACTGTTGTGTGCAGTAGCATTGGAAAAGTGTCGACAAACTCGAAGAACAATAATTATGCGACTAAGACGTTACAAAACAAGACCCATAAACCGTAATAAAAGAGTAGAGAATGCCTACAATATTTTTTTAAGATGAAGACTGCTGAACCAGATCAATTTTTTAAGTATACGTGATTGACTGTACCAGTATTTAATGAATAATTAGGTTTCGTAAAAACATCACACATAATTCTTTATTTTGATTGGCCGGACGCAAGAAACGTAGTGTAAAAGATGAAAGTTGAGCTGGATTTATAGTTAGACGGACTGTAAACGTAGACGCACTGCAAAAAGATCAACTATAGATTTTATGTACTCTTGTTTATAAATGAACGTAAACGCATGACGTAACGTAAGTGAAACGGACTGGAACGGAAGAGTTGGCCAACTTTCATCTTTTACACTACGTTTCTTGCGCCCGGCCAATCAAAATAAAGAATTTTGTGTTATATTTTTTACAAGACGTGATTATTCATTAAATACTGGAACAGTCATTCACGTATACTTAAAAAATTTATCTGGATCAGCAGTCTTCATCTTTGAAAAATTATTGTAGGCATTCTCTACTTTTCTATTACGGTTTATGGGTCTTGTTTTGTAACGTCTTAGTCGCATAATTATTGTTCTTCGAGTTTGTCGACACTTTTCCAATGCTACTGCACACAACAACAGTCCCACGGCACCAAGAAGCATACCTTCATGTATTTCATAATCCATTGTGACACAGAAAACGAAGTATAGATAAATATTTAGAATATAATACAAATCCAAACCAACACAGGCTGTTTATGATTCGTGTAATGTGTAGGTTATGTTGAATATCACTATCACTTCTACCCATGCGCAAAAATTCCGTTCCGTCGATTTATAAATTCAATAATATTTTACAGTCCGTTTCTTACGTATACAGTGCGTCTACGTTACAGTCCGTCTAACTATAAATCCAGCTTAATACTCTATCACAGTATTTTCAAATTTGTCCATTTCACGCGGACATCGGATATCTCATTTTTTTGGGCACCAACGGCTAACGCCATCTACTGATGTGCCCCATCGTATCCAATGATAACCCATATGGTTGGACTGACTATTATTGGTACTTAATACATATATGATTAATATGTGTAAAAACCCTGAATCACTGATACAATATTGTACCATTTGGGCTCAACCGACGTTTAGCACTCCAAATTTCATTAGAAGATGGCGCAGTTTAATGAATCTTACCCAGAAACGACGTAGGCGTCACCTCCATTTAAATCACTTCATCAAGCCAATATGGCTAGTGTCTCCTAGTTGGTCCCGAACTTTTACAGGTATAAATTAGTGAATAAACCAGGGTTTCTAGACATCTTAAGTCTCATCAAAGGCAGAGTCTGCTTCAGAAAAATTAAACATTCTTGTACTATACCAGTACCCACTAATACATACAAAACCAAAATTATTACACAATTAGAAATAAACATAGGCATCGAAAGGCTCCAAAGTCACCAAACATTCACGAGTTTCATAAGGATAATTCACCCTGTACTATAAGAAATGGTCAATGTAGCAAAAATAATGCGATACCAGCACCGACCTGCTTGTCGCACTAACATAAAATAAGATTAACATGTCCCTTACAGGTGCCATAAAGATCCCACCATGTGATATATGTCGAATGAATGAATTCAAACAAACAGTTGATGAGATTTTATATGTACTGTACAGCTGGATTTATAGTTAGACGGACTGTTAATATAGACGCACTGCAAAAAGATCAACTATAGAATTTATGTACTCTTGTTTATAAATGAACGTAAACGCATGACGTAACGTAAGTGAAACGGACTGGAACGGAAGAGATGGCCAAAGTACAACTTATAAACGAAGACAGATAAAATTATAGTTGACAGTTCGAAGCAACTAGCGGTAAAAGTTTGAACTGTGTGAAGTAACGATGCATACGTCCATCAGAGGCACTAGGAGTACGTTTTTCTCTCTCGGTTTATGGTCCTTGCTTCCTGTCGGCGCATTCGACCATACGTTTTTGAATGTGATGAAAAAATTGGCGTTTTTAATTTCGAGTTATAGAAAACATTGAACATTTTTTCAATTTCTAAGTTTGTTGCTGAACATTCTAGGTGGTAATCTCCATCTGCAAATCAAAATATTTTAGAAAAAGGGTACATGCGTGTTCCCCATTGGCTAATTGCCCTCTTTGTTGAATATTTCTAACGTAGTACAATCTCAATAGTCCACTTAGTAATCTACTTACAGTTACCGTATATAGGCCGGTATAGAGAACTTACACTCACGTTTGCACTGTAGAGTGTGGGCGTTCATAACTCACAGTCTAAGTAACACGGACTATTACGGATGGGGTGACATCAACAATCAGCATGGGGACTGTGTACGGTTGTCACTCACAGTCTTCTCTACACGAAAGTAGGACGCCAGGTTTTAATGTCTAGTTTATATGAGTTCCAACACGGGTCAAGCTAGGTTGAATGCATATATGTAGAGTCTATTCACTATTGAGACAGCATGTTTGTTCTTCCCCCACTTAATGAACAGTTCCTCTCGAAGATGTCCGAAGCGAAACTATTACGAGAAATTCCAAGGCGTACCAAATGATTTAGTAAAAGTACTTACCTCAGACTGTAAGACATGAAACAAAATTGAATAAACTACACTAGATACCCACTTCTTAACCTAACAAAGATAACCTTTGAACCGTTGCATGTCATGACACTGCTGCAGTCGATGACCATCGTGCCCACTCGTGTTTTCCCTCTATCTACTTAACATACAATACTGATTCCACTCTTAAGTACCAATATTGATAATAAAGACAGCAAATGTGAAGCCAAAACAAATGAAGCATGATGATCGCTCGGTCTCTCTCTCATTAACAACGACCAATTGATGCGCAGGCGCGAAAATGAAGGCGTGACATATATTGGTTGATGTTCGACAACGATTATACCCAATGAAAAGGATGGCTTATTTCCTATCTTCTTACATTGGCCAAATTCCAGCTGCACACACACGCGGATTTGCATCGTCATTTGACGTTACCAGGGTACCTGGACGGTTCGTCTTTCATGTATTTTTCTAGTTTTTCACAAAGGTTTTTCTTCCTGTCAGTAATATTTTCCATCATTTTTTGAGAGTTTATGTTTGCTGAATCATTTGACTTTCGTTTCAATGGATTTATAGTGCCATAAGCATCTATAGTGCCATTTGGTGCCCACTGCAAGATAGTACATTGTTTTTTAACTGTATTTTATTTATCGAAAATATTTGAGGAGAATATAGCTCTCGAAAAATGCTGAAGGGTTGACATGATTCCTTATTGGCAGTGTTCGTTCAAGCTGTTTCCACTTCAGATCATGCCTGGAAGCCGTATTAGTTTCTTATAGGAATCATCAACAAGCCCTTCACCTAAAAATATCGAGACAACTCATTAATTGCTATTTATTAAAATGGGCCCAAAGTTTCCACAAATATTCTCAATAAATCGAAACAACGAAGTGCCCTATATCGAAATTACGTCTAAAATGCGCTTAGGGCCAGTTCAATTCATGGGTTATCCACATAACACGCGGGCATCTAAAAATCTAAAAATTTAAGGAGCCAAAGTAAATTAACACACCAACCAGAAACACCAAAAAAATCAATAGGTCTAATTTAAAAATATCAACATAAATTGTTTCAGAAATCGTGAAAAGTGCATGGGCTCTTATGGAAACGCCAGTCCACGCTGCTGAGCGGGGGGGAGGCAGCTAAAATCAGCGACATAACCTCAATCTAGACCACTAGAGGTCATATCCCCACTACTCGAAAAATTCATCCAAATAGAATTTACGTGAACGTGTCTGCGCAAAGCGCAAGAAGCACAAATAATGTCATTTCAGAGATTGACATCTAACGAGGAGCCATTATGTGATTTTGAATCGTCACAGACACAAAATGCGCATACTGTAAAAGCTCTTTGATATCTTGTAATTGGATGAATTCTCATCATACGGGATCAGCAGTCTGGATTAAGGTTATGTCGGTGGCTAAAATCGACGAACTCGGTTATCCTTTCTGGTCTATGATCATTGGACATTGGATGTTCGGTTGTTCTAACTACGCGCTGCCAATATGACAAGGGAAGACATGTATATCTAAGATGTCTAAGAACCCTGGTGAATGAACTGATTCGATATTGTTTAGATTTTCGAGGGGACACCACCTGTTACTTTAATAGAGCTTCTCTCTGTTGTAGCCTGTGGTAGATGGCACCATCCAAAATATTCTTGCTTAATGTCAGAACTTAATTTCTGACATCTGCAGCATCTTATATGAAATTATTTTCAGTGTTTTGTCGGTATCTATGCGTTTTCCATCTCTTAGATTTGAAATCTCTTGCTTAGCTTATTCCTGAGTTTGTTCTTCAAAAAATCACTCGTTTATTAGTTCATTAGTGCGTGAGGAATTGTTTATTTTCAGGTAGTGCAATGTGTAAGGATACTTTTCGTAGAATGGGCCCCATTTGTATTTTGTGTTGACAGTATAAAGCCGCAGATTCGAATATTCACCTGTATTCAGTACCAAAAGCAAGTACAAATCTTGACGAATTGACTAATAATGATATTTTCATAGTTCATCATATTGTATGCATTGAATTTTATATTTTCTGCAATTTAACGACAATTTTATTTCTAAGTCTTCGTCTGTCAAAATGCAGTTAACCTCAAATTCAAATGGTACAAAATACGAAAAACAACACGACAGTGCTTTCTTTGTGCAATATTCGAAGGCTTCTAATTCTAGCTTTGCTATTGGTGAAGTTTGACAGATGTCTCTTTTCAACCAATAGCAAAGCTAGAATTATAACCCGTGAACAGTTTGTCTCAAAAAGAAAGCTGAGGAAATAAATATACCCTGTTACTGAATTGAAACTAAAATGAAATTGGCGCCATCTGACACGCTAGTAATCTCTATTATCAAGTAGGCCAAGTATCGCCAAGTCGATCCCAAACTTCTACTGGTGCAAGCACCAGGTTTTTTAGACATCTTATGTATAACCAACCCGACTTCAACGAGAGTAAACGTTATCTGAATAAGCTCTAGCAAATTAGAATCTTGTAGCATTAACCCGTCATAGTGATGTACATGGACATGAGTACAGGTGGCCCACGTAACACACAGAGAGTGCGTTCCACTAAGCGCTCACAACGATCAAAATATTCCCTCAGCCGTTCCACATGACGACCACGGTCGTTATGGTCGTGGCGAAAACGTCACTAATGACGTCATTATTTTCACTCACGCCGAGCCCACAACGACCCATCTGAAGAACTGGGTCGAAGTGGACGTTTTGAGAAATTCGGCGCAATTTTTAAAAGTTAAAGATGGCGACAGAAAAAATTACCTTGTATGACTCGGAGAGAAATATTTTAGTGGAAACTTATGTTTCTCCCGCAGATGCTCAACGTGCGACCACAAGTGAATATTCTTCATCTGAATAACGATCAAGTTTTCGCTTTTCACGATCGCGATTTTGTAAAATTGCATTCCACTCTTCATCGGAACTAGAAATAGTTTCTCAAGCATTATTGCGCTTCATCAACAAATATCCAACTGTCACCATAAAAGACATTTTGATTGTATTTAAACGTAAATTATTAAAATATAAATGAATGAAAACGTAACCTCTTCAAGCTTCTGACTTATTGTCGAGCTCGCCATTTGTAATGTTTACATGAACGGTAAACGCTCGCAAGCAAGTGGAACGGGAAAAACCGCGGTCGTGAGCGTGATCGTTGTGAGCGCTTAGTGGAACGCACTCAGAGTGGTCCAATATACATTCAAGAGCCTGTAACTCTCAGATACCAGAGTGCGGAGTGCGCTAGTCCACCACTGTCCAGAGAGAATGGTGGCCATGACATGTCCATATACGTCACTATGACTCACAAATGATCTAACATCGCTTTCTATTAGTGTCACCATTGTCTTATGGGGAATAGACTCTCCTACTCAGATACCGTCTACTCTCTTCAACCCGACTTCACTTTCATTGCATAGCCCTTATGGCCATTTATCAATGTTCAAAGAGAGTAAACGTTGTCTGAATAGGAGGTCCTAATAAGCTCTAGCCAATTAGAATCTTGTAGCATTAACCCGTCATAGTGACGTACGTGGATATGAGTACAGGTGGCCCAAGTAACATACAGAGTGGTCCAATATACATTCAAGTAGTTATATTCCTATGGTTGAATGCAGTCCACAGAACTCATAGAGATATAATTATGAGTTCTGTGATGTGGTCTAGTAAAATATGTTTAATTGGCAGCTGACAGATAATATAATAGATTGACATATTTGACAGTGACAATTAGGTAGAGCAACAAAAAACCAAAATTATTGGTGATTTAGTTGACACACTGAACACTGATCCAAAGTAAAAGTCGAAAACGAAATAGTGCAGACTGAAAATCGGGGTTGCTGCATTGCGGCATTAAAAAAATGCAGAACATATTTTGAATTCTTAATTATCAAAAAATGACATTACTCCCAAACCTTGAACTTGTGATGATAGTGATTTGTTGATTCTGTGAAGAATATTGTTATGTAAATTTGATTTTACGCGGAAATAAACTAATTTTTGTATAAGGTAGGAACATGACCATTTTTTATTTTAAGGAAGGACGTGATTCACATTCATGTCAACATCATCGCTAAATATGTAAATATGAATAAAATCAGAATAACCTTGATAGAAAATCATTATCTTCAACCTGGGCTATTTGCTAAAAACTTGTTTTATTTCAAAAGTAGGTTCAAAATGTAATGGAAGTATCGAAGTTGAAACAATATGTAATTATATATTGGTATTCAATAAAATGGCTAGTCAATGTCATAAAGATAACAGAACAATTTACTCAAATATTATCAAACGGAGTAATAGTTTTCAATTTCAGTGATATAATTGAATCGGCAATGGCAACATCTGATACTAGAAAGAGCCCGCAACCGAGTAAAATAAAATTGAAAATCGTAAACAGTGCCGTTACTGCAAGTGATTCGGATGCTAGTGTAGATACCAACAGCCTGAGTGCTGAAAGTACGACTGAACAAAATCAGCCCCTTCAGAATGAGAAGAGGCGGAAGAAGAACAGAAGAGGATCAGAATGGGAGATCATGGAAGGGCTCAAAGATGGGCAGCGATTCGAGAATAAACCCAATCCTTTCAACGGATACCTTCATAAGAAGAGAAAGTGGCCTTTGAAAGGTTGGCATAAGGTGAGAATCATCTGTACTGCTAAAAATTCATACATTCAATATACAGCCACTGAGCTAGAAGAAATTGGAAAAAATGCAGTTTAGAGAAAATCCACAGATTTGAAAAAAAATTTTTTTTTGAAAATAAACAATACCTTCCTAAACCCAAGCAAAAAAAATCCGGCGGTCAGTAATAAAATTTATGAAATTTTTTAAATTCATTATTTTTACAAAAGTAAAAATTTAGTAATTAGACTCTCACAATTTGGGATATGAATGAATGAATGAGTTTATTGTTTATATAGGTATACATCCTAATATTTTACATTTCTTCCTTGCACAGTGATTTACAACTTATGACTAATAGTTACAAGTATAATAGTTACAAGTATAATAGTTACAAGTATATATATTGGTTATTTAATATCTTAATTATTTTTCATATGTTCAGTTAGTTTTGATTTAAATTCATGAATATTATTGACCTCTTTTATTACTTGAGGTAATTCATTATATTGACTTAGACCTTTATATAATAATATTTTCATAGAGTTTGATATCCTGCATTTAGGTAGGTGAAAGTTATTGTTTTGTCTTGTTTCATAGTCGTGTGTATTACTACGGTATATTATGAATTCGTTAAAGTAACTTGGTAGCATATTATTAATGATTTTAAATATAAATATCATAGATGTTCTATAAAATCTGTCCTTTATAGATATCCACCTTAATGTATCTAGCATTAACATTATACTAGTATACTGGTTACATTTCAGAATCACTCTCATTCCTCGGTTTTGCAATTTTTGCAATGCCATAATTTTACCTTTTTCCCATCCATACAATAGAGTACTACAGTAATCGAAATGTGGTTGAATTATAGTGTTATAGATGGTAATTTTAGCAAAAGTTGACAAGTGGCTAGATATTCGTGTGAAGAAGTAGAGTTTTTTTGCAATTTTCTTAGACATATACTTAAAGTGTGCATCCATGTTAAGAGTGTTATCTAGCATAAATCCAAGGTATTTGAACTCCTTTACTAAATCGATTTTTTCTTTTTTATGGTTATGGTAATAGTCATATTTTATGGGCTGTTGTTACTATCATTGCTTTTGTTTTGATATATTTAGTTTCAATTTATTTATATTTAAGTAATCTTGGACTTGTTGCATACATAGGTTCATTTTGTTATTGCCATATTTAAATCCTTGTCATAAATAGATTTTAAAGCGTGTCATCAGCAAATAGGTTGATAAAATCACAGTTGATCATTGTGTTCATATCATTTATATATATCAAGAACAGCAGAGGTCCCAGCACCCTTCCCTGTGGTACACGTATTTAGTATCAATGGGATTGGATAATGCATTATCTATTTTTGTTATTTGTTTCCTCCCATTCAGGTAATCTTTAAACCAATGCAATACAGTTCCATTAATCCCTATGGTTTCTAATTTTTGTATCAAAATTTCGGGTCTATGGTTTCAAATGCCCTTCTTAAGTCTAAGAAAACTGTAACGACATATTCACCCTTGTCAATAGATTGAGTCCACTTAGTGATAGTCAGCTGTATAGCCGATTCACAAGAGTGATTCTGTCGAAACCCAGATTGATTATCCATGATTATCTTATTAGTTTCCACATATTCTAAAAGTTGTTTATATACAGCCATTTCAAGAACTTTCTCCATGCCTGGCAGTGTGTTGACTGGTCGAAATTCACTCGCTTTTTCAGTGTTTTTTATCTTACGTACTGGTATGATAGTACTGGTTTTTAGCTGTTCTGGGCACTTACCTTTTTTCCAACGAAATATTAATGAAATGTAACATAACCTGTCCTATTATTCCAAACGTTTTTTAATTAATTTTATATCTAGAATTTCATAACTTGACTTATTTTCTAATTTATTAATTATTTGTGCTAGATCTTTCAATTGCAGTTGTTTGAAAACAGTAAAGGTGGTTTCAGTAATGTTTCCACTCTGCCAGGTTATAGGAGTTTGAATCGAGTCTACAATTTTTTCTAGGCTGGTTTCAAAAAATGTATTAAAATTTTCAGCAATTTCCTTTTTGTTCTTATATTTAATTATATCGTCATCTCTTTCAAATTTTATATTGTTCCAATCACATTCTTTCAATTTAGTATCCATTAGTGATTTGATAGTTTTCCACATTAGTTGTGGATTTTTCGAACTTAGGTCAATTTTATTGTAATAGTATTGTTTTTCTTTATTTTAAGTAAATTAACTGCATCATTCCTTAGTCTTTTATAGTCTTGCCAGTTTTTTCATTTCTAGTGTTTTTAAATATTTGATAAGCTGTATCTCTTGCCTTGGTTGCATTCCTTACTGTAGTCAAACCAAGGTAGGCTATTCTGGTCACAATGGTATGATTTAATTGGTGCTAGTTGATTAACAATTTGCTCTGTTTTTTATTAAAATCATCATAGAATATATCAACATCGACACAGTCAAGTAAATAATTAGTGCCTATCAATTTTCTACATATTAGTTCCATGTTTACATTTCCTAAATTTCGATAATTTTGTATGATTTTTGTTGTATTTGTATATGTTTTATTCATTGTATTGCGGATACTAAGGAATGATCTGTTAATTTGGGTATATGGTGTACTAGAGTTTTACATGAAATTACTGAGAACTAAGTCAACTAAACTAGCACTAGTATTAGTGATCCTTGTACATTCATCTACTCCCTGTTTTACTCCATAAACATTCAGTAAATTTTGATTTGATTTGAATAAGTCTCGTTTTTTTAAAATCAATATTAAAGTCCCGGTTATTATAAATTTCATGTTTGATTGGACAAGATCTTGCATATTGACTCTAGATTACCCAGGAATATTGCATTGCTTTCATTGGGTGAGTGATACAGTGCACCTATTAACATATTAATTTGATTTATATTTATTTTTATTATTAAACACCAAAAATTTTTCTCCAGCACATATACTTTATATATAGAATGTTTTAAGTTAGATTTTACATATATTAGCACTCCTCCCGTATGTCTTGAAGTTGAGTCACATCTATTTATATTATAGTTCGGGAGCATTATTTCACTATCTTCGATTTCTAAAGTAGTACAGCTTTCACTGAAAATTACTACTGATGGTTGGTATGGTAAAATTGTAGTAATAACTTCATCTTTATGTGCTGTGAAACTAGCTATGTTACCATAGATTATGTCCGAACCGAATGCTATATTAGGATGTTTGATTAGTTTTTTACACTGTTATTTTTGTTCACAATAGTAGGCACATTATTGATATATCTAATTGTTTTGGAATTTTCGCCCCTCGATATCAGTTCCTCCAGTTGAATTTTGACCTTTTGATAATAATCTTTTTGTTGTATCGTCTGGTCACCAAATATCCTGATGCCTCCGGGAATATCATTTTTATTATTTCTTATATGTCTAAGTACACCAATCGCATCGCTTTTGCTCGGCATTATGACTTTGATTAAACGGTTTTTGTCTGGTAGGATCTTCCCCATTCTGAAAACAATAATGTTATCCAGGATTGTTCCACAGTTTCTGAAAAGTTTTTTTATTGTGTTTGCATCCTCTTCTTTTTGTTGTGTGATATTTGTTGCCTGTGATTCTCTCACATTTGCCACAATTACATTGTTTTCCCGTTTTTGTGCAATACGTTTTGTTAGATATGGTTACAGTATTTTCATTTTCATTTGTGTTTTTTATGACTTCTTTAAGCATTGTCATTTCTGATTTCAGGTTCTTATTTTCGTCTTTCCAGGTCTTCATCTCATTTTTTAGTTCGTCTACTTCTTTTTTTAGGGAGGTAAATTCAGTTTTGAAACTTTTTATCTCTCTGAGTAATGTTGGTATATTCTTGAAGGAGGTACGACATTCTTGGCAGAAATATACTAGTGTCCTTTTCTGTATTATTACTGCTCTGAGCTCAGATGAACTTAGGCCTGTACAGGCTTCGACTGGATGTTGTATACAATGACAGCTATCACATATGGCGAATTTATCCCCAACATCTTTCTCACAAACTGTACAATGGTCTCCCATTTTATAATTTTTATTTAAATCTAAACTTTAAATTTAAATTAAACCCTTTTTTTGACTCCACTCCACTGGTTTCTTTGAAGCTCTTTATAAAAACTATGTTTTGATAAAAATTATCAGGTTAATTTTTTGCTGGCAGGCTTGAATGAATAAATCACGTTCAAGTGTACTGTTTTTATACTCAGCTGTTGTTGTTCTGTAGTTCCATTTGATGTAATTCCTTTTTCTATTGCACTAACTCCAGTATAGTTTTTTTTGGTTTTCAGTATACACTATTATACATACACTGTGTGAAAACTACAATTTTTTACTTCATTTTTCTCCTATCTACTTCACTTTTTCTTCTAACTAGATGGGACACATGTGCTCACTGTGCAATAAAACCTTATGACATTTGGTGAAACTATTTTCTCCTTCTGAACACAAATCCGAAGTCAAAACATGGCACTCTCAATTACTTTCCGAGACAAGAACTTTCAGAAGAAGAAAAAACCTAATTTTTCAGTGCCATTTCATATCAAATCAAATGTATTCATTAAAAAGACTACATTAGTATAAAAACACATCAAAATTTTGAATACATAACACAATACAGAACATTATATAAATATCAAATACACAGTATACAATCATAAAATTCCCAATAAGTTTATGCTACATGTTAAAATATTCTTCCAAAGTATACAATAAGCCACCCCCCAAAAGTTTTGATAGCAATTTTTTGAATTTATAGTGGTTTTCTTTTATATCCTTAGAAATTTTATTATATATTCAGATTCCAATGTTGAGAGGACAGTTCTGGGTTAATTTCAACCTTTTTTTTAGAGTATTTATATAGATGTGTACAATACGGGTGTGGAACATGTCATAAATAAGAATTATAGATGAAAGAAGAGAAACCTGAAAGAGGAAATATAAAAGCTTACGAACTAGAATTACACATTAAAAAGGTATTTTATACCTATGGTACATTTTATAAAATTATCACATATATATTGAAAATACTAAAATTATATAGGACTATCTCCAAAATATTCCTCCAGTTTATAGTAAGCCTTTTGTATTAATGACTGCTTAAGATGGTGCTTCATTTTATTTATTGGCATTTTTTTAAGATTATCGGACAAGTGATTGAACATTTTTATAACTAAGAATTCCACATTTCTTCGAATATAAGTATATTTTTTCAAATCTGTGGTTAGATGTTGTTTGAATCTAGTATTGTACTCATGTTCTAGTGTTTTGAAGAGTTCATTATTTTCCTTGACAAAAATTACTGCTTCATAAATATACAGTCCCACAAGAGTAAGTACATTTAATTTTGAAAATATAGTTCTGCAGCTATCGGTTTGTTTCATACTCAGTATATTCCTCAAACATCTTTTTTGGATTACCAAAATTCTGTGGGCATCTATAGAATTAGCCCAAAATATAATTCCATATCTAACAGAGATTAGACATATGCATGAAACGCAAATAATGCAGCCTCTATGTTTACTGACTGAGCCAATACCTTAAGTGCATAGCAATAGCTTGCCATATTTCGTGCTAGGTGGTCAATGAGTTTTTTCCAATCCAATCTAGAGTCTATTGTAATTCCTAATAATTTTACGGTAGGAGCAGCTGTAATCTCATCTCCATCATGGAGTAGTGAAAATGTGTCATTCTGTTGCGTATAAGAAAACTTCATGAGTTGAGTTTTGTTAATATTCATTTACAGATTATTCATTTCAAACCAATTTTTTTAGTATATTTAGAGAATTTGATATGTCCAAATACGTCGATGAATATTAAAGAAGTGTCATTGATATATAAAATAAACATTAGTGGCCCAAGTATAGAGCCTTGTGGAACACCCACTTTGATTTTTTTCTTATCAGAATTAATCAGTTCGTCTTTTCCATCTCTTTCTGTTAGATATTGAAATCTATTTGTTATGTAAGAGCGTATTGATTCCAAGGAAACTCCTCTTATTCTGAAATATTCGAGTTTTTTCAAAAGTGTAGTGTTGTCAACCCTATGGAAGGCCTTAGAAAGATCTATACATACTGCTATAGTTTCATTTTTGTTGTTCAATGAGTTCAATAAAATAAGTATACTAGATTTACCTTTTCTGAAACCATTTTGGGAATTTGAAATCAGTTTGTGACTCTCGACAAATGTTACAATTCTTGAATATATTATTTTTTCAAAAACCTTACTGATATTTGATAAGAGAGCTATTGGATGATAGTTCTGCCAATTTGTTTTATCTCCTTTTTTATAAATAGCTTTGATTGCAGCAATCTTCAACTTATCTGGGAAAATTCCTTTGACCAACATCAGTATTTCTAATCCCAATTGGAACGACATAAACAGTTTCGGGAAGGAATTCTCTTTGCAGTCGCCGCCTTGACGTAGGCGTCGATATATTATTTTCCAGTGGTATTTTTTCAGTTACTTATTCTTACAATCATAGCAATTGATCACCCCATGTAAAAGTAGACACATGCTATCTCAACTGAATTTTATTATTTGTTTCGAAAGGTCTCCAGAAAGCCATATTGATAAAATTATTTTCAATGGATAATTCTTTACCTCACCAACACAAGTCACTGATTAAGCAATATTGTGAACTGCGTAAATCATGCGGATTCAGATAACATATGTCCAATCCAGCTAGCCGAGCTTCTATTCCTCAAATATATTTGATAGAGCCTTTAGTAGTACTAATAATCTGGGCTACTAGAGACACGTGCCAGAACTTTTTTTATGATTGTACCAGGAACGCTTTGGAAGTAAAAACACTGGTAGTATATAAATTTCCTATTTGCCGGGCAGTGCATATGAACACTCCTCGTAGTGCTCTTATTTTTATTGCCGTTCCTATTGGGATTAGAATAACTATAGCTGAGAGGATGACAAATCACCTCAGCTACATATTTTAATACTTTAATAGGTATCTCATCGTCTCCTACTGATTTTTTGTTTTTTAATGAGGTAATCACATCATATATTTCGTTGGAGTCACATGGTTTCAAGAACAGTGAATTTGGCATGCTTATATTTTTTTGTTTTTCCTGTAAGTTATTTGTTGTTAAGTCCATACATTGATTAATGAAATTTTCATTTGCTTTATATAGGATTGTTTTGGCTTTGTTTCCATTTGCAAATTCAATGACTGAAACTGATTTTTACCTGTGTACTTTTTGACTAGATTCCAAACCGCTTTTTTTTTTATTTTGATCGCTTTCAACATACATATGATTTGTATTTTTTTAATTTTAATCGAACCAAAATTTTTTTTTTTTTTTTATAATTGTTGTTTTCTTTTTTAACGGAAAGTTGTTTTCTGTTACTAATTAAGATGTTTTCAAATTTGTTATAAGCTATATTTGGGTCAGTTTCAATCAGAACATTGTCCCAATTTTGATTTTGAATTTTGATTTTTAAATCATTTAGTTTGTTTTTAGAAAATATTCTTGCTTTCTGGGAATTCTTTATTTTTGCTTTGCATAGCCTATCAAACAGTATAGTTTGCCCTTGATGGTCAGATAATGAGGTTGACACAACTTTTATTTCAAAGCCATCTTCATGATTTACAAAAATAATATCGATTAGAGTTGCTGAGGTTTTAGTTACTCTCGTGGGATCAAATATCGTTTGAAACAAATTGAAGAGCCTAGTAGCAGAGTTAAGAAGTCTTCGGAAACTTTGTTTTTCTGCATGAGATTTATATTGAAGTCACCGCAAAGAACAATGGTAAATGACATGAACTTTTTTATACAGTCGTTTAAGATGTCCTATTAAGCTTACTGACAACGGCAGAAACTTCGATATGTTCCTCCACCGACAGTTGTTTGATGTCTTCTATTTCTGTGAATTGCATTTTCTTGTTTACAAAAATACAGGAGCCTCCATGGATTTCCTTTCTCTTGAGTATGAGGCCCTCAAGTTGTATAGTTTTCACTTCATCCCTGCGATACCAATGCTCTTGTAAATCAGAATCAGAAATGCTTTATTGTCATATAATATCAATTATGTTGACAAAGCTTGCCTAAATCTAAGATACATAAAAATATAATATAATATAATATAAAGCAGACTACTTTCGGCAGTTTATTTAACCTTTTTAGGTAGATTTCACATTCTGAGAACTTATTTTTCATAGAAGATTTTGATTTCGAGTGAAATAGTTTGCGACAAAGCTGATTATTTTTTCTTTTATAGATGCAACAGGCAACTTCCTAATATATAAAGACATGTGAGGGGTAATATCTGAAGTTTTTTTAATAAAGGTTCACTCAGTTTGGTTCACTCAGTTTTGCATAGCAGAACTCTAATGCATTTTTTCTGGACAATAATAGTATATTATGTAACGATCATGTAATGATGTTATTAATACACGAGCACTAACCGGGATACGAAACGAGCCGAAGGCAAGTTTCGTATGGTTTATGCGAGTGTATTAATAACCATTACATGAGAGTTGCATACGCTATTTTTTCTACACCCGATAAATAATGAAGAACTATAAATATTATATTTATATTTGTATTGAACACAATAACAGTAATTTCTCGTATTTCTATACAAAATTCTACAAAATTGTAATTATTGGTATTACCTCAGGTATTACCATGGATATAAAAAAACTATAAACATTCTATTTATATTTATATTGAACATAATAATTGTAATTAATGTGATTCCTTAAAAATATTAAGATTATTTATTGTGCAGTTTGAAAAGTTTATTCCAGGTCCCACCGATCTGGAAGTGGAAGGAATATTTACATTTATTTCATTATTGCTAGTCTCAATAGAATTCAATATTGTATTGGAAATGCTAATTTTATTCTGAACCGAATTTTCAATGTAGCCTTTTGCCACTGAATTGGATTTCCAGCCACCATGACGTTTTAATGCAGTAATATCACTACTGGCATCAACTAATACGGTTGCAGATGTCCTTCGGAAACAATGCCCTGTATATAAATTCGGATCAGGCAGATTTAAATATGTTGCTATTTGCTTCCCTAAATTACCAAATCTATTAATACCAATGTTTTGAATTGTGCATTTTCCATTAAAATAATAAACGAAAAAAGAAGGGGTGGGGCAAATTTTCGGCCGTTGATTCATATATTTTTTAATAATTTCGTAGTATTTGCCGGTAATTGTAAACGTTCGTTGTACTTTTGTTTTAGTTTCTACCACATTAACAATTAAGATTCCATTTATATCTTTGACATTTTCACATTTTAGGTAATGTAGGTCATGCCTTCGACATGCTCCCATTATTCCTAAAATAATTGCTACCTAAAACAAAAAGATAAATTAAAAAAATAGAACAATAAGAAATAAAGAAAAGAAAAAAAAGAAAAAATGAAATAAAAAGCAGGATGACCTAGGCTAGCTTTGAACCCACGTCTCATACTGTAGTCTCTAGTTCAAATCTAGCGCCTTAGCCCATTTCGCCACGAGTTAACTTATCAAGTTTTCTTGACATTAATGAAATATATCATGCATGAGTCAACTGGAAAATGTAATCATGAAACATTTATGGCGGTGTCCCTCTTTTTGGGTTCTTTCACTATGACGTTTCCCATTGTAGCTTCTTGTGTTTCAATTGAGATGGTTTGGTTAGTGTTAATGTTTAGTTTATTCTCCATGAATTTCTGGATATGGACATCATTTACATTCCTCTTTACTCTGTGACCTAATTTTTTAAAATTGTGCAGTGCAGAAATGCTTTTTAGGTAGATTTCATAGAAATACTACCCAATGCGACCGACGCCATTTAACGACGAAAATATAGGTATATCTTCACCGATCATGTTCGACGTTTCGGCTCCCATTTTGGAGCCATTTTCAAGAAAGCAAAAATTTCCGCTTTCTGTCATACAGTCCTTGAGAAAAACTATAAGAAGTTAATGGTTTTTAAAATAATTTCACCACAAAATAAGGCTCAATTGCATGTAAAATCAACATATACATTATAAAAATATTTCACTTTATTTTATTCCTGAGATTAAAATACATTTCACAGCAGTTCCAAAAATCGGGAATGATGCTTATTTGAAAACGGGTCTATGCAGCTGGCGATTTAAGTGAGTTCACGTTTTTGCCAAGCTCTATTAAGACTATAATTTAAGTATTAACTGTTAGAAACTCACAAAAGTAATCATGAATATCTATTCAGTATAACTAGCTTCCGAGGTAGATAATTAACTCGACTAGTCACTAAAATTGATTAAGTTTTGATCGAACAATAGAGGCAACCATCGGTTGATTGGATGTATATTCTCACTTGTTTTAATATCCTTTCAAATAAGCTTCCTAGGCTTTTTTATAAAAAATTTATCAAACATAAAATGATTATAATTTTTCTCCAAAATTCAATAACATCTAAGCCAACATCAAAGAAACTATTGATTATTGAATGTTAACGAACTCAGCATTTGCTATCTGAAAGGTTAAAAAGGTTAATAACTATTATCAACACAATATTATTTAACTCAAAACTGCCGATGAAAATTTTATTTATATATTATAATGATTAGAACACTAAACATTTAATGATATACTTTAAAGCAATTAATTTATCTAGGCCAAACATTTCTATGCATCGTGAATTCATTTTTCTAAAATTGTGAAAATGAAGTAATGACATTAATATGATGACCAGCGAATCCTAAAGCCTTATATTTCAGTTTAAACGATCTGGTTGAGTGTGGACTATGAACATACTTTGTATTGAATTTATCAGAATTTTATCAAATGAGTTATGACAAGACACTTTATTTATTTTCGTTATCTACACGAAAATCTGCGAATGACTTTCAAAAACGTGTAGTTAAGCGTCCATCCTTCGTCATTGGGTATACCGCGGTATACCAAACATTTTTATTGGGAAAGTTAGCATAAATATAGACGAACAAATTGCTACTGGGTTGTCTAGGCCACGTTGGCCAATATGTCTAGAAAATACGTGAATTCCGAGTTTTTTTTTCTTTTTACAAATTCGAATTTGGAATAACTCTCAAATTGAGAATTTTTCTAGAAAATTATTTCTTTGTAGATATCAATATTCTCTACACAAAATGTTCCCGATAATGAGCGTATTCAAAGATTTAAACAGAATTCGAAATAAAACTAATAAATAACTAATAAAAAACCTTTTTAAAGACAAGCTTTTATTTAAGCCGTGTACTAAAAAGTATAAAATAAGTTTAAGTCATCGCTGTCAATGATTTAATTATTTTTTGTTGAATTATATGGTTTCAAGAAGCTTGTCGCGCGAATTGTAATAAAATTAATACTTCGACAAGTTCTTACTTACCAACCAATCACTGCCCAATCAAATTAATTGGTACCTACTTTTATGAACATTTCACGCGACAAGCTTTTTGATACCAAATAATTCAACAAAAAATAATTAAATCATTGTCAGCGATGACTTAAACTTATTTTATACGTTTTAGTACACGGCTCAAATAAAAGCTTGTCTGTAAAAATATTTTTTATTTTATTTTTTGCTTTTTAGTTTTTGCTTTTTAGTTTTTTTTTTTTTTATGTTCTGGTTCCCACGAAAAGGGATATCCTGTAATGTTCAGAGAACATCGTGGGAACCAAGGGAAAGAAGGTAGGAGTTGGTGTTCTTCTTAAATTTCTGGAGGTTGTATGCCTCGGGGAACACCTCCCTAGGCAATGAGTTCCAAAGCCTCGCTGTTCGTTGGATGAACGAGTCTTTGGAAAGTGATGTTCTGCAGGTCTCCAAAGTGACCACGAAGGGGTGTGGTGACTGAACTTGACGGGTTAGTCTCGAAGAGACTGCCAAAGCAGGAACGATTATTGATATTTCAGAAGAGCATCGCCCATGAAAATATCTATAAAATAGAGACAAATCGCCAACTTTTCTACGGTGTTCCAGACAAGTGAGCGAGTTTGTAAGCGAGGCATCACCGACGAGACGAATTGCCCTTTTGGACAGAATCCAATAGCCTCAGGATATGTTTAGGTGCAGGCTCCAAATATGGGAACAGTATTCCAGGACAGGTTGGATCTGTGCCTTATAGATCATAAGCAGCTGAGTGGGGTGAAATAGCTCTTGGCACAAAACAAAAACCAAGTTTTTGGGATGCACTTTTGGCAATGGACCTCCGTGATTTTCCTAGGAAAGGTTATTGCTGATAGTAATACCAAGCATCGATATGTATGATTTCAGTGGTATGGTTACTCTTGATAAAGTTATGTTAGGAACAGTGAGATCGGCTTTTCTAGAGAAAAGACATGCTTGTGTTTTGTTTGCATTGAATTCTACCAAGTTATTAGATCCCCACTCGAGAATTGTTGCTAAGTCCATATTTATATTATTAACATTTCTTCCTCGTTCATTTCTGGTTTACGGGCTGATATAGGGGCCCTGGAAGAGAAAGCGGTATGGAGGGTACAATCATCGGCAAAGCTGTGTACTGGACATGAAGTTGCTTTCAACAGGTCGTTGATGTGAAGTAGAAATAGTGTTGGTGCGAGAATAGATCCTTGCGGGAACACCAGCATTTATGAGTAGAGTGTCAGATGAAACTCCATCGACCACTACATGGAGAGACCTGTTTGAGAGAAAACTAGCAAGCAGAGAACACAGCTGAGGGGCAAGCCATAAGCGGAAGCTTGGCGAGGAGTCCCTGGTGCCAAACTCGATCGAGCTTGGAGATATCTAATGCCACAGCTAAAGTTTCTCCATATTTTCAATAGATAGCTGCCATATATGTGAGACGAGTGGGGCAGGTCACCAGTTGATCTCTGATGGCGGAAGCCATATTGCCTATCGTTGACAATTCCTGAGTCTTCCAGATATTTCATGAGCTCGATGTTGATGGCTTTTTCCATGACCTTTGAAATAATAGATAGCAGTGCGATAGGTCTGTAGTTGCTAGGTAGGGCCTTTTGCCTTTTTAGGGACTGGCTGTACTCTTGCAATTTTCCAATTGGACGAAATACCCCAAATTGTAAGAGTGGTTGAACAACTTGCAAAGAACAGGTGTTAGTTCGGGGTACATTTCTTGAGAACAATCGGCGGGATTCCGTCAGATCCACAGGCTTTGTTGGTGTTGAGACCCAGCAAAATCTTTCTGATAGTACGTTGGCGAAAGGTGATCTCGGGCATGTGACTGTCAATAGGTGTAATGTTCGGGGTTGTTTTCCGATGAATCCAGAGTGGAATTTCCAGCAAATAGGTGCGCAAAGATATTGGCTTTTCCTGGGCAGTCGTTGCTAGTGTTCCATCTTCTTTGGTTAGAGGAGGAAATGAGCTGGAAGTGAAGTTTCTTCCCACAGCTTTGGCGAAAGACCAAAATGAACGGGATCCGTTAGGACATTCAGCAAGTTTTGATCTTATTTTGGCATTGTGGGCATCTTTTGAGCATTCTATTGTCTCTTTGCATATGCCTCTAGCCTCGACATATGCTGCTCTGGTCTCAGGGCCCGGATTTTGTAGCCATCGATGGTATGCTGCCTGTTTGGAAGCCACAGCTCTAGAGCAGTTTCTGTTAAACCAGGTCTTTTCGGATGATGTTCTTCTTCGGTATTCGGTATGTAGGTTTGCATCCCCAACATGATGATTTCAGAAATTGTCTCAGCACATCGTGTGGGATCTACTGAAGAGAAACAAACTCTCTTCCATGGAAACGCTGAGAAAAACATACGAAGACCTTCCCAGTCGGCCGAATTGTAATGCCACATGAGGCGGGTGGTATTGTGCAGCTCGATGGTAAATGGAAGAGATGTTGTGAGATGAGGGTGTGATCAGAGTTTCAAGTGGACAAACTTCTATTCTATACGGGTCAGGATTGGTGGTAGAAAAGATCTAGTGTATTGCAGACTGGTTGTTGACATCAGGGATGGGTTGGTAGCTCACCAGTTGTTCTAGCCCATGAGTGATGGTGAAGGCCTCGCGCACCATCATCTGTTTTGTTAGAAATTTGAGCCAGGAGCTTATGTACATTAAAGCCTCCATGATTATGGTTTCAGCTGTTGGATGGTTCTCCTGAATGTAGTCAGTTTGAGATAAAACTCAAAGAGGTCGTTATATGAAGGTTCATTAGGTGATAGGTAAAGGCAGCAGAGGAACTTAGTCAGTTTGGTATCAGATAGCTTGAACCACATCACATCAAAGTCTTTCGGTTCCAAACTCTCTTCACGCTGGCATGAAAGGTTAGCCTTAGCATAAAGGCAGACTCCACCTTTGAACCTGAATCGAGAATGGAGTTCGTAACCAGGACAAAGCATATGGACCTTGTTGGTGGACGAGTTTACTTGTGTTTCTGTTAGAGCCAGAATATCCGTTTTTTCGTCTGTAGGTGATGGTGGACGTCATTGATGTTCTTGTTGAGTCCGCGGATGTTGCAAAAATTAATCTTTAATGTTGAGTCCCCTCGAGTACCTCTCGCCCGGAAATCCGAATGGAGAGGTATTTTGCTTCCGGAGTGTTTTACTCTAGGAGACTTCATCATTATTACTATTAGAAAATAAAGGAGGAATTGGGGAAAAGGAAAGAGGGAGACCGGAAAGTATCGACCGAACACTGAAACATGGAATGATCCATTTCACAGCACACAAAGTCGATATGGTGGTATTTCACCGGGCGATGAGACCATCTTCCACCTACGGTTATCCTTTTAGTCGCCTCTTACGACAGGCAGGATTTACCATGGGAGCTATTCTAAAGCCGACCCCATACAGCAGTTGGCCTTAATCTGTTCATTTCTAATAGAGCATCGTTATTACAAGGTATCTTCCCTGTAAGTTTTGAGCTGAAAGAAATCATGATCTCCGACCCCAAAAACTCCCACACACCAATTTTGAATAGAAACTGACCATAATCACAAAACTCGTCCTCCATGTTGGGGAAAACTGTACGTATTTAACTTTATATTATGGACTATCAGCTCTCCAAGTACAACTATTCAGCATCCCTATAATACTCGGATATGTAAAGATCTGACTATACATGTGCCAAGATGTAGACTCACCCAAAACCATAAATTTGTATCATATTTAGGACCAAAACTATATAATGCATTACCTTTACAATTAAAACAAATCCACAGTAAATTTAAACTGAAAAGAGAATTGAAGACATTTATAAAAAATAATTATAAAATGTTTGAAAATATACTCGATAGATAATCCATATAAGGTATAGGCTGGAACTTATTATAAACCACTGCTACATGCGTTGTCCCTATCTACATTTCTTTTTATCTATCTTCCTCTTTCTTTCTTCCTCTCTTTTTTCATCTTTATACTCTTCTCTCCCTTTTTTAAGGATCTAAGTTAAATATAATTATATGTTATCTGCTCTGTTGAGTTTATTTGGTTGCTCGCTACAATACAAGCTTGCTTAGGTAGCGTCAATCGCATTAGACTCAACAGAAATACACCTAATTTGTACCTCGTTGCTGAGGACGACCTGTAAACTTTTTTGTTTATCTGAATGAATAAATTACTTACTTACTTACTTATTATCTTGGGGACGCCATCTTAAATTTATGAATTTCGTCAAAAAAATTATAATCTCCGACCCCGAAAACCCCCGCATACCAATTTTGAATCGAATTGGACCATAATCACAAAACTCGTCCTCCATCTTAAATTTATGAATGTTGACAAAAAAATCATAATCTCCTACCCCGAAAACCCTCACATACCAATTTTGAATCAAATCGTACCATAATTACAAATCTTGGAGCCGCCATTTTGTTTTTTCTCTAACAATTCCATAATGCATTGTCACCGAAATTATGAACACCTGCCAAATTTCAAATTAATCGGACAAAATTCACTTGCAAGATTTGACCCTAACTAACGAACAACAAACAAGTGAAACTAAATAAAAGCTTGTGAAAATGACCTCCTATGGGAGGGTTCAAGACTTGGAACAGCACCAGTATGGTTTTCCTTTCTCGATTTTTTCCAGAAGCGATTCAACTGGAAGTAAAAACTACTTTTTGCTAATAAAACTTGAAATGCTCTGAATGTTCTGATGATGTTGAAAAGGTCCTAATTATCCGCAAAAATGTCTCCATGTCCCATTCAGAAAAATGTGGTGCATATTAGTGGCGCTCCATTTCTCGGACTGTTCCATAAAGTAATTTTTTGTTTGGTTTCGATTTTTGTTTATATCTTTGGATAATCTTATTTTTCAAGAAAATGGCATAATACTTTCGGACCTTGAAAAATTATACTGTACATTAATGTACAGTGCGGTCCATAGGTATGGAATAAATTCATTTTCAGCGTTATTATTATTTCTATTGTCAATTTTACAAACAGTAGGACAATATTACTTCCTTCTTGCACCCCCTCTGAATTATGAGCACCCCCTCAAAAAATTTGAATGAGAAGGGTCGTGTGGCACCTCGGTAACAAAACACGAACTCAAAAGGAAGTTTGTGAAATGTTTAATAATAAATACCATGGTCAACACGTCTCACAGTCTACAGTTGGCAAAATAGAAACAAAATTTCGTGAAACTGGACATGTAAAAACTATTCAAAAACCAGGTCGAAATGTTGAATTGGATGAGGAAAAAAAGTTAGATGTACTGTTAGCGATTGAAGAAAATCCTTATATGACAAGTAGACAACTTGCCGCCGACAATGATGTAAGTAAATCATCGATATTGAGAGCTTTACATAAAGAAAACTACCATCCTTATAAAATTCAGTTGGTTCAGGAGTTAAATGAGGATGATCCTGATAGAAGGCAACAATTCTGTGAACTGATGATGGACAGAATGGAACAGATTTGCAGTTCATAAACAAAATTGTTGTTTCTGATAAAGCTACTTTTCATTTAAATGGAACGGTTAATAGACAAAACTGTAGATATTGGAGCAGAGAAAATCCTCATTGGATGTGTGAGGCTCACACACAATATCCTAAGTAAGTGAACGTTTGGGCTGGTATCAAATTATTGGCCCTTACCTTTTGAAGGCACAGTCGATAATGAGGTTTATCTAGATTGTTTTACATCCTACATTAAAAATACGTTTTCCTGATGTTAATGATCCAAATGCAATAGATAGATCAATTTGGTACCAACAAGACAGAGCTCCACCGCATTACAAACGTATTGTTAGAGATTATTTCAACGAAGTTTTTCCCAATATTGAATGGCCGCCTAGATCCCCCGGTTTGACTCCTCTCGATTACTTCTTATGGGGTTATTAAAAATCTAAAGTATATTTCAATAGACCAGACAATATTGCAGATTTAAAAGTTATGATAACGGAATAAATTAACAACATAACCCCTGAGGTCCTACAAAATGTTGTACGAGAATTCCAAGATCGACTTGCTTATTGTCAAGAAGTGAATGGTGGTCACTTTGAACATTTAATTTAATTGTAAAATAAATTGAAAAATACTTCCTAAACATTATGTGACGTTTTTTCCTTCATTCTACGTATCAAAATTTTACATTTTTAAAATAATTTTCTCAGTTATGATTGCACCAAATTTGAAAAACTTAATATTGCTGAACAGAGAATGAAAATTCCTTTCGAACGAGGTGCCGCACGACCACCCTTCTCATTTAAAATTTTTGAGGGGGTGCTCATAATTCAAAGGGGGTAATATTTTCATACTGTAAATTGTCAAATTGATAATAGAAATCGATTTGTTTCAGGTTTTTTCAAACAAATACATAATAACGCTAAAAATGAATTTATTCTATATCTATGGATCGCACTGTATATTAGGCCGACATATATTTACAGCGGTCCAGTTAAATATTTGATTATCCATCGCGTATATCTGTTATGTTTTGTACTGGTTGATTGAAATTGCACCCGAAGAATGATACAGTTACGTAATTAATCACTACAAAATTTGGAATTAATTATTAATCTTAGAAGCAATCACTGTTTTCGACTAATCAGCGAAATAAATGTAATCTAATATTTTTGAATGTAACAAACGAAAGATTACAAAATTTTGCTGAGAGACTAGTGGAAGACATAATTTTTTTATTGCATTAGAAACAACATGCAATCATTTTTCATTTAAAATGTTCACTTGTCACGACGACTTTATAGCAATCGAAGAGATTTTAAAATGAATAATCGATCCTCTATGGAAGTAAGGATATCAAAACATTATCGATTGTAAATCTCTCATCATCAAACAGAAACGTTGCTGAAAGATACAAATTTGTGAGTTCGATATTACATCTCAAATTTAATTTTTACAGGTATGTATTTCTTGAATTAAATAAAATTATAATTTACCTTTCTGGCTGAAATGTAATCGACACGTAAGAATAATTTCTTGATTTATAAAAATTTGGAAAATAAAGAGGGGAAAAACATTGTGACGTAACACAGTTGTAAGTTAATCGTACTAATGTACAACTGTACGATTGTTTTTTAAACCTCAACATTTCTGCCATTTTTTAATGAATGAAGAAAATTATAAAAACTTGTCGAGAGATTTTCGATCATCCATCAAAAGTACCTATAGGATTTTTTTATACAAAATCCTAATTGTAATATGATGTTATGAATTCATATCGAAAACATTGAATGATTTCACCTATAGTCTAATCAACAAGTTCAAAAAATAGATATAAAGCTCCTAAAAATATGAGCGATAGCTCATTCGATTCGGAATGACGTCTAGAAAAATGTTTTTTAAGGGTTTATTAGCACGTAAAAAATTGCGATTGTTATTAACAAAATAAGATTAAAAAAAGAAGGTATTTCGTTTTTTGTTAATAATTTCTAAAATAATGATATTTAAGGAATTATTTATATTTTTTTTAACGCTGAAAATAGGGCTTCGCGAGGTCGTTACGGCATAGGCGCACCGTCTAAAAAGCCGTTATATAACCTAAAATAATTTTTTTATAGTATTAAATAACAATTTAAAAATTTGAATAAATTATGGTGTAATCTAGACACTTGAACGAAAAAAACCCAGTAAAAAAAAAAAATTCTTGTCAATTTTTCAAAAAGTTACACCATTGTTAATTAACTAATTTTTTTCCAATCTCTGTTTTTATAAATTACGACATAAAAGTTTAAATAATTGGTCTATAAAATTTTCACTTCGTGGAGCTCTTTTCATTTAGGTACTTAATAAAGCAATGCAATTTCTTTTATTAAAGTTTATTATTTTGTTAGTTATAATTTTTTTAAATTAACAAAAAATGAAATTTCTAAAAAATGTTATCAAAAATTTTTTTTCAGTAATATCTTATTATTGCTGTTTTTGCATCTAATATAGGTATAATTAACATTGGAAAAAAAATTTTTACGTCATTTGTTAAGAAATTGTTTATAAACGAAGACTATTTTGAGATTTTTAAAAAAAATTTTTTTACTATCTTATTGCATAGGTAAAATTATGATTTAAAAAAAAATTCCTAAATAATAAAAAAAATTTTTTTTTTAAAAAATTGACCTTTTTCAATGAATTAAAAAAAATTTTTTTTTTTTATTAATTTCATTGTTTATTAACTTAACAATTTGTTATAAACAAATAATAATAACCGTTATATTTTTTTTCGAAAACTTCAAAAAATAACAAAAACAACTATGTAAAACAAAGTATAGAAAAAAATTTATTTGTATTTTTTATTATTTATTATTATTATTTATTTTTTTCTATACTTTGTTATACATAGTTGTTTTTGTTATTTTTTGAAGTTTTCGAAAAAAATATAACGGTTATATTATTTGTTTATAACAAATTGTTATTTATAAAAAAAAATTATTTCTCTGTTAATTCATTGAAAAAGGTCAATGATGATTTTTAAGAATAAAATAATTTCTTGACTAATTATTTAAACAATTGAAATATAAAAAAAAAGATTATAAACAATAAAAAAAAATATTTAAAAAAATTTTTTTTTTTCAAATATAATTTTACCTATGCAATAAGATGGTGTTTTTTTTTTTTAAATCTCAAAATAGTCTTCGTTTATAAACAATTTCTAACAAATGACGTAAAAATTTGTTTCCCAAAATAGTCTATAAACAATTTCTTAACAAATGACGTAAACATTTTTTTTTCAATGTTGATTAATACCTATATCAGATGCAAAAACAGCGATAATGAAATATTACCAAAAAAAAAATTTTTTTGATAACATTTTTTAGAAATTTAATTTTTTGTTAATTTAAAAAAATTATAATTAACAAAATAATAAACTTTAATAAAAAAAAATTGCATTGCTTTATTAAGTACCTAAATGAAAAGAGCTCCACGAAGCGAAAATTTTATAGACCAATTATTTAAACTTTCATGTCGTAATTTATAAAAACAGAGAAAAAATTGGTTAATTAACAATGGTGTAACTTTTTGAAAAATCGACATGAAATTTTTTTTAACCTAGGTTTTTTTTGTTCAAGTGTCTAGATTACACCATGATTTATTCAAATTTTTAAATTGTTATTTAATACTATAAAAAAATTATTTTAGGTGATATAACGGCTTTTTAGACGGTGCGCCTATGCCGTAACGACCTCGCGGAGCCCTATTTTCAGCGTTAAAAAAATTATAAATAATAGAGATAGAGTTCCGGGAGGTAGGACTTTTTTATTGGAAATTTCCTCCTCTTTCAGGATCATTATTTTAGAAATTATTAACGAAAAACGAAATACCTTCTTTTTTTAATCTTATTTTGTTAATAACAATCGCAATTTTTTACGTCCTAATAAACCCTTAAAAAACATTTTTCTAGACGTCATACCGAATCGAATGAGCTACCGCTCATATTTTTAGGAGCTTTGTATCTATTTAACACGTTTTTGAACTTGTTGATTAGACACCGTTGAAGAGCTTCTTGGTCGATTAGTTAACATGGTAACACAGTGAATGTCAAATATTTATTATTCAGATAACACAGGTGTTGCAGAAATGAATATTTTTTCAATTCCTAATGTTCAGCATTGTAACATAGTTTGCAAATTATTATACTGCCACCAATTGGTAAGTTGTCTGCCCGATTTGCAGAACTTTTTTTTTGAAAAAAAATTTTTTTTTTTTCCCTCATTTCCGTTTCAGACGAGTTTGCAAATTAATGAAAACATTGTACTTCAGGACATCTCCACTTGCAACCATAAACTTTTTTGATTTTTTTTAAAAAATTTATAAAAAATTTTCCGTTTGACACAAAGGTTGCAAATTAAAACTCTTCTCAATAACATTATTTTAGTTATTTTTTCGAGTTTGCAGAACTTCTGGAATTTTCAAAAAAAAATTAGGTTAGCAACAATTGTTTTTAGACAAAACACACATTTCCGTTTTGTTTGAATGGTTTCAAATTTATCAGAGGATGTAAATTGCTATTTTTTAAAACTTCGAAAGTTTGCAAATTTTTCCGCGCTAATAATGGGAAAATTCATTAAATCTGATTTTCAACATCTTCCGTTCAGAAAAAAGGGTTGCAAAATATCATTTGAACGTACTCTTCGCACTCTACTAAAGTTCTAAAACTTTTGTGATCATTATAAAAATTTTGAAAAATCATGTCTATCTTACTGGCCTATACGCGCGTGACCTTATATATCATGGTCTCTAGTGCTCAGAAGTTTCCGAACCTTGTCGATTCGTGGAAACATCTCGATGATTCCGTGTTAGTCTACTCGACAAGTTGAAAATGGTCTAAAATAGAGATACTGCTCTTAAAATTATGTGTGATAGCTCATTGGATCCGGAATAACGCCTAGAAAAATGTACCAAAAGCGTGTATTAGCACATAAAAAATTGCAAAAGTTATAAACAATTGAAGATGAAAAAAAAATGGCATTTCGTTTTTTACCAATATTTCATGAACTATTGGTATTTAAGAAATTTCAAAAAATATTCTGAAAGAGGAAGAAATTTCCAATAAAAAACTCTGAGCTCCCGGAATCTATCTCCATTATTTATAATTTTAATTTAACGCTGAAAATGGGTCTCCGAGCGACATTTTTAGGTTGTGCGCGCGGCGTCAAAAGCGAGTACGACATATTAATTTATTTAAGGTATTAAATATTTTGTTTTGAATTTGAAAAAATTATGGTGTATTCGGAACACTATAAATAATTCATTCCCGTTGGAAATTTTACTTGAAGTTGATTTTTCAACAAGTTAAACGATTGTTATCTAACAAAATTTTCTCGAACTTCTCTCTTAATTGTAAATAAAAAAAAATGTTTAAATAATTGTCGAAAATGTTTTTCGCTTCGTAGAGCTTTTCTTATATACATACTCAACAAGATCACGTCATAGAAGTTAAAAAAATATTCATACTTTGTTTATAATAATTTTTATACCTGAACAAAAACAAAAAAATCCAAGTAATGTTGTTAAAAAAAATTGTTTTTCCTTAATCATCATATTATCGTTTTTTTATTTTTATGAATTTTTTATAAACAATTGATTATTTCAATATTTTTGAAAAATTTTTTTTACAACTTCATTATATTACAAATATTATGATTTTTGAAAAATAACATTTTCCTTAATAACAATTTTTAATTGTTTATAATCCTTTTTTTTATATTTCTATTGCTTAAATAATTATTTAAGAATTTTTTTTTTCTAAAAATCATAATTGACAGTAAAAATTTTTTTTATCAACAATTCCATTGTTTATTGACTTATTTTTAAAAAAAAAAACCAAATATATAAATAAAAAAATGTTTCCCAATTTTTCCCAATTCCAATTCCCAAAGTACAATAAAAAATTGGAAATTTTTTTTTCTATACTTTGTTATATATGGTTGTTTTTGTAAATTTTAGAAGTTTCAGAAAAAAATCTAACAAAGTTAAAAATTTGTTTATAACAAATTGGTAAGTTAATAAACAATGGAATTGTTGATAAAAAAATATTTTTTGTTACTTTATAGAGGACTGTCAATGATTTTTAGAAAAAAAATAATTTCTTAACTAATTCTTTAAACAATAGAAATATAAAAAAACGATTATAAACAATTAAAATTGTTATTAAGGAATTTTTTTTTCAAAAATCATAATATTTGTAATATAATAAAGTTGTGAAAAATTTTTTTCAAAAATATTGAAATAATCAATTTGTTTATAAAAAATTTATCAACAAATGGCGGGAATTTTTTTTTGCAAATCAATTTATATTTTGTATTAATAAAAAAACAATAATATGAGGATGAGTACAAAAATTATTATAAACAAAGTATGAATATTTTTTTAATTTTTTTTTAAAAAGCGAAAATTTTTACGACAATTATAAACATTTTTTTCATTTACAATTAAGACAGAAGTTCGAGAAAATTTTGTTAGTTAACAATCGTTTAACTTGTTGAAAATATAACTAAGTAAAATTTCCAACGGGAATAAATTATTTATAGTGTTCCAAATACACCATAATTTTTTCAAATTAAAAAAAATAAAAAAATACCTTAAATATAGTATATTAAAGTATAAGTGGATAAAAAGGGCTTTAAAACACGCGCGAAATAGAGCAAGTGTTTTTAAGACCAGTTATCCACGAATACTTTAACGTTATTTTTTTTTATTGGTGCACTTTGAAATCATATATACTGGTATTATTACTACAAAAAATAGAAATAAGAACTAATAATGCAAGAAGGTTGAATTCGTGATGTGACATCAGTATACCTTTCGTTGTCATGGAAATGAGAAAAACATTCATTTGCAATTTGTTACCAAAGATCAATATTTGTTGTCACCAGAGCTCAAGAATGAATTATTCTAATATCGATTTTTTGAATAGTGAAGCAGAATCGCGGTTAATACCGCGAAAATCCAGTGATATATATATAAAAAAGAATATGAAAAGTTCATCAAATGGATGGAGGAGCACATATAAATGAACGAATTGTGAGTAATATTTTATTTGACGTTACAAGGTACTCCTGTCAGATCAATAATAAAAAATTTGTCATTTAGACTTCATGTTTCTCGATTTGTTGATGTTGTCATGGTTACCTTTAAAAAACGCGCGTTTTTTAAAGTTCGATTTAAACACGCTGAGGCGTGCTTTAAATGGGTAAAAAGGGGCACCAATAAAAAAAAAAAAATTAATGTGTCGTACTCGCTTTTGACGCCGCGCGCGCAACCTAAAAATGTTGCTCGGAGATCCAATTTCAGCGTTAAATTAAAATTATAAATAATGGAGATAGAGTTCCTGGAGCTGGTAGTTTTTTATTGGAAATTTCCTCCTCTTTCAGATTTTTTTTTAAATTTCTTAAATATTAATAGTTTATGAAACATTGGCAAAAAACGAAATGCCATTTTTTTTTCATCTTCAATTGCTTATAACTTTTGCAATTTTCTATGTGCTAATACAAGCTTTTGGCACATTTTTCTAGGCGTTATTCCGGATCCAATGAGCTATCACACATAATTTTAAGAGCAGTATCTCTATTTTAGACCATTTTCAACTTGTCGAGTAGACTATGTATATCATCGGAAATTCCATTGCAGCGTCTGGCGTGTGAGGTAAACAACCAGGGGCGTACTGTACTTATTTTACACACTATTAATATCAGTTCCGGATGAAATATTTGGAGAAAAACTAATTACATAATTTCAATACTCCATGTGTACCATTCTTATTGCAAAATATTAATAATCAAATCAATTTCAGTTATTTTATATCCCTAATTTAGCCTCATCAGATTTCATAAATTAATAATCTTTTCAATTCGGTACGAACTTGGATATTTAATGACATTCAATGATGATTTTTGAGTAATTTTGGTCGTTTGGATTACATTTCAAGGAATTTTCGACGAAATTATGAACACACAAAAACGGAAGGAAAAATCAACAAAAAATAAAAGTAATTCAGTGAATAATAACAAATACGATTTTCAGATCATTTCGACCGTTAACGATTCTACAATGGTTTAGTTATAAAAACGTTTTAACAAAAAATTAAACCGACAAAATACGGAACTGAAAAGTAAAAAATAAAATAAACCTTCTTAGTCTCAGTAACTAAGCTCCTAAACTAATGTAAGTAACTTATTTTGAGTCGGCGCCAAACAAACAAGCAAATGAATTAGGTAAGGCGTAAAATGATGGCATCGAGTTGCGCGGTGACATTCTGATAATTTTTTTGAAGTAATTTAATGATGTTCGTTGATTGTTTGTTTGGCGCCGACTCAAAATTAGTTACTACATTAGTTTAGGAGCTTAGTTACTGAGACTAAGAAGGTTTATTTTATTTTACTTTTCAGTTCCTATTTCGTCGGTTTAATTTTTGTTAAAAGTTTTATTTTCAATTTTTATGGCTAAAATATACTAATTACTACCTACTTGTTTTTTTATTACTTCCAAAATACTTACTTACCCACCTTACTTCAACTATTACCAGTTAAATAATATGATTATCTACTTTTACTATTTGTTGTAATATAAATTATTTTTGTTGTTCTGGTTAGTTTATTTCATTACTTTGTATATCATTCCATCCTCTCATAGAATATAATGGTTTTGACGGATGTGGAACAGAAATAATGTCAGTAGCGATCTGTCATTGTCAACTACGTATGTGTGCCAATGTTCATAAGTGAAAAATCAATTATCCCCTATTTTTCTACCCGTAAGGGTATATAATTCCATTCGAAATCTAAATATAAGGTGTACCCTATCTATTATAAAAAGAATCATCCAAATCGAAGAACCCAGTCCAAAATTATGCCTGATAGAATCGGTTAACGGACCAGAATTCAGAGGGTGAGTGATCAATATCCCTCATGTTGCTACCCTTAGGGGTGGATTTCATCTTTTAAATTCAAATGGGACCCCCTTCGAAGAAAGAATTATCGGAATCGGACGCCTCAGTAAAAAGTTATGCGTGATCATACATAAAATAAAATGAAATATACGGGTCGACTAGAGAACCTCCTCCTTTTTGGTTTCGTCGGTTAAAAATTGAAAGTTAAACCAAAACAATTACATGTACAAGGTTTTTAGCATTTTGGAATAAAATGGTACTATAAAAACACTTTATTTGGTGTTTTTGCACAAATTAGTGCGCATGGGGTTTTGTAGACATTTTTTGTGATAAGACCAGTGTGGCGCGGGTGGTGCAACTCGCGACAGACGCTTTCCGATTGTTACTGCAGGATAACGTAGATATGAAAAATTAAAACACATTTTTACTCATTTCATCTACTTTCTAGAAATAACAAACATTTGAGAATGTTTCCCTTTTCAACAAACATCGTTTGTCAGACTCATAGTCTTCAAGAAATGTGTATCCCAACAAATTCTGATTTTATCCTTTACCACATATCTATTCTGTATTCGATCTAATAGAAATGAACTATTATGTTAAGGAACTTTTATTTTCAGTTTGTTTTAATTAATTTTTTACACAATGTAATTGAACTATACCACTATAAAGGTAAAAATGGAACCAACTCCGAAACGTGAAACCATATATGAAATGGAAAGCTTCAATTAAACAAGTTTTGCTTCTTGAGTGATAATAATTCTGCCTAGTATAAAATTGCCACCAAACACGTAATTCCGATAAGGAAAGTAAACATTCTTTATTATTTTTATCTAATTTATTTGTGATATTCGAATCAATAGAAGCTAAATCCAACACTAACATGAACATGATGAAGCCGTGAACAAACATATTGCCTGGATGCCATTATCTTTGTTATTTTAATTTGATAGCAAAATGTTTTAGATTTTTCATCGGAAAAAATTTACTATTTCAATAAAAACTGAGTTCACATGATTAGTCCTATGACTGGTGTAACCATTTAATTTTCTTCTAATTTATTGAAGAATTTCAGTTATTTAGCGCCTTCAAAGTCCTTCACAATAGTCCACGATTTTCGGTAGCAGAAAATGAAAACATTGAATTAACCAATGACAAATGACTGGTGTGAAGACCGCTGCCATTTTGTAGCTGCGGTTTTCAGATAGCTGCGGTTTTCAGATAGCTGCTAAATAACCAGTGGCATCGGAAAAATAGGAAAACATTGAAGTAAACTAAAAACACTCCACTACGATTTCCACAAACAAAAAGAGGTTTACAAAACCCACGACATGTGTTTCACTATAAAACTAAATTACAATTACTGGCATTCGATATAAATAATAGGAGCAGGTAAGTTATGACATATGGTGGATGCGCCTGGTTTTCGATTTCGGAGGTTTATGGTAGTTGTCGGGCTACAAACACTATCAAAAATTAGTCTCGATTGTAGCGCGATGCAATACATGTTCAAGCGCCGAATTAGAGGAATCTTTTTCAAGGGAACTGTACGCTGAGAAACGCAATTAGCATGCGTGTTACAGCAAATAAGCCATGACTGGACGGTTGGCAACGTCGCAATCCAACTATCGCTCGTATTCAGTTGTTCAAGATACTCTTATGAACAAGCAGTCAAAGCTATGGATAGATTTCGCGCATAAACTGGTAGGTTTGCTAAAGCAAAAGTTGAAAAAAGGAAACATAAATTGTCTGAATTGTGTAAGGCTCGAAATACTAACAAAAAACAGTCTAATGGGAAATGATGTGTGTGAAGGAAATCGCATCGTTAATCTCAAAGAACTTGGGAAAAATTTGAAGTGTCGGAACTGCCACCAAGTTTTGAGTTTCCTGTGGCGACAAAAATTACGGGATTGAGTACAATTTCTGGTCAATTATATTTGAATGATGTACAAGTCGATTCACAAAATTTAGTAGATTGTTTGGTAGCATTTAAATAATTTTTAAATTTATCTACAACTCCAAATCTACTCGTTGCGCATAATGCGAGATTCGATGTACCTAGATTATAAGAGCAATCATTAATAATAATTTAATAGAAGATTTTACCATGATAGCAGGATTTGTGATAGCTTAATTATTTAAAAAAACGTTTTCAGATCGAAAAGGGCCAGGAATATTCCAGCTATCAAAATTAGCCAAAGATTCAATACCAAACGAAACATCAGTTAATTTCCACGAAGCGATGTATGATGTACAAATTTTACAGAAATTAGTTCGTTTTATTGGTAAAGAGTCAGACTTATCAACAGACATGAAATCATATAAAGAATGTATTTCAGAGCGACTTGAGAACGAAAGAATATCTCGTAATTTACCCAATTTAAGTGCCTTAAAAAATGTTATATCACGGGATTTATTGAAAAAAATTGCGCAACAAAATATAACATACCATTTTCTGAAACAAATGTATCACGATGAAGGAGAAGAACTGTGGTTAATCACATGACTGAAAAATTGGAGAATGGAAAACCTAGAGTTACTAAAAATAGAAAAGCATTGACTAAAATCATTGATGAATTGAAAATAAATGTTTAGTCAATCAAGTGATAACTTAGTATAATAGTTAAGAATAAATAATATTACATTCATTGTTGTTTATATTTTTTGTAGATTTATACGTTATATTTTATTAGCCTGTTAGAAATCTGAATAATTTTTGTTTATGTTCAAAAATATTCGAATTATGTTATACGTACATGTGTTGTACAAATGTATGAATACAATAAAGTTTATGCACTGGTTTTTGCCGTTACTCGTTAAAACTACATTTTATTTTATATCTATTCCCATTGTAATAAGTTTAAAATGCATCAGTATAAATTAACGCAATAATTCACAATTATTATTCATAACTATGTGCCTTCCAAAACACAGTTCAATTCAAAACAGCAAGACCCTCGCGCTCTCGTTTGTTTGAATCACCAGCGATCGCTTGAGGCGTTGCCACGATTCTCAGCCTTCACCATCTTGCACTTCTCATACGCAATAATTTAGAAACTTCTTATAACAATAAATAAATAACTGTATGGCTACGCCTCTTAAAGTTTTTATAAAATTTGTTACGTACCTTTCAATAATATACTAGTTTTTCAAAAAGATCTAAATGGGGGGTTTTTAGTTATGCCTTAAAATGTGGTGTCCGCGGTAGTTACGTGTTAAACGTTGCAACTTTGAAGCCTTATATCTCGATTTCGGTGTGGTAAATGATTCCAAAAATGTAATATGATACAGGTAATAATGTTAACTAAAAGTGATATGAATATAAACGAAATCTGATTGGAAGTGGATTTCACGACAACTACCTTTTTTTTCGTGAATTTTTGCAATTTTCTATTTATTGAATACAGTTTCAATTTTGTGTTGATAAATTGTGGATTATTATTTTTCATGGGACGCATTAAAATAGATTTGTTCAATTCAGTATTCATACAGAAAATGTTTTTTTTTTAACTTTTAAAATTTTTGGGATTCTACAAGTAATTCTAGCACGTTGGGCTTATATCATTTTTGAGAAACTTCTAAAATAAGCATTTGGAGATTTCATTTTTCGTGGGTTGATGATTCTAATAATTTTTTATTTCAGTAGGCACTTGATTCGAAAACGCATAAAAGTGCGTTTCATTTTTGTAATTTGAATTTTTGTCGGGAAAAATATACAATATTTTCCAATACATTTAGATGATGAGATACGATTTCAGAAAAACAGTACTTTGATATAAATTCATCATAGCGATTGCAGATATACGTAATATTACTAGATTGAGTTTTTACACAGTATTAATTTTTGGTATTTTCATTATAGGCAAATAAATCAAATTGGGCATTTTTTAGAGCATGATATGAATCAGATTAGATACAGATAGACATAAGACAAGTAAGATAATCAATTCTTTCGCAGATTGAAATCGAGATCATTTTTTGAAGAAATATTAAATGGGAATTATTTAGTAAGAATCCGAAGTGAATAAATATTTTCATAGACGAAATTATGATTAGAAGTTATGAATTATTTTTCGGAGAAGTGAGTAATTCTTCTCAATAAAAGTTATGTTGCTGCCGAGTGGCAGATTGCGAAATCTTCGTGTAGTGACGGAGATATATTTATTTTATATTATTTTGTGTATTCGTAGAATTGAATAATTTTGTACTTGTTTTTGAATATTAATTTATATCTCCTACAATCTGGTTATCGTGAAATGTATCTTAGAGCTACCGACCCCACTTTAAGGCCCCTATGGCCACAGAGTTATGACATACTTAATTACCTAATATCGTAATTAAGTGATTATTGGACGAAATATTATTCAATTTCTAGTATACAGATTTAAAATTAATCTTGTTATTTAATAAATATTGTGAATTCTTGTCTTTTTAATCTCTAATCTTTCTAGGAGATTGAGTTTTTGACCCTTCTTTTCTACATGCAAAAGTTCAAAGTCATTAGCAAAGCAATGCTTTTCTGTCAGGAGATGGTTAGCGAAAGTTGAATTAGATTTGCCCTTGATGAAACTGTTTCTATATTCGGATATGCGTTGCTTGAAAGTTCTACTTGTTTGTCCTATGTAAAAACTGGACAAGTACCACAAGTAGTTTATATACTCCAGATTTGTCGGACTTTTCAATTCGATCTTTGTTGTTTTTAATAAATTTTCCCAAAGTATTATTTGTTCTGTAAACAATATTAATTTCTTTGTCTTAAATAATTAGAAATTTTCTCTGAAGGTTTGCCGAAATAAGTAATAACCCTGAAATTTGACTTTATATTTGAATCGTTTGGATAAGCTTCCTGAATTGCTTTTTTATAGACTTTTTTCGATAGAACTCAGTCAACTAAACTTGAGTTATATCCGTTATTAGCTGTAATTTGTTTAATTATATTTAATTCTTTAATAAAATTATCTTCTGACAGAGGAACATTCAATAGTCTGTGGATCATACTATTATATGCGGCTACTTTGTGTTGGTAAGGATGAGTCTAAGTACTAGGTATGTATTGTAATATCTGTATACGAAGGTTTTGAAAAATTTAAAATCGTGTTTATTGTTTATTTTCGTTATGGTCAAATCTAATTAAATATTTTATCTTATTAGATTTAATTACAGTTCGTCTAACACAAAATTATTTCCAATTTAATAATAATTTTTATTCTTCTAGTAAAGCGTTAATAATCCTTCAAGTCCGTTACTAAAAATTTTCATAGTAAATCTCGAAAGTAAAATTCATAACAACCCGTTGATAAGAAACTTCTTATACTGGTATAGATATGTAGACGACATCTTATGTTGCTTTGTTGTAACTGATAGAAAATTGAATAAATTTTTTGACTTCATTAATGGTATTCATCGCTCAATCAAATTTACAAAAGAAATTGAAATTAATGATTCGATAAACTTCTTAGATTTGACCAAAATAAACAATAAACACGATTTTTCAATTTTTTAAGACATAAAGATTTAATATTGGTTACAGAATAAATAATACTTTGGGAAAATTTATTAAAAACAACAAAGATCGAATTGAAAAGTCCGACAAATCTGCAGTATATAAACTAACTTGTGGTACTTGTCCCAGTTTTTACATAGGACAAATAGGTCGAACTTTCAACCAACGCATATCCGAGCATAGAAACAGTTTTATTAAGGGCAAATCTAATTCAACTTCCGATAACCATCTCCTGACTGAAAAGCATTGCTTAGCCAATTACTTTGAACTTTTGCATGTAGAAAAGAAAGGTCAAAAACTCAACCTCCTAGAAAGCTTTGAGATTAACAAAGTCAAGAATTCACAATATTTATTATATGACCAGATTAATTTGAATAATTCGCCCCTTTTGAATTGAATAATCTTTCGTCCAATAGTCACTCCACTTCAAAAAGCTATAGTATCGTATAGTATAGTTTTGTAAACCAAAAACATTTTTTATTTGTAAAAATCGTAATGAAGTGTTTTTAGTTTACTTTAATTATGAATTTTCATCAAGTGTCGGCCGCGTCTATTAAAAAAATATGTAAATATTGCATAACCCATTAACCGATTCATTTAAAATCTGATTAGTATATGAGCACGAGGTAAGTTACGTGTGAGAGTGTATTAATAGCCATTACATGATCGTTGCATAGACTATTTTTTCTACGACCAATAAATGATAAAATAAAAACAAGAATTTCTGGTGGTGTACAATATAATTCTTCACTGCCTCGACATACTTATAGGTACTTTTGACACGTTGTGATTGAATGTCAATTAAAATTAAATGTCAAGCAAGTATGTAGAAAATTCGTTTCATAATGAAAAGTACGTGTTTTTATTGGCCAAAATCTGTTTCGAAATCAAAATCCGTGTTAAAATGGTCAATATTAATAAATCGGTAGCAAATATTTAATTCGGGTATTATAATACGGGAGTAGAAAATAGTATATTATGCAACGATTATGTATTAATAACCATTACATGAGAGTTGCATACGCTATTTTTTCTACACCCGATAAATAATGAAGAACTATAAATATTATATTTATATTTGTATTGAACACAATAACAGTAATTACTCGTATTTCTATAAAAAATTCTACAAAATTGTAATTAATGGTATTACCTCGGGTATTACCATGAATATAGGAAAACTATAAACATTCTATTTATATTTATATTGAACATAATAATTGTAATTAATCTGATTTCTTAAAAATATTAAGATTATTTGTGCAGTTTGAAAAGTTTATTCCAGGTCCCACTGATCTGGAAGTGGAAGGAATATTTACATTTATTTCATTATTGCTAGTCTCAACAAATTCAATATTGTATTGGAAATGCTGATTTTATTCTGAACGAATTTTCAATGTAGCCTTCCGCCACTGAATTGGATTTCTAGCCACCATGACGTTTTAATGCAGTAATATCACCACTGGCATCAACTAATACGGTTGCAGATGTCCTTCGAAAACAATGCCCTGTATATAAATTCGGATCAGGCAGATTTAAATATGTTGCTATTTGCTTCCCTAAATTACCAAATCTATTAATACCAATGTTTTGAATTGTGCATTTTCCATTAAAATAATTAACGAAAAAAGAAGGGGTGGGGCAAATTTTTGGCCGTAGATTCATATATTTTTTACTAATTTCGTAGTATTTTCCGGTAATTGTAAATGTTCGTTGTACTTTTGTTTTAGTTTCTACCACATAAACAATTAAGATTCCATTCATATCTTTGACATTTTCACATTTTAGGTCATGTAGTTCATGCCTTCGACATGCTCCCATTATTCCAAAAATCAATTCTAGCGCCTTAGCCCGCTTCGCCACGAGTTAACTTATCAAGTTTTCTCGACAGTAATGAAATATATCATGCATGAGTCGAATGGAAAATGTAATCATGACAAAATTTAAAAAAAATGAAATGTTAGGTAGATACTTACTTACTTTTATAAATAAAAACTTTTCATCGGGTGCTTCGTCGATAAACGTTTTTATTTGTTCAGGTGAAAATATTTTGATTGATTTTTAATAAAGCTTGTAGCTTCTTATATTTAGAAATGTCTATATTATGGTTGATATTTACCAACGATTTTATTATTGAATAATGTGTCCATGTTTCATAGTTTCCATCAATTCTTGAAAATAACAATCGAAACATTTTCGTAGAATGTCGAAATATTATTTGTATTTCTCCAACCAATAAACCGTTGATATAGTTTTTCGTATTCTTTCTTAGATTTTTGTGGTAAAATATTTTGTACTGCATTTTCTGCTTTCTCCGATATGTGTGGAGGAGTCGATGGTAATTCTTCTATATCGCTGATATCAGACATTTTGATAATATGATTATCGAAGTTTAGCTATATTCTACGAAAATTTAATACCTACTGATTTTGACAAATAACACAATTAGATAGGATTCTAGGACAAACGTCAAATGCACAGCATGCTTGATTGAAAAATTATGGGTTTCAATTGATTAAAAATCTGTATCGTTATGAAAAATCTGTATCTTAATGGATCTCATTATGAAACGGATTATGGGCATATAAGTGTATTATTATAGTACGGGTGTAGAAAAAATACTTAATTCACTTCGACATAACAGGAGTGGAGTGAAAGGCAACATTCTTGAATATAAAGTGTGGCATTTTAGGATAAAAATTGTCTTTTTAAGGTATAAACATTGAAATGAACTTTAGTCATTATTAATTAGTAACAATTCACCAGAAAAGGTGTATAGTTAGTGATTAAAGAAAATGTATTGGGGATATTTTCCTTAAACCGAAATATGTAGCTAACTCCATATTCAAGCGATGATTGAGAGACTACAATGAATCATCTATTAATATGGACGACTCGCGAGCTGTCGACGGAGGCAGTTTATCGAAATTTTTAAAAATATGGTTTAGATATACCGAAATATTTAGCCAACTCCTTCCTTATGGAGTGACTGGCAGACACGATAATGAACATATCCTATGAATATGAACGACTCGCAAGCCGTCCACGCGAGTTGGTGTAATGAAATTTTGAAAAATATGTTTTAGGCATACCGAAATATTCAGCAATTCAAATACAAAGAAGCAAAAAAAACCTTGATAAAAAAATCTCTTGGAAAAAAAGACATCACACTGAAATAATAAACAGAAACAGAAACGAAAACCCTCTGGAACTTGGTAAATAAAAAAAAGAATAAACTAAAAGTCAACAACGGAGTGAAATAAAAAAATTTGGAGAATATTTCGCCCGCTCAGTCGTAAACCAGATCAACTCTCTCAACTTCCCTCACTCGATGTTTTTCACACCTGTGAGCGAAAGCGAAACAAAAAGAATTATTCTCAACCCAAAAAAGAAACACTCTAGTAGTATTGACGAAATACCAGCGATAGTACTTGAAGAGTGCTGTGATGAAATTGCGCCTCCTTTGACAAATATAATCAATGCCTCAAGGAACTCAAAGTTTCGAAGGTCATCCCGGTTTTCAAAAAGGGGGACCCATATAACATAGAAAACTATAGGGCAATATGCCTTCTCAGCTGTTCAAAGGTAATGGATAATATGATCAGATGACCCAGTACCTTGACTCCAAAAACATCTTAACCCCATGCCAGCATGGGTTCCGACACGATTGTTCTATAGAAACAGCATCAATAGAACTAGTGCAGTACGTTCATGACAACCTAAACAAAGGCCTCAGCGTCCAGGAAGTATTCCTCGATCTCTCCCGGGCGTTCGATACAATAAATCCATTTTTTTGCGAACTAAAATGGAGTCCATGGGGATCAGAGGTCCAATCAACTCATGGCTTATATCACATGTCACAGGTAGAACACTTAAAGTCAAGATTGATAATGAACTATCAAACCAATTTGATATCGATTTAGGCACACCGCAGGGGGAACCCTAGGCCCATTATTCTTGAATTTTCATTAATGACATGCCAAATTACATTGAAGATGGTAAAGTAATAATCTATGCCGATGACACTTCCATCTTAATAACTGCAAAATCCGACACAGAAATGAAAACTAATAATCTGGTCAAAATAGACATTCACCCTTGCATAAATTCCCAAAAAGCTGAAAATTTACATGAACGTTAGGGACACCATTATAATGAAATTGTGAAAAATCCCCTACGATCTCATGTGCGCAAGGTCAAAGTTTGCAAAAATGGGTTTTTTGGATTTTTTAGCCAAACTGTCAGTTTATGATCAAAATAGCTCATATAAAAAAATTGTAGATCATGCAATTATCTACAAAAATTTCCCCTACACTTTTTTTCCTAAGACTCACCATTTTTGAGAAAAAGGGATTCTAAATTTTACTAAAGTTGTATTCTCCGTATTATGCTCACATTTCCATGTCACCTATGAGGTAGTGTACTTGGCGCGTTTTTTTAACGTGGTTTCCCCTGTAGGCCTACTCCACGGTCTATTTTACTGAAGTTTAATGGAATGTCAAGTCTTCTTATTCAACTTCTTCTTCTCTTCCTCCATCTTCTTCGCTTCATCTCGAGGACGACCGGTTTTACTCCCAGTGGTCGGTTTTAAAAAGGAAACATAACAATCATTATGATACCTACCTCAGCAGCAACTAAATCATCTTCAAAGCCGATGCGAGCAACAACAGTTTTTGCTGTGTCATCAGAACGAGCCTAGCTACTTTCAGAACAGATTCTTTGAATGAAAGTGTAGTAACTTTACAAATTCTACGCCGAAATTTATGTGCTCGTTTCTTTTCATATTCTTCATTTAATTCATCGCCGCAAAAGAAGAAACAATTTTTAAGACAAAAAGCTGATTCACTTACGCGTGCTCTAGTACGAGGAGGACTTATTTTAGATGTACTGCTTGTTCCTCTTCATGTTGTCTTTTCACTGCAGCAATATACTCTTCCGAGTGTAGTTTTTACGACACTGCACATGAATTGTCACTGATTTTTGGTCTTTTAGGTAGGCAGTAAATTCATCACCTCTTTCAACACTTGCGTCAATCAACGTCTTCATGCCACGATCAACAGTAACAATTTTATTGGCAGGCAAAGGTTTATTTCAAATGAAGCAAAATTGCGACATATTTTAAAAACTGAATAAAGCTCAAACTTTAGTAGAGAATATTAGCAATAACCACATGTTTTCACTACGAGGGAACGTTCAAGACTAACGGTATTTCGTTGGGACCCTAGAAAAAAGAGCAGGTAGACGGGCACTGTCAGGTAGACAATTGAACAGCAAACAGATGTTGCTCAAGGCCACATGGTCACGTAAAATGAGGGACTGGGTTTCTTTTCAGTTTTTATTTTCAGAATTATCATACTATCATTCAATATTAATGTATTAGTCACGCAGACTAATAGTTTTACTTATATTATGCGTCCAATGATGTACATAGGCAGCGTAGTCATGCATATTATGGAGAATACAACTTTAGTAACTTTTAGAATAGCTTTTTCTCAGAAATGGTGAAACTTAAGGAAACAAGTGTAAAACAATTTTTGTAGATGATTGCATGATCTACAATTTTTGTCTGAGCTATTTTTATCATAAAACTAACCGTTCGCTAAAAATAAAAAAAACACATTTTTGCGAAGATTGACCCTGCATAAAAATTTTTGCACTCAAAGGATCGATGGGGACTTTTTACAATTTTGTTATAATGGTATCCCTAACGTTCATGTAAATTTTCAGCTTCTTGGGAATTTATGACAAGGTACCCCTATTTTTCGGGCTAACTTGACCGGGTTAACTCGGTCATTATTAGCTTCACAAAATGGTGTGAAAAGAATCATCTCATCAACAATATCGGGAAAACAGTATGCTTAGAATTCACGAACAACCTTAAACCTGAAAACCACCTAACGCTTCAAGTTAATGATACCAATCTCGTAACAAAGTCCTGCACAAAATTCTTAGGAACTCGATTATAAATTGAACTTTAATGAACAGGTAGATTCCATCTGAAAAAAACTAAACCAAAGTATACAACGTCACCTCACTAAACACTTAATGAACATATATTATGCACTAGTTTACTCTGTATTACGCTGCAATATAGCCGTACGGGGAAGAGCAACAGGAATAAATAGAGTGTCCGTATTGCAAAAGAGAATCATCAGACTGATATTCAACCTGAAATACAATGAAACATCCTATACCTTTATAAATAATGGTATCATGACTTGCACCCGTATCTACCTATTCAAATTGATGTGTTACACTCACAACAACCTCCACAAATTCATAAAAAACAAGGATGTCCACAATTATCCAACCAGGAAAAATCAAAACATTCATTTAAGTAACCGTCAGGTCTAACTACATAAAAATCACCCTTCCCAGCGAGCACAAAAACATCTCAGAGATGTTAAAAGTACGATAAAAAAATTGCACAAGTAACCACTCAACTTAGTTATCGAAATGCGCATATAGTTTTGAAGTGAGTAAGTGTGGTGAAGGGATAATTTGATTTTGATTGTGACACCACAGCGTCTAGCCAGCTTTTATTAAAAGTACGACAAAAAAAAATCCTACCAAAATTCCAACTTTAAATCTATGAGAAAAAGTTGATTCAAGTAACTCGATCCATGAGAAATTTTCCTCCGAATTGAGTAGTAGCTGCTTGTAATACCCATTTGTCGCATTGGAGAAAACATGAAGAGAATATAAATAAAGCTCGAATTCCAATCCAAATAAACCGACTTCGCAAATAATGCAAAAGGTCAACTGCATGCATTTTTGGCTTATCTCCAAATTCCGATTGCAGTAGTTGCATCATTTACAATTATAATATTACTCGATTTAGAAGAAATAAGCAATGAAAAATTACAAACTAACATAACCCAATTATACCGGATGGGATTCATGCATTTTTTTGGCATCAGTTTATAATAATGGAACCCGGTTGAGTCATAAGATCGGCAGGCCCTGGGTGTCGATACTTCTCATAATTTCAGAACAAAACGTTTGTATGAAAATTGGTCCTCAAATGCTTTTTGGCTGATATACTGATCGAAGCTGCGCCAAAAGTCTCGATTTCCATTGAATAATCGAAAACTGCTTTATGATAAATGATGAAACAAATATGAAGCATTAACAAGGATTTTTTTGCGGGTCCTCTTACCTACCACGAAGCTTTAAAAATAGTTTTAGTGATATTGTACTGGGTCCGTTTTTATCGAAAATACTCGGATAAATTAAGGTCCGTTTAATACACTTCGAAAATACAATACAATAATGCATGATTACTCTCGTTTCGGACGTCCATCGTACTTAATGGATTTGAAAGTTTTTCACGACGTTTCAGGTGAATACTGCATTCACTGGAAGACGATTCAGGTGAATACTATATTCACCTGAAGACGATTGCAGATACAAGCAATCGAAAAGTCGTGAAAAAATTTCAAATCCATTAAGACGATGGACGTCCGAAACGAGAGTAATCAAGTATCACATCGTCTACAATCTTCAAACAAACAATAATGCACTCTGACAATAAAATACTCAATCACAGTTTACTACTAAAATATACCGTGTACCGCTCTGCACTAAATACACATTCACTTGAACTCTCTAATGTTAATTGTTACTTGATGTCCTGAGGTACGCCCGATGTTATATACAATCGTTTCTACTATCCAGCAGTTTCCGGTACTTTCTTGTCGATTCTTTCGATGTCATTCGATGGGAAAGCGCAGCATGGCATCAACTAGTCAGCCGCCACATTCCTGGAAATCCTTCTGAATGAAAAACCGTTACATCGTCTGTCCTGTGCGAGATAAACAACGCAGGGGCATACTGTACTTATTTTCAAATCACTACCACCCTCTAATTTTGATCGACCCAATCAAAAGCCATTGGTTCACCATGATAAGGCTTCAGTGAACAACCTTCATCTTAGTCGTAGGGCTGCGGATTCTCAAACCACGTCGTTGATCCTTTTCTTCACCTCGCACGGTTCTTCCCAAAATGGTTCTAAGGGTCTTTTCCTCTACAATCTAACCTTGGCGCTTATCTATAGATTTCGGATTTGCCTCGGGCGCCACCTTCTGTTTATAGTAGGCAGGCCACTTGCTCGAGGCAGCCTCAGTGAAGAAATAATCCTCCTGGGGTCACTATGGTACTTACAAATCCAACGGGATCAGAACTTTACTTACCCTCAACTGGGAGAGTTTCTTTTATAGCGGTTTTATCCCCTACTTCTATCCCTGAGCTGCGCGAATCAAAGTGGGGCGAATCCAGAGAACAACGGCCCAACTGACAGATTGTATGTGTTTCAGCTAACTACCTGAATACGAAGTTTACGCGCACGGCACACCTCTTGAACTGTTTCCCTATTAGAACTTATTATCACCGGTCCTTCGTCACGTAGGCAACACAGTTTCATTACTTAACTACTCCGATATCTCGCGTGGTATTTCGGGGCTTATACGAAACGGTACTGATCTTTATATCGCGCTATGAAGTGCACTTCAGTTAATAACCCTCTCTCCTAACTATTTTACGCGCCTAACCATTAACTTGCGATTTTTCAGATACCTTATACCTTGCCTATTATAATTACCGATTTCAATTCTACTTAGGGCTTTTGGTTGTTTACAAAAAACGGTAACTTCGTTACGTGGTGTTAGTTTCGGAGATACAATTGTTTTCCCACGTGGATTATACACCCATACCTCCTGGCCACCTTCTTTGAATCGCCCTGAATTAGCTTTCAAATCATAACGAACTTTCATCCTGTCACTTGCCAGTATCAACCTCTTCCACCCTGCTGTAGTATTCGATTACTCTTGCACCTGTGATAACACAGCTTTAAGTCCGGTATGAACAGACAAATTGGATTTGAACAAATCGCTGCCTTCAACTTGCTTTCTCACTTTCGATGAACCAGTAAACGTTTATTAATTTCTCGGAGGTCGTTGGGGCATTACAGAGACCAAAAGGCTGTATCAGTGAACTGATACAGTCCGCTATCAGTAGTAAACACAGTCTTTTCCTTATCGTCTTCGTGTATACCCACTTGCCAGTATTCGCTCTTCAAGTCCAATGTGGAAAACAATTGTGAGCCTGCCAATGTGGTCAGTGTGTCGTCGATTCGGGGTAATGGATAGCTGTCCTTTTTTGTGGCGTCATTAATTTTCCTATAATCTACACATAATCTTGTAGATCCATCCTTCTTGGAAACCAGTACCACTGGGGCGGACCATGGACTCGATGATTCTTCGATAACGCCATCTTTGGTCATTTTCTCCACAAGCTTTTCCAAATGAATCTCATGGCGGCTTCATATTCCTTCGGTGAAAAATGATTCAAGGTTTTCTCGATGGTTCTCAGTATGTCATCAGCTGTGTCTCTTTTATTAATCAAGCAATCCTGTATTCATGCCAGTATTGCAGTAGCAATTTACATACGTCAAATACAACTAAGTAAAGATACAAAACATTCAGGTTATGTGCTGAAATATAAATTAAAATCAAAGGACAAGTACTCATTAAAACTATAAAAGCTATATTCCATCAGACACTTTTTAACTTTTTTTTTCAAGTGAATAAACCTTAATGTGTTTTGGTAAAACATTAATAAATTTTATTGCCCAATATATCGGGCCATCCTGATACTTATTTAGCCGGCAGTATATAGGAACAATATAGCCGCAGTTTCATATTTTGTAGCTGTGTGGTGGGCTCTTTATGTACCAATGTTTCTCTTGATATACAAGAGGTTTTCCAGAATAAAAAGAGATGGAAGTGTAAGCACTCCCATGCTCCGGAAAGCCCCCCTGCAGTCTTCTCGGAATCTCAAACCACTCATTGATCTAATCGCCTTTCGCTGTATTCCAAACAGACGCTGTGCCCCAGCTGCATGGCCCCAGGCAAGTATTGCATAAGAAAGGTGTGCATGGAAAGTTGCAAAGTATGTTGTTCTAAGAATTCCGACAGACACTTTATCGGCTAGGTTACGAATTAAATACAGGTCTTTTAAGAGTTTGGAAGCTACATGGTTTATATGGGTGTCCCACTGGATCTACATATACCCCCAGAAATTTAGTGCCCCCAGTGTCAGAGTTCACACTTCCCAATTCCCTCATGGAAAATACAACTCGCGTTGTTTTATCTGCATTTAGATATAACTTATTAGGATTAAAGCAACTTACTGCCTCTGTTTGTGCCCCCACGGAACCAGCCATTGAACCCTCAAGAGTACCTGCATCCACAGATATTGTTGTGTCATCGGCAAAAAGTGTGAACTATGATTCCGGATTGATTAGTGGTAAATCATTGAAATAAATAAAAAAAAGAATTGGTCCCAGAATGGAGCCTTGAGGTACTCCTATATTCAATTCACACATATCTGAGTTCTCACCAGCATACTGTACTAGTTGATGTCTATGAGTTAGGTAATATTTTAATAGTTGTACACTTTTAGGACAAAATTCATAGGCTTCCAGTTTTTGTAGGAGAATTTCGTGGTTCACACAGTCGAAGGCTTTGCTGAGATCACAAAGCAAAACTGTCCTATACGGCAGATTATGGAAGCTGTCGTAAATCCCCTGGAGTAAGTCCATTATGGCCAAGACTGTATTTTTGTCCTTCCTAAACCCAAATTGATTTTCATTGAATAGGTTGTGTGTTTCAAAGTACTGAATCATTTGAGTTGACATAAATTTTTCCATGACATTGGAAATGATGGGGAGCAAGGAAATGGGTCTGTAATTTTCCAACATATCTGGGTCACCTTCTTTAAATAATGGGATCACCATAGCATTCTTAAGAATAGATGAGAAAGTATTTTCGCTGAAACACTGGTTAATAAGTTTTGTCAAAGGTGGTATAATTAGATTTTTAATTGTTTTGACTAGTTTTATGCTGATACCAAATGCGTCACGACTGTTTTTATTTTGAATATTGTCGATTATATCTCTTACTTCATTAAAGCTTACTTCACGGAAAGAAAATATATCATTAAAGTTTTCATTTTTAACATAATTTAAAGGACCAGTATTTGAGTCGGGAATGTTCTCTGTGATAGTCTGAGCAATATTCGAGAAATATTCATTAAAGCTAGTAGAGTTAAGTTTGCTTATTGTTAGTGTGTTCTTCTTCTTATTATTCCTGTTTTTATTTATCATTTTCCACATTTGTTTGATAGAATTGTTCGAAGAGCGAATCAAGTTGTCTCAGTAATCTTAGCCTCACGGATTTTGTTTTTATAGAGTTTTTTGTATTGTTTATAGATGGTTTTACTGTTAAAATCATTGTATTGCTTTTGTATTTCCCCAAGTAATCTTAAATGCTCTCTCATATCCTTCAGCTCTTCGCAAAACCAACCAATATTATCAGAGTTGTCTGATCTTACAATATATTTCTTCTCCGGAAATGATTTGAGGTAAGAGTTTTCTAACACTGTCATTAGGTTGTTAAATTTTGTGTTAACATTAATATCGTTATCACTAACAAAGTCCCAGGAAACTTCTGAGATCAGGTTATAAAAATATGATAGACCTCTTTGCGTGATTGGTCTACATACCTTTTTGAATGGTGAAAAATCCCTCTGGTTCCCCCAGTCACTGAAAGTTCAACGATTTGTCCCCTATGGTCAGAGATAACAAGGTCCATAATGGTTGTGGTGTGAACCTCAGTGCTGCCGCTCACAAAGATGTTGTCTAAGCAGGCATCTTTGTGCTTCTCGTTGCTTCAAATATTGTTTGCCTTAGACCGAAGCCCGCAAGGGTGTCACCCAGGAGCACCGAGGCAACCTCGCCGTACCAAAGTGCACATTAAAGTCGCCCGCCAATGCGACATTCTTATTTATTTCAAGAGAATTCAATACTCAACTCATGCCCATCAAAAAGGTGTCAAAACTACCCGAGGGGGATCTATACAGAGCTAAGACATATAAATTAAAATCCTTGAAATATATACATGAATACTCAATACACTTTTTACACTGATATCCGCCTGTTTTGCAGTCTGCTACCCATTCAACTGGCTCGCATGAGTTTCTGCATGTGCCGGAAGATGTCCTAATTCCTAATGAATCAGTAGGCTGATCCTAACTATATGAAATTGGGGTTGACCACCTGTATACCGGTTTCGGGTTTTTTGCCCCTCAAAAGTACTGGGTATGTCTTGCAGACAAGAACTGCGTACCCGAAAGGTCTGATACAAATATTTCGACTGTGGCAAACAGTTAATTCATATTTCTCTGCTTCGCAGAAAGCATTTACAAAGTTACCTCTTATTGAGAGGCTTTGCACGATTATGCATCTGATATAATCCAACGTTCGTTGAGGCATTAGCAAGGAAAGTTGTTGTTTTTTATGTATATTTTTATCCACTTCACACTAATCCCTATATTCGGGGTGAGTTTTCCTGATTTAATCGGGTAATGCTTGCGCTTGAGTTGAGATGGCGAGCGCAAAAATAGAAATGTTGTTTGTTTTCCAAATAAAAATATGTCCCATGATATGTCGACGGATGATAATTTCAGAATCAATAAATACATTGTGAAATCTACCTTTGAGACTGGTCCCCCTTGATGTTCGTCATGAACGTAACTTAAAAATAAATAGTGTTACAGAATTAGTAAGTCCGCCCCTGTTCTCGCACGTACCAGAATATGCGGGCTGTCGGGAATTTTCAATGACGTCATCAAAACATCGAGAAGAAGCCAGACGTTTCGAGAACCGCTCGAATGTTCGAGAAGGAAGAACGAGGGCATATAAGTCGTGCGATTCACGGACGCGGCAGACAGTCTTGTGAATATTGTTGTACAGGAAAAGAAAGTAGTTCAAGGTGAAGTCTATTTAGTGCAGTGCATTTCGAGTTGTAAACAAGTATTGTATTGTCAGAGTGTATTATTGAGTTGTATTTCAAAGTGGAATAAAACGGACATTGGAATAATTCGAATATTTTAATACAAATAAAAACGAATCCCAGTTTCGTAACAATATAAACTTTTCTTGGGCGGCATTCAGAGAGATTTGGGGACCGACATTTTTCTTTTCAGCAGTAAAATAATATAAAATATAAGATATTCAGAATACTTATAACTAATATCCCTAAAACGTTTCATGAGACGCAATAAACTATAGATTATTTGAAATTTTGTAGTAAAAGCAGTTTTCGAATGGATATTTGGTATATTGTTTTTCTCCACGAATTTGCCAGACTCTCTGTTCCATTTTGAGAATAATACACTTGAAAAAAAGTTGATGAACGTCTTTTTTAAACTTTTGCAAATATTCCTCTCAAAATGTCTATAGACTGGTCATCAATAATATTCAGTTATATATGCCATAACTCAATTTTCCGTGAAAAATTGGAAGGATAAAACTCAAAAAATACTGTATATTCTAAAATGTCCATTGCTTAATAATGTCTAATACAAGACTTATTTATATGATAAACAATATTTCACGACTAGTGTAGTCAGAAAAAATATGTGAGCACGGCGAGAAAATATGTGTGACGTTTCCGTTCTGTTTATTTGGAAAGCTAATACAAAAAATGTTGTATGCAACATGTATGCTGGCGCCTCGTCTGTATAGTCCATCCAATATCAATTGCAGAAGCTGTTTCTATAGGGAGCAAATAAAAACTCACTTCGCTAACACGAGCGTATATGCGAAGAAACATAACGAAAAATAATCTGTACTACTTGTATACAGTCTCCGTCGGCACAAAGAGCCCGCTGGTCAACGTGGACTTGAGTGACTGCTGTCTGTTCTACAACCGATTCGTCTGGGCCAATCAAGTCGGACATCAATGCTTGCAGGTGTGTCCATACGATGGGAGGTCATAAATCACGCGTTATATTTGTGTTTTAATAGCTCTGAAAGATTAAAAACCAGTAGCCTCTATGGTCTTGGTGTGTGCCGATCGAAATACGTTTTAGGATATTAAAATATCGAAATAAAATTAGTTATCTCCGCCACTGCTGCTCACAGGATTTCGCCGCAAGACTTTTTTATGCTTCTGCAATTGATATTGGGAAAACTATAAACATTTCGATTCGTCCATCAAAGTCTCATTTTCGAACTTTTTACATAAACTACTACTAGGGTCCCGACATCCTTGATAACATTGAAACGCAAGATGGCACTGATCCAGTGCGCCACGAAAATTGAATTATATGCAACAATCATCACAGTACACTTCATTCATGAAAATTTGAATAGGTAATTTCCGATTTGCCCTGAGGCACCGCCTGATGCACAATTGCGGCGTTGTCTTGCCTACGTGTCCTATTTATAGTTGGAAGCACGAATTACTTATTTGCGTGGTATTTTGTTCAGTTAGGTTAGGTTACATTGGATGCGTTGACGTTCATCGAGTCGGACGTACTAGTGCGTAATTGGACGCCCGAAACAGTCTGTCATATTGAACTGGTTATACTGCATGCGTATAAAACGTCCGTCTATGCCAATAAACGCACGACCTAGTTTGGAACAATCAAACTTTTTGTTTATTCCCGCTCGAAAAAAATTGCAAACGTTATAAACAATTTAGTAAAAAAGGGTGGTTTCGTTTTTCACTATTATCTCAAAAACTATTGCAGATATCTGAAATAGAAAAAGGTCCTTAAAGAGCAGGAAAATTACAAAAAAATCCCACCTTCCGGAATTTTACCACCAATATTTATAATTTTCATTGAGAGGTGAAAATAGGGCTGAAAAGGGGTGATATGGCTTCCGCACGATTCGTTCACTTAAACATTTTTTAAAACCCATTAAATATGAATATTAAGGAACAAAAAAATTCATATACCATTTGGATACATGAATAAACAATAATCCATCGGAAAAAAAAATCGTCATATATCTATTAGTAGTTGTGCTTTTGTTAATTACGTTATTTTTACAAGTTGGAAATTAACATAAAACCCTGATACTGTTCAAACTAAAAACCTGATATTTTTTTCACTTCTTGGATCTATTCTTTAAAGGCTTTAAAAAAGATCCCCGTCGAAAAATAAAAAATAAAATATTTTTCCCCTTTTTTATTAAAGAATTAAAAGCTCAAATTAGGTGTTATTTTTTTTTAAATATCTTGATTATTTCATTTTCTTATTGTTAAAAACTACATGAATTTTTTTTTTAATTTTTCACTCCCTTTGTTTAAATATTTGTTATAAACAAATGCATTGTTTATGAGCAATTTTTTTTTTTTAGAATCTAATCATTGATGAAAATGATATTTTGAAGACAAAAATCGTTTCTTGAAAGAAATTGTATTGCATTTGTTAATTATTTTTTTTTTTAAACTTTATATATATAAAAAAGTGGAAAATCAAATATTTTTTAATTTCCATCGGGGATCTTTTTTAAAGCCTTGAAATAATAGATCAAAGGAGTGGAAAACACCTCAGGCTCTTTCTTATGTTTTCAACTTGAAAAATAACAAAAGCACAACTAATAGATAAATCGCGGATTTTTTTTTCGACGGATTATTGTTTATTCATGGTACATGCATTTTTTTGTTCCTTAATATTAATATTTAATGGGTTACAATTTTTGTTTGTTTAAGTGAACGAATCGTGCTGTGCGCGCGGAAGCCACATCACCAATTTTTAGCCCTATTTTCACCTTTCAAATAAAATAATGTATATTGGTGGTAGAATTCCGGGAGGTGGGACTTTTTTTTAAGTTTACTGCTTTTTATGGAAAAGATCCATAAAGAGCAGCGATTTCAGATATCTGAAATAGTTTTTGAGAGATTTGTGAAAAACGAAACCCCCCTTTTTTTACTAAATTGCTTATAACTTTTGCAATTTTTTCGAACGGGACTTTTTTCATAAAGTTCCTTGATGCGATTACGAGTCGAATAGCAACTTGATCATAATTTTCGGTGAAGACGAACTCGAAAAAAGGCACATGTTGATCAGACTATGTGTGCGATTTACGGGAAGGATAACTAAAATGAATGTATGACTGCTTCCAATGTCCTTAAAATGTTTTTTCTACAGTCCGTTGCGGTAAAATTATCTACATAAAAATTGCAAAATAATTGTCGGGTTGAATTTTTTTCAGCGCTTTGAAAAAAAACGTATTTACAAAATGTCATCCAAATTTGATTATTGGATAACTTTGAAAATCGCAAAAACTATAGTCTGATTCTATTCATAATTGGTATTTTGTATGTAGAAGTTTTTGGGGTCAAGAAATAATTTTTTGGGATTTGGTGCGATTCTATTAAAAATTGTTATCTGGGGGTTAAAGATTATTTTTTTGTCGATATTTACGGCGATTTTTCAAATGTGATTTTAAAAAACCTAAAGATTTTAAAATGCACTGAAAGGAAAATATAATTTCTTTTGATGTGTGTGTAGTTTTTTAGAAATTATAAGGTATTTTTTTTTAAACTATCATTTTACAGGTTTTTTTTAACACGCTATTATTAGCTTCACTTGTAACTAACAACCAATGTAATCAAATCTTGGAAGTCAATTTTAACCTATTTGTAATTGTCGTATCAAAATGAAACTTGGTATGTATATGTAGTTTGGATGACAATACTATAATTTGGTATCTTGGAGCTGATCTGATGATGAGCCAGGAGGTGGATAGTGGAACTCTTTAGTGGCTACCAGTAAAATATGGCGAATGCACTGAGGCCGTTCTCAGCATAATTTACTATTCAAAGATTAGGCGAATGCACTGGTTCTCAGCATATTCGCCAAAATTTTGTTATTAATAATTTCCATCTCATGTGGTGAATCAATCGAAGAGTTTTTCTCCCGTTGTCTTTTTTAGTCTTCAATATGGACTAAAAAGTTAAAAATAAAATTATAGATTGAAAAAACTAAAAAAACATGCATATATGGCAATAAGGACAAAAAAGTTGAAAATAATAAGAATAAGTCATTGACAAAATTTTTTTTTTTATAAAAAAGCGTGTGGTGCTCTTTACTCACTTTTCATATTTATATTAAGATATCAAGCACCTCACGCTTTTTTACATAAAAGAAAATGTTTTGGTCAATGACTTTATTCCTATTATTTTCAGCTTTTTAGTCCTTATTGCCATATATGCGTGTTTCTTTTAGTTTTTTCAAACTATAATTTATTGTTACTCCAGTTTGTTGCAGTTCTAGGATCTCAAAAATTAAATAAAATAAAAAATAAAATAAAACTTTAAGCTGCTAATACTTGTTTTTCGTGATAGAATCAAGACTAACTTCTTTGGCGCGCTAAGTTTAAAATTCATAGCCAACATTCATCATTTTGAAAATATCAATAAAGATTTGGCAACGCCAAGAATCTTACTACTTGTCTTTCAATTTCCATTAATGTTTTCGACTATAGTAAAATCGCCCTCTTTCAGTCGGTAGCTGAACTAAGTCCACCATAAAATGGACCAAAAGGCACTAAATCGCGTACCTATCCAGTATCAATTCTTGGTTAAAAACTTAGAAATAAGATGCTTTTTCCAACTTTTTTTTGCTTCGATGCATTCTTGATAATCTGAGTGATGTCATTAGCTAATTCATAATTCTAAAATAAATTTAAGAATATAATTCTTGATAACCTCAAACTTGTTCAGATTTGAGATTTTTTTTGAGAGTACTCATACAATTTTGGGAGTTGCCACGGATTACATGACATATATTGATCATTCATTCATCTCTGTAGCAAATTTCAATTTAATTACTGTAACCATTCGTTCATTGTTAACAAAAAGGCGAGTCGCTGATTACGGCTGAAAATTGTCCATTGCGACTGCAAAAGATTGCCTGGTGGAGACAAGGTATACACATTGAAAAGTAATTAAGAATATCCAGTCATAAAATTGTTTGCACATGTATAATTATTCAAAGAAAATGACACAAACGCCGTCTAATATAAAAAAAACATTTTAATTATTATTTTTAGTCTGAATGATGATTTTCAGTAGATAAAAGTGTAAAAATCCCAAGAAATATTATTGCGAAATCACTGTCATATAATATCTTTTGAGTCTTGATATCGGATATTCCTTGAAAATTATTTTCTTGAAAATTTTGTTTGTTCCACATGATCATCAATGCACGATAAACAAATGACAATGGTATCCATATATAATTAAATGTCAATTTTCTCTTTCTTGAGTGGAATTGTGTATAATACACCAAGTAAAATTGGCTTGAAATTACGTGTATTATCGAAATTAGCTGATTTATAACCATGGACCTTTTTTATAACGTTGAGTAATTTTCTATGTTCTCGTACACATGCAGTAAGTACAAAGAGCCGTCAATTGATTCATTAGTTGTTTTTAAATAATGAAAGTTGTAAATTATTTTAATGGTTATTCGATGCCGCCATTACCACGCCAGGTTTCAAATTACATATTGTCATGAAGATAAAAACGTATGTCAACATCACATACCAGGAGATACGAGAAGTCTATTGGCCTGTGCAAAAAATGAAACTAGAACTTTTTTTTTCATGTTCTAAGGTGTACATATCTGCCAAATTATCTGGTCGATAATACTTCGAACATTAATGATCAACTATAAGGATTAACGAAATTGGAGGTTGAAAGAAGAAATGCGTGATTTTTCCTACAATTCCACCTGCACTAATATGGATTTTTTCAACTAACTTAGGTACCTTGTAGAACGAGTTGTGTTAGCATGGCACCATTTATTGGAATTTTTTAGGGGTATTTCGCCAAATTTCTTGCATCAAATCCAAAAATTGTATAAAAAACTATGACCTTTCCGAACCATGCGGGCAAAGCAAACTAACTGTTACGAAACTGGGTTCGTTTGTATTAAAATATGATCGACTATTTCTCTCGTTATTTTTTAGCCATTCAAATGGCAGAAATTCCAAACAGACAACCAATCAGATCAGTTTTATAGTGACAATTCAACTCATATATAAAAAATCGCATATGCCACAGTGCAATTGTCAGTCTGACAGCGGCAAAAGTTAGCTGCAACTTTTACAGCGACAAATGCACCAGTGGTTTTTTCACTTATTCATTTGTTTATCAATTATCACGGTGTTGGTTGCCAAAATAAATAAAGTTTGCATTGATATGTTCCTAAATTTCTTATTCATTAAATTGTCCTGCCGAATTACACTAGATGTTTGTATTGATATCAGGTTAATTTGTGTTGCTTTAGCAATTTGACTCGAAAAACTGTCAACCTAAAAACGCTCCACCTTCGGTGTCGCGTTTTTAATAGTTGACAGTATTTCTCGTCTAATTGCTAGGCAATAGTTTCTCATTAAACAACCCAAATTTACCCGATAAAATACAAACCTCTCGTGCAATTATAAGTGATAAAACCACCAGTAGATTCGAGATTGTTTTGCGATAAAACCACATTATGTCCTGTCATTATATGTCAACGCATTCGATTCATATATTATATATAATAAAATTCCTATAAGGAAATGCAAAATTGATTAAATAAGGGATTTTGAGCTCACTACATACAGTGATTTGATATTGGAATTCAAATATATACCCTTTTCAACCCGTTAAATTAGCCAAGTAAGGCAGTGAATCATTTAATCTCAAAATTCTCAGACAATCAGGAAATGTTGTGGAGTGGTAGTTAGTAGTTAGGTAACCAGACTGTTCCGCAAAGTCAAGCAACATCAAATCAAATCACATATTCTTTATTGCCGGAAGACGAATTCTCATTGACAAAGTACAGAATTAAGTCAGTTTATATACAAAAATGTAAAAACACGTATGCTATTCATGCATACACAAGAAACATTAAAATAGTACATATGATGCATAAATAATTAAAAAAGTAAACGGGGGTAAGTTTATAGATACTTCAAGACATTTTAAACACAGTCACAGTTAAATACAGGTACATTTCATGTAAGACATAACAAATTGATTAGTATAGTCTATATTCATGAACAACACGTTAAAATATATTAAAAATCTAGAAATGTAAAGAAATATATAAATAAAAAATTAAAACAATATACAATTTATAAATACAAAGTTAAAAATACGAGATCCTGATGCAGGTATCACGGTTAAGCTAAATTGCAAATAAAAATACTATAACTAAACTAGATTATATAGTGTTCCTAATAGGTAAGATTATTGAAAAGTGACCTGAAAGAACTCCTGAACATTGTAAAGAACATGTTCAAGAAGAATATTCTTCATAGATGATCTAAATCGTTTATAGTCTTTAATATCTCTTATGTTCCATGGAATATGATTATAGATTTTTGCAGTATTATATATTAACGAGTTCTTGATTATATTGGTGGAAGGAATGGGGAGTGTCAAATTACCTTTTTGCGAAGTGATGCCCTCATTGACTTTATACAAGTCTTTATTCTTAAAAATCAAGCAAACTGTCTTGTCTCAAGTATAAACAAAGATGAGACAGTTAGTATGTTATTCTGTTTAAATAAGGTCCTGCATGACTCTCGCGGTCCTGCTTTTGATAGATATCGAATGGCGCGTTTTTGTAAGACAAATATTGATTGGAAGCTTTCTTGGTTACATGAACCCCAGAATGCTATACCATATCGAATATGCGATTCAACCAGTGCATGATAAACCATCTTGGCCCAATGATAAACCATCTGTGCCCAATTCATTGGTTACTATACGTATAGCATAACATCCTGATGAAAGCTTCTTTCCCAATTGCTTAACGTGATCATGGAACTTCAATTGCTTGTCGATGTAGACTCCAAGAAATTTGTTTATACTCACATTGACTATGGATTCATTTCCTAAAGGAATATCAGGTAGGGCACAGTGGTATGCTATACAGTTAGTTTTGTTGATATTGAAGGACAGTAGGTTCGCATTACACCATTCTTTAATTTTTGATATCTCGGGTTATTTTCATATGTAAGCTATCAATGTTGTTATCATGCCATAGAATTGTTGTATCATCTGCGAAGACTGTAAATAGTCCGTCAGTTGTTAAGCTAGTCAGGTCATTGAAGTACAACAAAAATAGGATTGGACCAATTGACAACTTGTGGGTTTTAACAAGTTGGGTTCTATCACTTAGGTAAGACTGTACCCACTTATGGCTTTGGTTCCTAAATCCATAAAGTTGTAGTTTGCGCAGCAAAATTCCGTGATCTACGCAGTCGAAGGCCTTCGACAAATCACAGAATATTGCTGCACTCACTCCCCCCCCTGGTTCAGTTCAGTGTATAGTCTATTGAGAAATGTGAAAACAGCATCCCCCGTGGATTTCTGTCGCTGAAATCCAAATTGTTGCTTATTTAGAATATTGTTTTCTTTTATGAAGTTCATTAATCTTATTTTAACTAGTTTCTCAATTATTTTGCCTAGAACTGGTAAAAGTGAGATGGGCCTATAATTGGATGGATCAAGTTTTTCACCACCTTTATGGATAGGAATTACAATTGAGGTTTTCAAGAAGATTGGAAAGGTCCCTGTTGCAAAGGAGTTGTTAATTAGCTGTACTAATAATTCCAACGTGAAGATTGGCATATTCTCGAATATTTTTATTGATATGTTATCAACTCCACAAGAACTTTTGTTTTTCATGTGTTTTATAGTTTCCATCACTTCACACAAGTTAGTCTCAGATAGTTCGAACGTTGCTGAAGTATTTATATTGTTCATAAATAGAAGTGGATCAGTCGCATCCCGAATATTGTCTGCGAGTTTTTTTGCGACACTGCAATAGTATTCGTTGAACAAATTTGGATCTAGGCATTCTCCGTTAGCTTTAGCGTTATTCTTTCCACGAAAATCATTTACAACTCGCCAGGTCTCTTTAGTTGTATTACTACTCTTGGATATTCTATTATGGAAGTAGGCCTTTTTTGCTGCTTTGAGGATTTTTCTATAGATCCGTTTGTAGGTGTTGTAGTATTCGTGGAAAAATACTTAGTTAGTAGATTTTCTAATTTGGTGCAGTGATCTTAGGTTATGGGATGATGTTCGAATTCCTTTCGTTAAATTTTTTTATTGTCATTTTTTATTTTAATTTTTATTATAGGAAAGGCCTGGTTGAAGCTATCGATCAGGTGGTTGTAGTAAGATTGAAAAGGGTCGTCAGTTTTCAAGCATGTATCACAATCTTTCATTAGGCAGATTTCGTAAAATTTGTCATAGTTGGATTTACTAAATAGTCTGCCCCATTTGAAGGTATTCTTGTTATTAGGGTTCGTACTTGGATGGGTGACCGCTTGGGAACGCCTCGTGCCGTCGTTGACTTTTTCCCATTTTTCCCATCATAGATACATTTTGTATCTATTCAATATTTTGATAATCAATGAGAACCACTTTTTAACCGACGAAATCAAAAAGGAGGAGGTTCTCTAGTCGACCCGTATATTTTTTTTATGTATGACCACGCATAACTTTTCACAGAGTAGTTCGATTTCGATGATTCTTTTTTCATTGGATAGGGTGTACTTTGAAGTTGGTCCAGTTTGAATTTGAAATCCTTCCCTAAGGGTAGCAAAATTGAGGATATTGATCGTTCACCCTCTGAATTTTGGTTCGTTAACCGATTCTATCAGGCATAACTTTGTACTGGGTTGTCCGATTTGGATGATTCTTTTTTTATTAGATAGTGTATACCTCATAGTTGATCATATTTGAAATAATCCACCCCTATGGGTCGAAAAATAGGGGATGATTGATTTTTCACTTGTGAACATTGGCACACATATGTAGTTGACATTGACAGATTGCTATTGTCATTATTTTTGTTCTCCTACATCCGTCACAATAATTACATTCTATGAAAGGATGGAATTATAAACAAAGTGATGAAATAAACCAACCAGAACTATCAAAAATAATTTATATTATATAACAATAAATAATTAAAGTAGATAATCATATTATTTAACTGTTAATAATTGAAGTAAGTAAGTATTTTGGAAGTAATAAAAAATTAAATAGATAGTAGTTAGAACAGTTCAGCCACCAAAAATTGAAAAATAAAAACTTTTTAACAAAAAATTAAACCGACAAAAAACGGAACTGAAAAGCAAAAAATAAAATAAACCTTCTTAGTCTTAGTAACTAAGCTCCTAAACTAATGTAAGTAACTAATTTTGAGTCGGCGCCAAACAAACAATTAACCGCGCATCTCGATGCCATCATTTTACGCTTTACCTAACTCATTTGCTTGTTTGTTTGGCGCCGACTCTAATTAGTTACTTACATTAGTTTAGGAGCTCAGTTATTAAGACTAAAAAGGTTTATTTTATTTTTTGCTTTTCAGTTCAGTGTTTTTCGTCGGTTTAATTTTTTGTTAAAAAGTTTTTTGAACATACATTTTGTTTCAGACTGTCACGCGGAAAGCTCGATTCCTAGCAGTGGATCTTTTTTTGTCAAAATCAGTTCCAGCTACAATAATATTTTATTTCATAGTGAACAAATTATATATATATATATATATATATATATATATATATATTTTAAGTATAAATGAATGAATCTATAAAACGATTCCTCCGATTTTGGATCGAGAAGAATTATTGTTGTAACTTTCCACGTTGAAAATTCGAATATAAAATGGATTCTGGTAGTTTTAAATGTGATTCGGGAAATATTCTCATCAAATATCATTCGTACTAGAGGATTTTATCGCAACATTTTTTTAATTTTCCCTCAAGCATTTTGCTCCTAGGAAATTTAACTCGTGCAATTTGCGGCCTTATTATCAAAGATTAAAGACCGCAAATCGCACTCACTAAAATTTCCAGGCTTTCTAAAAAATTTCAAAAATTTTTGAGCGATAAATCCCCTAGCACTTATGATATTACCCTCGATTAAATTTATATCCGTTTATTCGACTTCAAACACAACACAATAATACACTCTGACGATTCAATAATCGATCGCACTGCACTGAATCAAAATTCAACCTGACTTCGCTGATATTAATTACTTTGTTTCTCTGCACAATATTCAAATTATTGCCGCTTCCGTGATTCGCACGACTTATATGTATATCCTCGTTCTTGCTTTCTCGAATCTTCTTGAAAACATCGAGATAATTCGCTGAGGTCATCGGAATTCCCAGGCCGTTTGTTTGGGGAACCTAGGTCAACGCAGGGGTGGTGTACTATATTAATTTTGTAACATAACTTATTACACTACCGCTAGCAGTTCCATCCATCATGAATTTAAAAATATTTTTCCTTTGAAATGTTTACGATAAGTCCTTAATAAGTCAAGAAAAGGAATAAACTACTAAAAATTCGCTGTTTGGTTGCTACTGGATTACCCCAAGTCGATACCCAAGTAGCACAGAGTCATAAAATTAACATAATGACTTCTTATACCGTCTTAGAGACCACGTATTTGTATGTTTCAAAACCAAAAAGTTAATGTGCGTTTTATAACCTTCAGGCGTTGCTATGACGTCGTGTAGTAGATATAACGAGAGTACAATAAAGAATTCTCGAGATGAAGTTGTACTGTGGTTTGTATGTAAATAAATTGTATGTGTCGTTAAGTAGAACTTAAGAGCAGTTGCTGTGAGGTTATTATGACAATGAACATATGTGGTTCTAATGAATAGATTTTTGAAACGTTTCTACGACTACATATTGTACTCATGTAATGTAGTTTTATCAACTGATGAACTTTGGTCGTAATGATTACATTATGTATCTAGGTTAGATTATTTTTGTTGGTTATGCTATTTTTGTTGGATATGTGTTATGTATGTAGAATATTCAGTTCCGTATGAATGATTAAAATGCCAAAACAAAAATCCAATCTGCCTTACAAGAGAACTGGAGCGTATAGAAAAATATAAAGAGGAAGGATGAGTGCCTACCCCAAAATTAACATCTGAAATAATTAATCAGTCTATCGGGACACTGCAAAAAAATGAAGTTCATCCAGTTCCTTCAATTGTTTTCACAACAAGGAAAGACATAAATAATATGTATGTGCACTTCGAGTGATAAATAAAAAATATTTAAATATAACTGTTCAACATCAACATAACCTCTATTGTAAATGTCAGTTATTTTTAGCGTTTTCCATTAGGCGGAACTAGCGGAATGCTTATGCACTCAGTGTATATCTTTTTCTGTTTTGATAGCGTTACGACGTTAGTACAACAAAACTTGCTACTTGTGGTCACAGCGACTACATTACAACTTTTTTATGTAAGATATTGCGATGTCTTTGAGACACTCGTATGATAGTACATACCGGAGTAATTACAACTTTTCGACACTAGAAGGACGGCATCCATGTTTTTCGATTGATTGATAACATCATTCTGGTAGCCATATTGGAACAAAAATATTTAAAATAAAAAATATGGGACCCTGGGTGTTATATCAATTTAAAAATCATTGGAGATGTGCTAATCAAGAATCTTTCGTAATATGGTCTACATATTTCAACGATTAATGAGAAAAATTGATGAAATATATTTTTTCTGAAATGAAAATAAATATTTATCTCTCTTCATTTTCGAGGCGCATGAATTTTAAGTGAGTAGAATTGGATTTTGATGGTAACTACGGATTTGCTTGGTAACTAGAGTTTCAGAACAATTCTTAAAGACACATAAAGAAAATATTTTTATCTCGATAACTATCACGGTCACAGAGTATCATGAACATTTCCTTTACATGTTACTACTATATTAGAAAGATTATGACCTTCATGCATAATGATATAAGACTACACTAAGACCACAGAACGACCCTTTTGCGACTGGCTTATATAAGTCTATATTGGCAAGTCATTACCACTACTTTATAACGTCGATGTGACGTCGCAAGAGTGTGCCTTTTTGTCGTATTGGCATACATAGCGACGTCTTAGCATATTACAAGACATAAGTCATGGACTTTTGCGAAAGGTCTAGTAGATGTCTGTACAACCGAATTATGACCTCTGTGTGCTACTTGGGTAAACTTCACCCTCATTAATTTCTCAATTCATGAGTTCGATTTTGAATACATTGAGAATATGCCGTTTGAATTTATGTATTGCCTCACGAACACGAATCTGAAGTCAAAACGCTGTCCTCCCAAATACTTTCACAGGACGAACGAATATCATTTTCAGCGCTATTTTCGGCTACCAAATTCGCCAAACACCACACATGTAAAACTGCCAATATTTTTCTATTTTCACAAATACAACACATTATTGTCAAATATTAGATGTCATTGTTAGCTTTAAAGGTCCTTTGGATTGCAAAAAAGTGTGGTGGTGTGGTGTAAAGGTACCTTTTCACGGAGTGTGGAGTGACGCGATTGGCGTGTGAACTGACACGCCACGCGTCGTGAGAATGGTGCGGCGTGACAAGTTTCGCACGGAGCCATCGTCATGGCACTCCGCACTCCACACGCCGTGAAATTGTACCTTGATACAATAAAGGTGGAAATATCTGCTGCATTGTGTTGAAAAAATACTAATGAAAAACATTTTTAAAAACAAGCTTTTATTTAAGCCGTGTACTAAAAGTATAAAATAAGTTTAAGTCATCGCTGACAATGATTTAATTATTTTTTGTTGAATTATTTGTTTTCAAAAAGCTTGTCGAGCGTAGTGTTCATAAAAGTAGGTACCTTAATTTTGGAATTGGTTGGTTAGTAACAACTTTTCGAAATATTATCAATTTTATTACAATTCGCGCGACAAGCTTTTTGAAACCAAATAATTCAACAAAAAAATAATTAAATTATTGTCAGCGATGACTTAAACTTATTTTATACGTTTTAGTACAAGGCCTAAATGAAAGCTTGTTTTCAAAAAAGTTTCTTATTAGTTATTTGATTTTTTTGTTTTAAGTTAGTTCGCTTTAATCTGTTCATTTCTAATGAGGCATCGTTATTACAAGGTCTTCCCTGAAAGTTTTGAGCTGTAAGAAATCATAATCTCCGACCCCAAAAAACTCTCCCACACCAATTTTGAATAGCCACAATCACAAAAATCACTCCATCTTGGGGCCGCCATCTTGAATTTATAAATAAAAAATTCGAAATCTCCAACCGCGAAAACCGCCGCATACCAATTTTGAATCAAATCAGACCATAATCACAAAACTCGTCCTCCATCTTGGGGCCGCCATTTAGAATTCATGAATTTCGACAAAAATCATAATCTCCGACCCACGAAAACCCCCGCATACCAATTTTGAATCGAATTGGACCGTAATCACAAAACTCGTAATCCATCTTGGGGCCGCCATCTTGAATTTATGAATTTTGACAAAAATTTCATAATCTCCGACCCAGAAAACCCCCACATACCAATTTTGAATCGAATCGGACCATAATCACAAAACTCGTCCGCCATCTTGGAGCCGCCATCTTAAACTTATGAATTTTGACAAAAATTCATAATCTCCGACCCCGAAAACCCCCACATATCAATTTTGAATCAAATCGGACCATAATTACAAATCTCGTCCGCCATCTTGGAGCCGCCATTTTGTTTTTTTCTCTAACAAAAATTCCATAATGCATTGTCACCGGAATTATGAACACCTGCCAAATTTCAAATTATTCGGACGACTAGAAGTCGATCAAAATTCACTTGCAAGATTTGACCCTAACTAACAAACGAACTAACAAGCGAAACTAAATAAAAGCTTGTAAAAAGAGACCGACCAAATTTTTGTGTAGCTTAAGCCGCGTACAGACAGAGATCCCAACGCCGAGAGTAGTGATGGGCGGAATCGACTGTTTCATAGAATCGAATACTTGGAAATCGAATACAACTCAGAATCGAATTAATAATCGAGAACTTTAGAATGGCGCAATGGCTGGTAGTAAAATAACATTTGACGTGACAGGGTTGACTTGACGCTTGACATTGACACTTGAAAGTGATTATTTTGACAGTTCAAAAAGGCATTTTCTTTTAAGTATTTTCAAATTTTCTGATTCATTTGATTGAATTCATTTTTCAAATAAGATGAAGGTTTCTACGAATTCCAAATTATGGGTTTTTTTTTTCCGAAGGTGGCTGATAAAAAATACATTACTTGCTCAATATGCAAAAATACTATTTCAGACATATTAGTAATTTAGCGAAACATCTAAAATTATATCCGGGATTTCTACCAGAAAACAAAAATGTGATAGTGAAATAGACACAAACATTTTGGAATTAGCTTGAAAATTGTAATTTGATGAAAAGGGAATCATTCTCAATTGAATATTGATGGAAAGATTTTTCTATCTGAATGAAAATGCAAATTTTCAATTTCAGATTTTTTCTTTTGAGTTAGGGCCTTTTCAGAATATCTATCAGATGTAGTTCAATGTCCAGCGTGGCTTTAGCCGGGGAAGTAGTTGTTTTCTGTTAGACATTCACAAAAAAATAACTTCATTTTAATCGTGGATTTTCCAATTCACAGAAAAATCTTTCCATCAATATTCAATTGAGAATGATTCCCTTTTCAACATGAATACCCCACAAGAGGTTATCTTGACGATGGAAGATAGTGACTAAAGTTTATCTTTCAGTCGCAGATGATTCCACATCTGATTTTATGAACATCCTGTTTATATTTTTCAACGAATCAATGTAATTTGATATTTCCGCATTCCACATTGTCTGAAAGCACTCTTAGGCTACTTTCAGACTAGGCGGAACGTAGATCGCGGAAATGTCAAATTTTAATTTTAGGCCAATGGAAACGTTGGAATTCACTCTCAAGGTCATTCCGGCGTAAATTGTTAAATTTCAGTCAACTTTTTCTGGCGGAAGCATAAACAAGAGACAATAGTTATAAATGGCGGAAGTAATCAGCAAAAGTAAACGGTGTATGGGTTTGTGTTATTTTAATTGATATTCGGCCCTACAATTCATAATAGTTCCTCGAATATTTGAGGCGACATACGCATATAATTGAAAAATTTATCAGAGTCATGGAGCCTCATTTCCTCAAATAAATTATTGCTTTCTCCTTGCTTCATTCTCATGTCATCAGTAAAAATCTCTCGGACCCAAAATCTTCTCTTATTCCTCAATGTTTTTTTCAGCAAATATAATTTGTGGATCAACAAATTTTGTTTATGTATTTCTCTAGCTCTTTGAGACCTGTTTTTCATTTTGACTAATTTGAGGCACATAGCTCCAATGACTAATTTCAATTTATTAGACTTCATCATGGATGGAGATCGGTATTTAATTAATTAGAGGTTAACTTTTCAAACGTTTCATGATAGTTAGCGCCAAACAGCTGATTTCGCGGTTCCGCATAGTGAGAAAGCATTTTTATTTATAGCGGAAAAATGATAAGGAATTTGACATTTCCGCGTTCCGCCTAGTCTGAAAGTAGCCTTAGAGTCAAATTACAATCATAACTCCCATTCGAATATTTAAAATGTCATTATTGTCCGTTTCATGTTCTACCGTAGCTCACAGAACGGTACATTTTGACAGTTAATATATTCGAATACCTTTTCACTAGTACTCGAGATGTCTTGAGACCTTTCAAGATTCGAATACTTCCGATTCTTGGTATTCGAATACCCCCATCACTAACGCCGAGCAACCGAACTGATTTGTCCGTTGGGGTTTGGCGTTGGAAGGGATTGGAATGCGTACGTCCACACCAAAATTTTGATTTGAGTTCGACAGTGTTTGGGAGGGTTGGGTGCGACTAGAGCTAGTAGAAATGTCGAGCGACGAGGAAGATTTATTATTAGCAAATGCGGGGTTTTTAATAATACATTCTGTAATTACAAAGAAACAGAAGAAACGACAGCCTATGCGTTGGTGGGTGACAACACCATTTAAAAACAGACTGTTGTACAGTGGAAGTGGCTCATTAGAGGAACTTCAAAGTGAAGATAGTGGACCTTTTATAAATTTTTGCAGCATGACACCTGATATTTTTAATACACTACTTCTCCTCGTGAAGCTAAAAATTGAAAAGCAGAATGCAAATTACAGAAGCTCTATAAACCCGCTAAAGAGAGGCTTGCATTAACACTTCATTTATTGGCAACTGGAAATTCATATTCAAGCTTAGCATTTACATTTAAAATCTCGAAACAGTCTATGAATTGCCGATCCCTTTTACCAGCCAATCAGAAAACAGTTAGAGGCGCCCGCGTGAATCTTTAAAAAAAATTACTATCTGGCAACGTTGCTTGGCTGTCAAGTCAATTGCCCGATCATACCAGATCGATCTCGTTTACTTTTATATATATATATATATATATATATATATATATATATATATATATATATATATATATTAAGAAATGAAATGCTCAAAGTCATCTTCACAAAAGATTCAATATAAATTGAAAAAAAAATTATTGGTAGACCACAGGCGAAAAACAACTAGCAAATACCACGCAGAACGTTGAATTATATTCACCTGAAAATCCATGCAAACTTCCATATAAATGGAAAAAGATTGCAAATGTTTCTTTCTGATAAGCTCGATCGTGTTTAATTTATGTCGGGCCCGCCTAACAATCCGCATACCGGTTTCAGGCTTTTTTGGCCCTCATCAGTACGGAGTAGTCACCAGCTAGAGATCCGGAGAGCTCTGGCCGAAGCAAGACACAACATAAACAAAAAGATAACTTTTAACCGGCGGTACCTAGTGACAGAAAGAAACACTCCATACATTTCTCCTACCTCGATAGGATTCTAAATAAAAGATTCCTTCTCAGTAGGAGCGGCAGTTGCTCGACCAGCGTATGTGTTAAAAAGGAAGAAAGCCAAGTGAAGTGAAATTTGAAATGTTTGAAGATAGTTTCAAGTTTCAAATTTCCTATTGATACCAATGTATTGATTTAATTTTTTTTTGCAAAACCGCCGATTTTAAAAATTCGCAAAACATTTAATGAAGCTACAATCAGTACAATCCAAAAATAACAACAAAAAACATTGAACTCCTTTATAATAAAAACTACAGCAAATGACAAAGATAGATTTGATAAGCAGTGTGCCAGATTTATTTTCGCTAAAAATTCAGCTTTCATATTTGTGGAACATCCCGAAGTATTCGGAAATGCTACATCCAGGATACAAGCCTCCAAATAGAAAATTAATTGGGGATACTTTGTTGGATCTAATTTACCAGGAGGATATAGAAAAGTGTCAAATTTACTTAGAAAATAAGACAGTTTGTTTGAGTATTGACGGATGGTCCAACATAAGAAACGAACCCATAATATGTGCATGTGTTGTAAATGAGGATGGTAGTGTATTTTTGGTTAACACAACAGATACATCTGGTAGTCCTCATACCAGTGAGTATTTGACAAGTTTAACTTTAAAAATTATTCAAGATACTGAGAAAAACTTCAGATGTTTTGTAAGAAGTATAGTAATAGATAATGCTTCCAATATGGCAAAAATGAGACTGCAAATACAACAACAAAACAAAAAAAAAGAAAGTGTAAATATTATTACATATGGCTGTTCGGCCCATTTATTAAATCTACTTGCCAAATATTCAAATGTTGAAGGAGTTATGAACAATATAGTGTGAATCATAAAGTATTTCCGAAATAACCATATGGCAAAAGCATTATTATCTTCTGAAGGTGGATCATCACTTCCATTGCCAATTGAGGTACGTTGGAACAGCTCATGTGATTCACTTGAGGCTATTTGAAAAACTGGCATACACTGGTTAAAATTTGCGAAGAACATCGCAATAATATTGATAATGATATATAAATAAATTGGTTTCTAACATAGCCATTAAACGTAATGCTGGATCTGATGGCTCGACTAAAACCTATATCGCACTGGATTTAATTCAAAAAGAGAATTGCACAATCGCTAGGTCTGTTGTTATTTGGAAAAAAACTAATAAACGATTTAAATGAGGGACTACACGACAGCACTGCGAAAAAAAAGGTTATTTCCAGGTACACACAAGCTGTTCATAGGTACTACTTCATTGCGCACATGCTAAGTCCAACGAATATGAAGGAAAATATAAGTTTAACCGAAGAAGAAAAGCAAATGGCTTTGGAATCTGCAGGTGCAGAGTTTCCAAACATGTTACCAGTATTGTTAAGATTCCATGGAAAGTTATCCCCTTATAATGAGGTCCTGATGCAAGACTCTGTTATTTCAAGTATGACAGATATTGAGTGGTGGATGTCAACATTTTCACTAACCGATTTAGATCCTGCAGCGAAAAGTAGCATCAAACAACTTATGACAGCAGTAGCTTCATCCACAGGTGTGGAAAGAATATTTTCATCCTTCGGATTGGTACATTCGGATGTATGCAACCGACTAGGAGTGGAAAAAGCCGGAAAACTGACTTTTCTAATGAAGATTCTGAATAAGTAATAAGTTGCATTTGTATTTATCATTCGTTATTCAATCAATAGTTTCAGATTGTTTTGCAAAAATTGCATGTTTTGTTATGTTATGTTTTTGAGATTTTTTTGTTTGAGTAAATAAAAGTTGATTTTTTCAAAGTGAATTAATTCAAAAAAGTCTGACTTTTTTATAAAAGTCATGACTTATTTCAACCCTGTATCAAATACGAAGTCTTCATTTTAATATAATATATGACCCGAGTTCTGTTTTATTCATAGGATGAAACTGAATTAAATTTCATCCGAAAAATAGTGAAACTGGCAACCCAGGAATATGCCAATCAGAGGACTTATGACGTCACAAGAAGCGGCAATAACGCTGTTGTTTGAATCTCACTAAATTGGAAGGTTTTAGAGTGGGCGTTATTCGAATATTACATAATATCTTCAAGGAAAAATTATGCATATATAATATTATATCACTATATTTCAACTACAAGCACATTTGAACCAAATTTACGCGTTGTGATCTCGCCTATTATTGCTTACCCTGTATCTTACATATCAAAATCTATTAAAAAAAAACTTATAATTGTCCGCCTACCTATTTGCACTTTATACTATAAGATACACGGTCAGGAATCATAATCTGTTGTTACGTCACCTCCGAATCAACCAAATATCAATCAACGTTAGATTCAATTTCAGAAATGTTGTTTATTTTCAATTCACCCAAAATTTACTTTAGGAATATCATGGAACCTGCGTTGAGAGACGTTTGTTTTAAATGAAGACTTGACGTACTTGATGAACATAAATATATTGTCAGTTTAATACGGATTTTTGAAAACAGGTTTTTCAAACGAATACTTTCAACGTTGAAAATCTTAACTGAATTTCAATGTTGAACTATTTAACCCAAAACGTTTATTTAACCAATTCTTCATTTATAAAACGTTTAAATAACGTACGTGTGATGATGTAAACAAACGTAATGTGCCAAAAATTTCGAATATTTTTCGTTTCTTCCAGAGATACTTCATCATCGACAAAGGCATCTTGGTTTACGGCAAAGGTCCGACGGAAATCAACAAGGGAAAAATCCATGGCACCCTTGACATCGGCCTCTCGGTCATTTCCACTAAATTGAAGAGGAAGCGTATAGACATCGATGCCGAGGAATTCATCTACCATTTGAAAGCGAAGAGTGACGACGCTTTTACAAGCTGGGTTGAACAACTTACGGCGCATCGGCTTTATAGGCAGCACATTCTGACGTACGGTACCAACGTGGGTGCTTTGTTCAAGCCCACCGATGGATTGCACAGTGAGTATTGTCGCGAGCTTTTCCAAACAGTAGAGGATTAGAGGCAGTGCTACTCTAGAATTTCGGGTCGGAAAGCTGTACTTATATGGATAACACCCAAAGCCAAATGTAAAAATAATAATTGAAAAAGTTTTACACACGAACACATGTCTTGAACGTATTCATATCCAAATATACTGAACAAAAAACTCCAAAAATTCTTTAACATAAACTTCATCCAGAATTTTTCACTTATTTCTATAATAATAATAATAATAATTCGTCTTTATTCACCATAAAAATATAATAATAATAAAATAATAAGTACAAATATAACAGTAAAGGTGAAAAGGCGGAGTGTCAGCGAGAGCTGTTTTTAAACTCAACCTTAGATTTCAACTATAATTTTTTATTAAGGTTAAAACTGATTTCAGTTACTCAGAGACTCCCTTTAGTCAGGGTTGCGATGAATCTGAACAAATTTAGTTTTAAAGAAAGAAAAAGCCAAGTGAAGGATAATATAAGAAATGAAGTGCATAAAGTACACAAAGTCGTCATATAAATGGCATTGGCCAGAGCTCTCCGGATCTCTGGCTGGTGACTACTCCGTACTGATGAGGGCCAAAAAGCCTGAAACCGGTATGCGGATTGTTAGGCGGACAAGACATGAATTAAACCTAATCGAGCTTATCAGAAAGAAACATTTGCGAACAATATCCGTTTATATGGAAGTTTGCATGGATTGTCAGGTGAATATCATTCAACGTTCTGTGTGGTATTTGCTAGGAAAGTAGTTGTTTTTCGCCTGTGGTTACCAATTGTGTTTCAATTTATATTGAATCCTTTTGCAAAGACGACTTTGTGTACTTTATGCACTTCATTTCTTATTTTATCATTCACTTGGCTTTTTCTTTCTTGAAATATATGCCAGTCCGGCAACTAAGCCACTCCTACTGAGAAGGAATCTTTCATTTAGAATCCTATCGAGGTAGGAGAAATGAATGGAGTGTTTCTTTCTGTCACTAGGTGCCGCCGGTTAATAGTTATCTTTTCCGGCGTACCTAAAGATGTTGTAAGCTTGATGGTGATTTTATTTATGTTGGGTCTCGCTTCGGCCAGAGCTCTCCGGATCTCTGACTTGTGACTACTCCGTACTGATGAGGGCCAAAAGCCTGAAACCGGTATGCGGATTGGTAGGTGGACCCGACATGAATTAAACATAATCGAGCTTATCAGAAAGAAACATTTGCAATCAATTTTCATTTCAATGGAAGTTTGCATAGATTTTCAGGTGAATATCATTCAGCGTTCTGCGTTCTTCCGTAATTATTGTAGTGACTACTCCAATAATTACGGAAGTTACTGGGGCGTTTCCATGGGAAGTGAGACAAATTCGGATTTTTCAGAACTGAATATTTTTAGCGAAAATATGGATTGGTATAAAGTTGATGTCCCGTTCACGAATACGTAAGAATTTTGAGCCTATCCTGCCCCCTAATTTTATTTTGCGCAAAAATCGGTATATCCATCACTTCTGGCGAGCAGTGTATGTCACTCAGGTTGCCCATGAGATAATTTAGACTCACCCCCAGTATATCTACCGATCGTGAAAATTACAGAATTCTACTCCTATAATTACGGAAGATAGGGGGTGTATGTGAGACACACTGTATATATATATATATATATATATATATATATACATATATATATTTGCTGACTAGTTAGGTACAAAACTAGGGATATTGGGGTAAGCAGCAATGAAAAAGTAAACTCTTTGAGGTTTATCCAAGCTTTCGGAAATGTTTATTTCCATCAACAGGGAGAAACTTAGGAAATGTCCTAACCTGTCACTTTCACTTGTCACACCACATTGAGTACACATTTATATTTATATAATTTTAAATAACGCTAATGTGGTTGTAGTAACTTTGAATTCGTTTTATTCCTTGATCTACGTTTTTTTCCTTTTGTATCACTGTTAGATGAATAGTTTAACATCATTGAAACCAACCTCAACAAAGTTTCTCCCTGATGATGGAAATAAACATTTCCGAATGCTTGGATAAACCTTAAAGAGTTTACTTTTTCATTGCTGCTTACCCCGATATCCCTAGTTTTGTTTATATATACTATATATATATTTATATATATATATATATATATATATATATATATTTATTAACTTCTTGCACAACCGCACAAAAATAAAAATAAAATGTTCCTTTTACATTTTACGATAAGTCCTTATTATAAATATAATAAAATATGTATTACCTACCAAAACTTGATGTTTAGCGGTTCCCAAAATTTGGACGAATTTGACAAAAAATTTTTTTTTTAATTGGTAATAAAATGGCATCTTTTACTGTCATTTACGAGTATACAAGAAGTTAGATTACACCCTTTATATATATTTCAAAGGAACAAAACCTTGAATCCTATTTCGATCATAAATTCCAGATTCTATTATATAATCATTCTTAGGTAACAAATCGATTTGATGAGCATCCGTAAGGACACTTTTATTTATTAGTGGTTGCATGTCTCTTCCATAATGCAATTTGAGTGTTTTACTCATTGACTTTTCAGTAATATCATGAATGTTGGGAAGGTTTATATATTTGTAGCTATTTGAAATAATGAATAGTTGGTTATTTTAGGAATGGGAATTGGACACACCATATGAAAAACTATTAATCAACATCGTATAGAAAACCCAGTGTTTTTTTCCAATGATCGTGAAATTTTCTTATATTGGGAAAAAGGATCTTTTTTAGTAAACTTTTTTCTATTCTTCTGTATTTTTTGGGTTTTCTCCCCCCTAAAAGTAAAAATAATCAGTTTTCATCTTTTCTGAAATGGCAAATTAGTTAATTTGCCATTACTGCGTTTCCGAAACTTTAATATGGGAATGGAGAAATTTTCAACTTGGCAGTAACATACCATAAAAAGATGTTTTGCCTGGGTAATTCATAACAAAATATATATCAAAAATTATTGAGAAATATACTTTCCTCAGTAACTTTTCATACACCTCTGTTCCTTTCCTCAGACCTCTTGAATAATTCTTAATCGAAGATAATTTGCACAATATTTGACAAATGTTTTTAAAATCTGACATTTATTATACAAAATGTTCATTTGATATATTTTATTTCGTACTGAATTTCTTGAGCTTTACTTCTTTTTTCAGTAGGATTATCCATATTGAGAGAGCAGGTCACAATGTTCTCATTTCCATTTGACAGGATACAAGAAGCCTCTTAATTTTTTGCGGTTTTTTATGTTGTTTTTGTGCTTAGCCTTCCGTATTCTCAATGGTGTTGATGTTTCACTTGTATTTGTTTTGCTACAAACACGGTACACTGTGTACATCATTTTTAATTATATTTTTTGTTCATCGGTTTTGTTTGAGTTGAAATAGATCTCCTGAGTAATTTTTGTTTTAAACACTGTTCAAACATTGAATTTATTACCTATTCCTTTGCTTTTTCAGACACACCACAAATTTAAGGTATTATATTTATTGCTAAGGATGGTTGTGGAGGTTCTTGTTGTAGTTGTGCTGATTGTTGTTTCTTTTATTTTCAAGTATTTTTTTTAAATGATATCTCATTTTTGAAATTATATGTGGTTGATGAAATCAGCTCTGTAAAAAAGTGTTTCAACAACACTTTTTTTGATAAATAGTTGATGATTTGAGTTGAAATTGGAATATATGTTGATGTAAGGAAGACTGTGGTAGATGTCGCTATGAGCCGTAAATGTAACATAAACTTAAATCGAATGTTATGATATTGATCGCCATACAATAACGTACTTAGTTACGGAGGGCAAAATTAAAAAAGTTACCGGTCGTGACATCCTATTACTACATTAGAATCGTAAAGTTAAACTACAGTAAAGCATCTTTGCGCACTAGTGCGGTAAAGTGAATCTTATAGCCAATGCTCAAGTTAAAACTCTACAGTGATAGCATACATTACGGACTAGTGCGGTAAAGTAAAACGCCTAGCCAAGGCGGGATATATATATATATATATATATATAACTCTTTATTAGCACACCATTTGCTCTTTACATGAATATAATACACTTATGAATACGAATAAAACTAAAATTAAACATACCATACAATGCTCCATCAGTTAAAAGAAGATTACACAATAAAATATTCATTTAAATACTATTAGTATTAAAAGTTCATACAAGCTAGTAGGTTGTGATTTCTGTCTCAAGCAACATATTAAAAATACCTACTACCAATTACAAGTCATTAACAATAATACAACATATTAAAAATTATCACAAGAATTTCTAGTTTAAAATTGTTCTAATACATATTCACTACATTGTTTTTTGAATTGGTTCAAGGAGGTGATGTTTTTGATCTCAATTGGTAAACTATTGAAAAGTATTAGACCCTTATTGAATATTGTGTCACACACTGTGTTTTCAGTTTTACATAAAAATCATTTACTGTTCGAGCTCTAGTGTTATGAGTGTGTACATTACTTATATACTTTAATTCGTCACTGAGGTATGTCGGTAACATATCGTGTTTGAGCTTGAACACAAATATCAACATATTATAGTGTATTCTTTGTTTTACCGACATTAACGATAATATCTCTAGCATGTTCTTAATTGAAGTACGTCTGTTTCACATGAGTATAGCTCTCATGGCTCGATTTTGAGTTTTTTGAATAGTACTCAACTGGTCACTATTGAGAAAAAATAAAAGGGTTCCACAGTAATCAAGATGAGGTGCTATTATTGATTTGTAAATAGTCAACTTGGAAAACAATGAAACTTTTACCATTAAGCCTGTACAAAATGAACTTTTTATCGACCTTCCTTTTATATAATCACAGTGCGCTTTCCTATTCAATTCTTCATCTATCATTACTCCTAGGTACTTGATTGTTTTCACCTTCTCAATATTACTGTCATTAATCAACAAGGTCATTTTAAAATCCTTATCCTTCAACCTTTTAAGTTTGCTTCTGTTCCCTATCAACATACATTTGGTCTTTTCAAGATTCAACATTAGTCCATTAGTCACACAACCATGTGGAAATATGTTTTAAGTCCTCATTTAAAGAGGATTCTATTTCCTCTGGTTCACCAGCAGATAAATCAATGTATCATCAGCGAATAATTTTAGTTGGCATTTTTTCACTTGATTTATAATATCATTTATAAACAAGCTAAATAATATTGGCCCCAAAACGGAACCTTGAGGAACTCCATACTGATTTTCTAATTCATGTGAAAATTCATTGTTATACTTCACCTTCTGTGTTCTATGACGTAAATAACTATTGAACCAGTTTAATACATTGCCCGTTATACCATACCGATTTAGTTTTAATAACAATAAATCTATGTTAACAGTTTCAAACGCACGCTTAAAGTCCAAAAAAACAACTCCTATTACATGGTTTTTGCTGATACTTGTTTTCCACTGGGTTATTAAAAATTGTAGTGATGTCTCACATGAGTGCGATTGTCGAAATCCTGATTGTTGTTTGATGATTATATCGTTGCTTCCAATAAATTTGAGCAGCTGCTCTTTGACCACGGTTTCCAATAGTTTTTCATATATAGGAAGGGTATTTATGGGTCGAAATTCGCTACAGTTTGTAGTATTGGTCACTTTTTGAATTAGTATAACTGTTGATAGTTTCCAGGCACCTGGAAAAGTACCAGTCCTTAACGATGTGTTAATAACATCCAAGAAGTAGTTTCCAACTGCCTGAAAAGCTATCCTAACTATACGAAGATCAATTCTATTACTATCAGGACTATTTTTCTTCATTAACTCCAGCATTTTTTTCAAATCTATTATATTGACCATTTCAAATTTATCAAATCTAGCATGTACTGGTTGAATATGAAATATAACATTATTGAAATCGTTAAGTGGTTTTATATTGTGAACAATTTTTTGTATGCTATGGACAAAGAAGTCATTGAAAGACTTTGCTATATTAATGTCTTTTTCAATCACAACACCATCAAAATTGATACTTGCCGGACTATCTTGTTTTTTTCCTTTCAGTAGTTCTTTCAATGATTTCCACATGGCCTTATTATCATATTTATTTTCATCAATTACTTTTTCATAATATTTTCTTTTTTCTGTTCTTATCACATTGTTCACAATGTTTCGAATTTTCTTATATTCTACCCAGTCATGATCCAATCTGGTTTGTTTTGCTATTTTGTATAGGATATCTCTTTCTTTGATTTTTTTTATAGCTTCCTCAGAAAACCAAACATTCAATTTGAAATTATTGAATATTTTATATTCTTTGAAGAGTGCATATATATTCAGGTTATTGACAATGATATCCACTAATGACATTGACATATAATCTACGTCAACGGTGGATGAATTCCATTCCGTATCTAACAAACCCATCTGGAATTGCAATTCATCAAATTGCTTATAGTTTCTTTTAATAGTCACTGAATTTTTACATTTAAGACTTGTATTATCTTTGTTCTTTAATGTAATCAACAAGTTAGAATGATCAGATACACTTGGGAAATCTGTAATTTCATGGTCAACGTTATTATCATTACTTAACAGGTAATCTATAAGTGTAGCTGAAACATTTGTTCGCCTTGTGTTTTGTTTTATTAATTGACTTAATCCTAATGATTGTGTTAATCTTATAATTTTTCTGCTGTATGTAGAATCTAAATTGAGGTTAATATTAAAATCACTAACAATAATGACAGTTGACTTATCAGATACCAAGTTTTCAATAATTTCTTCTAAGTATTCTATAAACTGTGCACGCGAAGAGTTTGGAGAATGATATAGAACACATATAGTAATCCAGTTTTCTACTAATTTCACTTTGATTCCTAATATCCATAGATTCATATTATATGATCTATTGAGAAGTTGTCTATATTGCAACCCCTTCTTTATGTAAATTGCCACTCCCCCAGTATGTCTACTATTTGAATTAGCTAAAATTAAGTTATAAATATATTGGTCGCATTCGACACAATACAAAGCATTTTTTAAAATTGAACTTTCAATGTTGCAAAAAAGGAATTTTGTAATTTTTTTCTATTTCATTCTGAATTTTATTGTGGGTTCTCATCGATAAATTTGAAAAATTAATTCTTGCCATGTTGCCAAATTATGAAAATATCCTCGATATATCTCCACCAAGCTTTTGGGCAGCTTGGAAAGGTGTCCACAAAATTTTCTTCAAATTTTTTCGTAAAGATATAACACGGCCCTTTTTCCTTTCAAAATGTTTCTATTGAAATAATTTTTGAATTGAAAATAGGTTTTGTTCAAACAGATATTTTACATTTCCATTACATCATTCACTTTTAATTTAGATTTGTTGTTGAATGTTTTATCATTTTGTAAATTTTCAAATAAGATGTATTTTGAATTAAAAAAAAAACTTTTTACCAAAAAATTAAACCGACCAAATACGGAACTGAAAAATAAAAAATAAAATAAACCTTCTTAGTCTCAATAACTAAGCTCCTGAACTAATGTAAGTAACTAATTTTGAATCGGCGCCAAACAAACAATCAACGAAGATCATTAAATTACTTCAAAAAATTATCAGAATGTAACCGCGCAACTCGATGCCATCATTTTACGCCTTACCTAATTCATTTGCTTGTTTGTTTGGCGCTGACTCAAAATTAGTTACTTACATTAGTTTAGGAGCTTAGTTATTGAGACTAAAAAGGTTAATTTTATTTTTTACTTTTCAGTTCCGTATTTCGTCGGTTTAATTTTTTGGTAAAAAGTTTTTATTTTTCAATTTTTTGTGGCTGAAATCTACTAATTACTAACTGCTTGTTTTTTGATTACTTCCAAAATACTTACTCACCCACCTTACTTCAACTATTACCAGTTAAATAATATGATTATCTACTTTTACTATTTGTTGTAATATAAATTATTTTTATTGTTCTGGTTAGTTTATTCCATTACTTTGTATATAATATAATGACACTAGCGATCTGTCATTGTCAACTACATATGTGTGCCAATGTTCACATGTGAAAAATCAAGTATTCCCTATTTTTCTACCCGTAAGGGTGGATAATTCCATTCGAAATCCAAATATGATCAACTATGAGTTTTTCTCTTTTTCGCAGTTCCATTTTCTCTTATTTTTCTCTCCGCCGTCGTTCTTCATCCTCTTTGTTTTTCTCCCCCGTCGTTCCTCATCCTCTCGCTTTTGCTCGGCAAACTACTGCTTGATCATTTTCATCATGGCCTCCATATCGCTGTAGAGTGTATTTATGTATTGACTATTTATTGTTCTCAAAATGTCAATAAAATCCTCACTTCTGACACCAACTATTATGAAACTGTCTAGCATACCCGAGAATGTCGTTTCCTGAATTATCTGGGCTTCTTGGAACTCGCGACGGTTTGGTTGGAGAATCTAGGTCAACGCTTGCTTCCGACATAAACAACACAGTGGCATACTGTACTTATTTTCGTAACCGTATCATTTAGGTTACAGATAATTTTATTATTCTCCAAAAACTGAGAAATGTGCTCGTCATAGGCTTTCAGAAATAAACCCTTTATTGTTTTTTTTTCTTCACTAATCATTCTGATTCTATTGTTTTGATAGTTTTTATAATTTTATTTGACTTGGATTTCGACTTCTCCTCAACAAATTCTATTGAAGCCTTCTACATGGTCTAAAATATGCCATTTGATTTAATCTGATCAAGAGACCTAAGTTACTTGGTTAGAGGATAGTACCTCTATTGTTACTGAGGGAAAACATCAATGTAATGAACGGAATACAAAATTTTCTTTGTCCTATGTTTTATAATAGCAAAATATAAAATAAAATAATAAAATAAACAGTGTTTTAAGCAAAATCGATTTGAGTTCTAATGCAGCACATTACAAATGGTTGAAATATTGTGTGAGTAGATGGGAATCTTATGTATGAACAATTAAAAAATAACACTAAGCACTATTTATCTTATTTATGTGAATATATTCCTGTCATCATCAACATTGGATCAGTTTGTCCTTACATTCTAGATGGGATACTAGAATAATCTTCTTACATAAAAAAACATCTTCTATTGCCACCAGCTGCCCTTTTATTTTGTAAATATGGTATGAATTGTTGAAATATATTTTTGGTAAAACGTTTTTTTTTTTCAGGCATTCCGAGGACGCCTGAAATTTTGAGTCGGGATGGCAGCCTCACGAGAGGTTTGAAACCCCCTAATGGAGGCAGTAGATTGAATATTTGGATGCAGGAATCGTTAGCCAACCTAGACCAGTATCAACGTGATGCTACTACTATAGAGCAGAATATCTCCAAACTGAACAGGCTGCTTCAACAAATTGAAAGTAGTAATCCTATAGTAGCAGAGGTGAGTAATTTTTAATTTTTTTCAAGTGAATTTGATAATTTTCAAACATCTAGAGATTTATTTTGTTCAATCAGAACAATAATGAAAGAATGTGCTGCATTTGTCAGTTTTGATATGTTACCATTTAGCACATTTTTGGCAGTTGAATATCCAACATGAGGTTTACCATTCTGAGGAAATTGGGGCTAAATAGTTAAAATATTTTTTAAAGTTTTGGTGTGAGGTATCAAATTAAAGATGATTAATTGTAGAACTTGATATAAAGGTAAATTAAGAATCGCATGTTTATAGATAATGGCATAAAGTTAGTATTTTCTTTCAAAATAACACTTGAAAAAAAAACAGATTATGATGAACTGGAAGGTTACAAACATTTTCTGAATGTTTTCTTCTATCAGATTGTCCAAATTTCACATTTTCTTTTGCCCTGTCTGTCTATAACATGATGATTGTATTTTTATTTCGTGACAGTTAACAATGCTATATTAAGAAGGTTTTTCTGCTCTTTAATAAGAGCCAGAAGTTCGACTTTGAGTAAGAAGTAGTTGAAATTCGAAAATTGTAAGGAGTGTTAAAGAAATGCCATAATTTTTTTCAAATTTCCGAAAATTAGTTTTCCATTTTTTCGAAACAGCCATAAAGCATCGAAACGAATCCATCTGAACTACCAAAAACTGAAAAAAAATAAACAAAAACAATATTTCATCTGAATGAACCGTTTTTTGGAGACCCAACTAAATCATTACTATATATTTAGTTATTACTACTATTACTTATCACCTAACGAATCTTTAATTCTTCCTCCATAGAACTATCAGGCCCTTATCAATAAGCAAGCTATTTCTTCCTTAGAATTGAAATCCAGTTCTTTCAACGATTTATGGAATGTTTATTTTTAATTGGGTAAATTCTAATCATCATTGATATTATTCAGCACCCTGTACACTTGTGAGTCTAGACTGCCTTGGGACTGCAAACTCTCCCTAAGACAACTGGCTACCAACAGGTTACCCTGATGTGGGTGCCAGGTTACAAGGGAATCAAAAGCAATGAAGAAGGAGATAGCCTTGCCAAGTAAGGGGCAAACACTAAATTTTCGGCCCAGAACCCTTGTGGTCTCTCCAAAGCCCACATTAAAGAAGAGTTTCGGCGCTGGGAAACTGACCAAATTAAAAACCACTGGAATGTGGTTCCAGAACAAAGCAAGCAAAAGGCTTCTGAGCCCATCGCCAAGGAAAGCTAAACAGCTTCTCGAGTTGGACAAGAAAGACTTGAAACTGGTAACGGGACTGCTCACTGGACATTGTCCTCTGAGGTATCACCTCAAAAGAATGGACAGATCAGACAGTGAACTGTGCCGTTACTGCGAGAACTTCGCAAAGCAGAACATTTGCTGCCAACATTTTCGCAAAAGGCTTAGTTTGGGTTTCATTGTCTTTCGACATCGAAGCTTAGTGCACTTGTTTACACGATCTTTTTTCTGGGAGTAGGTGAAAGGCAGTCCATCAGTTGTTTCCGTTGAGGACATGGAAAACAAAAATACTACACTACTAGTTTTATATTAGTGCTTCAACACATCAAAATGTGTAATAGTTTCTGATTATTCGAATAAATCACAGCTGCCATGAAACTAATAATAATGAATAGTACAAAAATTATAACTTATATCTTCAGTAACCAAAGGACAGATGAACTATAACCCTCATTAAACAATATACAGGGTGTAACATAAGTGCGTTAAAATATTCAAGTGACGTATTCCTGAGACAATTTTAAGAAAAAAAGTCTATATAAACTTGTGTCCGGAAATGCTTCGTTCCGGAGATACAGGGTGTTGAAATTGAATTTTTTTGTTCGCTTTTTAAAAATAACTTTTACAAAAAATAAGTTATTTGCACAAAATTTGATACCCGGGGGGGGGTGTTTTTGACTTGGGAAATCATAATTTTGTATTAATTTTCATGATGTTACTAGAGGGATGTTATTTATTTCAAATTGCCCTAACATTTTTGACAGTAAACTTTTGGTACTTTTCATGAAAGAACCTTATTCCCACACCTTTTTCAAGTAAAAAAGGTACACTTCCTCAACAACGCTGGAGGTGATCGTTTTCGAGATATTTACAATTTTCTATATCGATGCATGTTACTTAGCTCCTAGGGCGCTAAGTGAAGTTGCTGAGAACATTACAAAAACTAAGTATGTGGTAGGTCTCGTCAAAATAAACTACTTTTTTCCGATGAAATGTTTATCGAAAAATGATTTTTTTTCGAGATACAGATTGTTGAAATTTCTCAAAACATGGTTGGTGTTTGTCATAAGTTATTTGCAACTGCAGTTATTTTAATCAAACTTTAAATACAGACTTCTTTCAAACTGAGCATTATTAAACTGCTTATTCAATCCAAATAAAAAAAAATTGTCAGGTTTAATGATTCAATTAGAAAGTGCTACATTTCGGAGTTTGTAAAAAAACAATTCGAAGAAGTACTATGTTATTTATTAGGCAATTAAACATATAAAAATTGAACGAAACAACTATTACAACAACTGTTCAAAGTGACGACCCCCAACAGTAATACAAGCTTCTGCTCTCCTCATCAAAGAATTCCGCACCCGTTGAAACATGCCGGGAGTGTTTCTTATCGTTTCGCAGCAAGCCATGATGCGATCCCTTAACATTCTCTCGTTTTCAATGGGGCTAGCATAAACTAGTGATTTTAGGTGTCCCCAAAAGAAAAAATCAACGGGATTGAGGTCCGGTGACCTCGGGGGATAATGCTGAGTGCCTCCTCTTCTTATCCATCGTTGGGGATATGCTACGTCTAAGAAATTTCTTGCTATCAGACTAAAATGAGCAGGGGCTCCATCGTGCATAAACCAAGAGTGATTTCGGAGACTAATGGGAACATCTTCCATAAGCTGGGGTAGCTCTTGTTCAAAAAAATTTTGGTAAGCATCTCCATTCAAACGTAAGGGGAGAAAATAGGGTCCAATTAAATAATCCCCAATTATGCCTACCCATACATTAAAAGAGAATCTGTCTTGGAAATGAGTTTGCGTTATCGCATGTGGGTTATCTTCCGCCCAGATGTGGTTGTTATGGAAGTTCATGATACCATTTCTTGAAAAATCAGCCTCATCTGTAAAGAGGATTTTCGATAAAATTTGGGAATGTTGTTCGACTTTTCTTTGAAGCCATTGAGCAAATTCGATACGTGGTTGAAAATCACGTAGCGTAAGTGCCTGGACACGCTGAATATGATAAGGATATAATTGCTGTTACTTTGAAATTCTGTAAACGGTCATGTGACTCACATTTAAAGTTTGACTAATTTTTCTTGTACTTGTCTCTGGATGGTCACTAATTTCTTCGAGAACCGCCTCCTCCAATTCCACAGTTCTTGTAGTCCATGGCCGTTCTACTGCAGAATTTCTTTCAAAGCTTCCAGATTCGAAAAGTCGCCGGAAAAGATTCGCAAATGTCGCTGCACAAGGAGTGACACGTTGGGGATACCTTTCCTGATAGATGCGTCTGGCCTCGGTTGAATTTCCGTCAGCCAAGCCGTATGCCATTTCAGCAATCGTAAAGTCGGGCATGGTTCCAAAAAATCAGTTAATAAACTCCGAACTGTGAATTTGTCAATGAATAGTTAAAAATGTGACAGCAAACTTCTATTTTTATAAACGAACGTTCATAGCCTACTCGATTTCATTAACTCAATTTGCAAGCGGAGAGTGACAAAAATTATTGAAATCAAATTTGGCTATACTGATTAAGCAGTTTGATAATGCTCAGTTTAGAAGAAGTCTGTCCGGGTATACTGCGTATAAAGTTTGATGAAAATAACTAAAATTGCAGAAACCTTATGACAAAAACCAACCATGTTTTGAAACATTTCAACAATCTGTATCTCGAAAACAAATCATTTTTCGATAAACATTTCATAGGAAAAAAGTAGTTTTTTGACGAGACCTACCACATACTTAGTTTTTGTAATGTTCTCAGCAACTTCACTTAGCTAAGTAACATGCATCGATATAGAAAATTGTAAATATCTCGAAAACGATCACCTCCAGCGTTGTTGAGGAAGTGTACCTTTTTTACTTGGAAAAGGTGTGGAAATAAGGTTTTTTCATAAAAAGTACCAAAAGTTTACTGTCAAAAATGTTCTTCTTCTTAAATAATTATGGCCTGTTCTCCTTGAGAAATTGGCCAGCTCTTCTCCTGGTTATATTTTTTTGAGGGCCACCGTTAAGTGTATCTGAGATAAACTCATACCCTCTATTATAAAATTGTGTTTGCTGTAAAAGGTGTGGGGGTAAGGTATTAGTAAATCAAGATCACAACAAAGGATACATTTAGACTCTTCTCGCTCCCGGGCAACGGAGGAGCATTACACAACCGAAATGTTGCCTCGGAAACCCAGGGTGTTGAAAGATAGGATCTGTAAATAAACATATTAGAGATTATAAGTTGATTTTGTTGTAGTTGATGAATTTGTTAATTAACTTAATAATATTTGAGTTAAGGTTGGCAAGAACCATTTTCATATTCAATAGTGTACACATGCCGTTTTTCTAATTTCTTCATAAAAATCTATCTGTATAATTTGGTTTAAGGGACATTGAAAAAATACATGATCTAAATTTTCGATTTGTCCACATTCACATTTTTCATCATCTTTCACTCCTATTTTGTGTAAATGTTCTGCTGTTAAGCAGTGTCCCGTTCTCATCCGGATGATTGTTGTAATGTGTCTTCGGTCTATAAAGGGAAATTTGGAGTAGAATTGAATACTTTATTTGCCCAAAATAACAAAAGATGTTTTAGCATCGTCATAAAAATTTTGTTTCTTGTTTGCTTATATATAAAAAGTATATGTAGTAAGTATAAAAGTACATTCACACATTTCAAGTATGCATAACATAGTATAAAGACATATTAAAAAATAAAAATAAAAATAAAAACAGGAAAGACAATACAGTTAAAATCTTAGTACTGAGGAGAGATCTGCTTCTATGAATTCTTCGATGGTGTAGATGTTAAGTGCTAGAAGGATTTTCTTTATTTTTAATTTGAATTTTGATGTTTGAAGGTCCCTAATATGCGTTGGGAGTTTATTGAAGAGTTTAATAGAGATGTTAATAAAGCTTTTGTGAGTTAATGTTAGTCTATGTTGGGGAATTATCAAATTATTTTTATTTCTTGTGTCATGTGAATGTAAGGTATTTTGTTTTTCGAAATTGCTTTCATTAGATTTAATGTAATATAGGCAGTGATAGACAAATAAGGCTGGGAGAGTTAATATGTTTAGGTTTTTAAAGATATGTCTACATGATTCGTTGTAGGGAGTATTTGTTATTGCTCTGATAGCCTTTTTTTGCATGCTGAAAATGTTTTTCCATTCTGTGGCGTTTCCCCACATTAGTATACCATAAGAAATTTGGCTCTGAAATAGTCCCATATAGGCCACTCTGCAAATTTCTGTGGAAGCTGTTTGTGAGAGTTTTCTCAATAAAAAAGTTATATTAGCAAATTTTTTTTATAGAGTTTGGATATGGTGTTTCCACGTTAATTTTGTGTCAAGAAAAAGTCCAAGGAATTTTATGTTTTCTATATCCCCATTAAAATCCCTAAGGGTGAAATCTAGAGTGACTGTTTTGCTTAGATTTAGACTTAGTTGGTTTGATGTGAACCAGGGTATTATTTCTTCGCTTATATTTTGGTTTATAGTTTCTGAGTTTAATGGATCTTGGTGGGAGTGAAAGACAGTGGTGTCATCAGCGTAAAGGATGGATTTTGCACAGTTGATATTGCTTTAGAAATCATTCACATATAAAATGAAAAGTAAAGGTCCAATGATTGAGCCCTGAGGGACTCCTGCCAGTATGTTTTGTGTTCAAGATCTAACACCGTTGTGTTCCACCAGTTGTGATCTGTTACTTAAGTAAGCCTCTGTGAAATGGTAAGAGTTTCCCCTGATACCATAGAGTTCAAGCTTACCTAGGAGGATGTTATGGTTGACACAGTCAAAAGCCTTCGAAAGATCATGAGAAGGTAGTTGTTACTATTTCACCCCTTTCGAAGGCTTCTACAATGGTAGTGACTAGTTCTATTATTGCATGGTTGGTGGATAATTTTTCCCTGAAACCAAATTGTGAAGGGGATAAGAAGTTATTTTTATCCAGGTATGAGACTAATCTATTTTTGTAGGCTATTTCTATAGGTTTGGAGAGAATAGGAATTATTGATATTGGTCTGTGATTGTCAAGAATATTTTCGTCCCCCTTATTTTTAAATATCGGTATCACCTTAGCGAATTTTAATTTTGTTCAAAACATTTGTTTATAATAATTGCAAGAGGGTGAGAGATACCTTCACATATGACTTTTAAGAGTTTGTTGCTTAGTCCGTAAATGTCCAAAGCAGAACTATTTGACATGTTTTTTATAATGTTTTCGACTTCTGGGGGTGTAGTGGGGGAGAGAAATAACGATTTTCTGGATCTGTAGATTTGAGGAACTTGCTTAATGGGATCTCTATCTGTTGAGGGTAGTGAGTCTAAGAGAGCAGTGGAAATGTTTATGAAAAAATTATTAAAATCTTCTGGAAGTATTTTACAAATGGTTTTTTCCAAGTTTTTCCTTCTGGTTCATTTATAATTTGCCACATTGCTTTAGAATTGTTTGACGATTCGATTACCTGTTTGGATGTAAAATTTCTTTTTTGTTCCTGAATTTTATTTCTGTAAACTCTTCTTGCTTTCTTAATTTCCTCATCTATGTTAGTTATCTTGTTATTTTTTGCTAATTCAGTGAGAAGTGATAAGTTATCTCTGAGTAATCTCAGTTTTTCATTATACCATTTTTTAGAAAGGTTTTTTGAGTGTTTCGTTTTTGTCTTTTTTGGAAAACATTCATCTATTGTTTTATATCATGGAGTGTTTCTAGGTGATCCCATTTATATTGCTTCAAAAGATAGATGCACTTTTTGATTGCCTCATCTGACATTGGCCTGAATTCAATGATGCAGGTCTCCCCTTTCATTTTGAATTTAGAATCTAGTGGGTATTTATTTTTCAAACCGATATGATCGGACATATAACAGTTAACTAGGGTTATTTCGCTAGCTTTCCTAACATTAGTTATACAGTTGTCTATGCAAGTTTCACTATTTTGTGTTATTCTTGTGGATTCATATACTAGTAATTCACAGCCAAAGGAGCTTACAGTGTCACAGAATTAATTGGTCAAATTACAATTATCCTTAATATTTATGTTGAAGTCCCCATAGATAAAAATGGGTTTGTGTGTTTTGAGAAGAAGGTTCAAAATATGGTTGAGTTTTTGTAGAAAAATACCTGGATCTCCTGAGGGTGATCTATACATACATAGCACTATAATGTTTATTGTTTTTACTTCAATTGCTATCACTTCACAATGAATATCCACTGAGAGAGAGTCAATGATTGGTAGTTTTTTTGTCTTAAATTTGGAGTTCACTTATATCATAACACCTCCATACCAAGGTTTATCCGGGAATTGACTTTGTATATCCATGTACCATTTGCCTTTGTGTTTACCTATGTTTTCCCATTCTGCTTTGTGCTCACCTTTGATTTTAGTTTTCAGAATTGTTAGTATATTTTGTTTATCAATTTTGATATTCATGGAAATGTTTAAGTTTCTACCAACATTAGCCAATAGATCTGCTTGTTCATTTCCTGGTATTTTCAATGGCTTGGTATCCAACGAGGGTTATGTTTGTGTTGTTATCATTCATTTCCAATAAAAGTCTTTTTGTCATTAGGCAAGTACAATCATTTTTTGCTTCAATTCTGGTTTTACATAGTTTATTCAATGCACTTAGTGAATCTGTGAAAATTATATTATTGCTTAGGTTTCTTTCAAGACATATCGAGCACCCTTTATTTATCGCTATTATTTCAGAGCTACAGATATCTAATATGTCAGGGAGCCTAGTTGTGTAGTTACATTCTATTTCCGGGATATGTACCCCAAGACCCGTCCTGTTATTGCTTTTGGATGCATCAGTGTATATAAATGTGTGATTACTTTTGTAATTTTCTGTTGCTAATAAAAATTCTTTTTCATTATTTGTTGTTTTTTTAATGATAGCTTCATTATATTCAGTTGTCGAGTTTGTATTTCGTAATCAAATTCAAAGCAAGGTAAGGTTTTACTAGTCTTTATTATTGTCATGTATGATTGTATATATTTGAAAGCTTCTACTAAATATGGAGTTTGTTTCCCATGCCAGTAGCCCTTGTCTAAATTGCAATAATTTTCCATTGTTTCTACCAATGATGTTATGGGGTGATTCTTAAATGCCATTATTTTTGTTAAAAATTTGGTTGCTAGCCATTTACGTCTAAACTCTAAGCTTGTGTCGGCTGTTTCTCCCAAAAGTGCATTTGTCGGGGTTGATTTCATACATCCCGTGATTAGGCGTAAACCGTGAAAGTGTATTCTATCTAGTTTCTTCAAGTTTTTTTGGCTGGTCGGTTTTATAAATATGGATTTGAAATCTAAATGTGATTTGACTATGCCGTTAAAAGCCATGTGTAACGTTAGTGGATCAGCTCCCCACCAAACCCTACTGAATGTTTTTATGGTATTTATTCCTTTGGTTGCTCTTGTTGAAATATTCTGAATATGGTTATCCCATTTTAGATGTTTTGTGATAGTTACCCCCAAGTACTTTAACTGGTTTTTGTGCGGAATGATTTTGTTGTCAATGTAAATTTTTGGCGGATTATTTTTCATTTGTCCTTTACTAAAACACATTGCTTCACATTTGTCCAAGGACAGACTGAAGCCATGCTCTTGCATCCATTGGTTCATCAACTCTAATGTGATGTTAATTTTATTAGTCATTTGTTCTAGATTTCTTCCACGAATTAATATACATAAATCATCGGCATATCCTAATAAAATGTTTTCCTTTGGGATCTGTTCAAATAGCGTTGTTAAATATATATTGAATAATAAAGGACATAATGGTGACCCTTGTGGTAGTCCTGTATTAGGGTTTTTTGGTCCATGTGTTTGTCCATTTTGGTCTTTAATGAAAATTTTCCTGTTTTCCAGGATTCTTATAATGAGGTTACATATTTCTATGGGTATTTCCAGTTGTATTTAGTATTTATATAGAATGTATATGTTAACATGGTCATATGCAGCTCTTATATCTAAAAATACTGCAATTACATACAGGTTTTGGCTGAAGGCTAGTTGAACATATGACGTTATATATGCTACGTTAGCGTTTATTCCCATTCCACGTCTAAACCCTGTCTGAAAAAAGGAAAATATTTTTTTGTTCTCAGTTATCCACTCTATCCTATTTTTTATCATAGATTCCAAAATCTTACAAACACATGACTCCAGTACCAGGATTCTATAATTATCTGACAGTGATGGGTCGCGGTTGTTTTTTAGAATGGCTAGTACTGTCTGTTGTTTCCATTGATTCGGAAGCCTTTCACCCATTAAGCATTTGTTATATATGTTGAGTAATTGTTCTAAGTTTTCGTCTGGAAGGTTTATAATCATGGAGTATGATATGTCATCTATCCCTGTTGCTGTATCTTTTTTCCCTAAAAGGCTATTTTTTAATTCTGTTATATTAAATAGTTTTATTTCACGTCTTGGTTGTGCTAATGTAAAATCTGGTTGTATATTACATGGTGTAATCTGATCAAGTATATTAATGGCTAGAGGGGTGTCGGGTAAATTTTTCCTGAAGTTTGTGAATTTTGGATTAGATAATTTTTTTACAGTATTCCAGATATAAGTTGGGTTGGAATTTCTATTTAAGGTCAAGCAAAACATTTTGAATTTCGTTTTTTTCTTATTTTTCAAAAACCGCCTGGTGATTGCGATCATGCGTTTAGCCAATAAGTAATTCTCTAATGTGGGGTATGTTTGGGAGTTATCTAGGGCGGACTTTTTTTGCAATATTTGCTGCGTACATTCTTGGTCCCACCAGGGACGGTTTGGAGTTGTTATTAATGGTTTTTATCGGTATTGATTCCTGTGCTGCATTCTCTATTGAAGAGATGAAGGTGTCATAATCTACATCTCTGGGATTGATACATTCTGATATTTTATTTGTATATAAAGTCCAGTTGGCTTTTCTGAAATTTCTACGCTGAGTATATTCTATATTAATTTTTAAGTTATTATTATATGGGTTGGGAGGGATTTAATCTTTTCAGATCAATGATTGCGGCATCTCCCGAATATATGGACTTTATTTGTTTGACACTAAATAATGGGTTGATATGTCTTACAATTCCTTTACTTGTGACTTGGTTATAAGGGATATATATATATATATATATATATATATATATATATATATATATATATTATATCCTTTGTTTTTTAACACCTCATTATTGACAAAATTGTTGGCAGATATGTAGTTTGTGAACTCAATGCCTATTCTATTTTTCCCTTTGTTTCTAATTTTCCTAAATCAGTCAGTTTTAAATCAAAGATTTCCTTTGCAATGTTCAAATGATTGTACTTACCTATATGATTGCCAGATTTTTCAGTAGTTCCTTATTTATTTGGGTTGATCTTGAAGGTTATTACTATTTGTTTTTGTTATTCCAATGATATCCATTAACTGTTCTGGAGTATGATTTGTTTTTTCTATATCGTCAGGGGGAGGAAGTCCCTCCCCCAGTGATGCAAACATGATTACTTGTCTTTTTCCCAATGTGTGGGAATCACACTTATAATTAAATTTTTCAACTCACCAATTATAAATATATTATCGGGAAGGAAGGGGTGATTATACAGAGGGTTAGTTAGTAAACCACACAAGTTTTCACTAGGAAGTTATCGCTAACTATTTTCACTCGTCGTATGCACGTCCTATCAGTACCACGGTATCGACTCTTCAAAAATGTTAGGGCAATTTGAAATAAATAATGACAGCGTACGCAGCGCCCTCTAGATGTTACATGAACATTAATACGAAATTATGATTTCCCACTTCAAAAAAACCCAAACCAAAAAAAACAAATTTTGTGCAAATAACTTATTTTTTGCAAAAGTTATTTTTAAAAAGCGAACAAAAAAATTCAATTTCAACACCCTGTATCTCCGAAACGAAGCATTTCCGGACACAAGTTTATATAGACTTTTTTTCTTAAAATTGTCTCAGGAATACGTCACTTGAATATTTTAACGTACTTATGTTACACCCTGTATCGTTAAGGTAATAGCACCCCAAATTTCAATCCCAGATTATCCAGGGAATGTTCTGATAAAACATATTGTGTATTTGTGGAATGAACAGACTATAATTGGCTAGGTTGCATAATTTGGCTTGTTGAGGAACACTCATTGTGCAAGGTCCGACTCACAATAAAAACTAATTCCCGATTCATTCCATAATTATAATTTGAATCTCCAATATTTTGAATTGAAGAACTTTTAATTCTTCATTTTGTTGTGAGATGACATTTGATAATAAGTAAACTTTGTATATATTATTCATTCATCATTCATTGAATTTTTTAACTCTATCAGATATCTTTTATTGAGAACTTTTCAAATTCTGAAGAAACTTTAAAAAATTGTTTGCTAAAGAAGAGTTTCAAATCCGTATAAATAGCAGTTTTTTTACGATATGTTTTTATTTGATATTGGTTGTATACTTCCAGTAAATGGATCTATTTTTTTTCAGACCACAATTGAAGCTTTGTCACCAAATGTGAAAAAAGACAGGAGGAAATTTGGCTTGAAGAAGAAAAAGTCTTCTTCATCCAAAGGAGGAAGCGTCGATTTGACGATCCAGTTTAGTGGAAACAAATCTGGCACAGATACTGAAAATGTTTCGCCTCTTTCTGTAAGTTCAAATACCTCAAAAAATCTGGATAATCTATCAAATCAAAGATACTTTATTTTTGAATATGTAAAGTAAAAACTCTATTGGCAAAGCATCATAGAACATAAAAAACCCAAATACAATATAAAATTACAGATATTAAAAACAGAATGAAGTCAAACAATGTAAAATAGAACAAATAATAGTATTTCTGCTCACAGTAATTGATCATCATAATATTCCTGCAGTTTATAATAGGCCTTCTCAAGCTGCATGATTTTCACTTCATTTTGAAATTAATTCAGCAGAAACAATATAGGGCCAAAAACAGATCCTTGTGGAACCCCGTTTGTAAATTATTGTATATTATATCTATTGTATTTTACTATTTCTGTATGTTGAGTTATGAATCAAACCATTTCATTTTTGCAGCAGTGTTCTAAAATTTTAACAATGAAAAGCTTTTGAGAAATCGCAGAAAATAGTTAGGTCCATAAGATTTTTGTATTGTATTCTTTGATATAATGTTTTAGCTTTTGAGAAATTTGGAAACCGAATTCTTATTTATTTTAATAAAAACACCTTCCCTTCATGAAGTATCAGCTTGAAATTGAAAAGTTGAATGTCACATACATTATCATGACAAGAAACAAATTAAGTTGACATCGTTGATAGTGTTATACTAAAACTTTGAAACAGTGCGTGATGAAAACAGGTTCTTGAAAAAAACATATTAAAAAAAGGAAGGCCTTGGTTTTTTTTTAATTCCAAAAGATGGTTTCAAAAAAAAAAAATTAGGAAAGTTGCCCGGAAATTGAAAAATTTGGGAATACAGGAAAAATTTGGCCAACAAAAAGAAACATCAGCTAAGCTCTTAGTAAAGGTCCAGTAGCTCAGTGGTTAGAGTGTTTGCTTTGTAACTCCAAGGGCCGGGGTTCAATCCCCGGGCGTGTCCACACATTTTTTTAAATTTTATGTTAACACTCAAATCAAACACATTTTTGTTTGTTTGTCATAGTCCGAATAACGTTTTTAGTGAAAGACAGGTTTTTTAGAAAAATTATTGGGTTTGGGAAAAATTTAAAATGCTTTTTTCTATGGGATTTTTGAAGACTATAACACGACTCGAGCATGGATATGCGTATTTCTTTGGTCGTGGATAAGTTTTCAGGAATATATAATATATATGGGATAAGCGAAAACGAGAAAACAGTATAAGGGGTGACGGAATAAGGATAATGGGAAACTCAAAAGCATAATCTAGATGGAACAACACAAAGAAAAACATTGGAAAAAATAAATTCTAAGCGGACAGAGTTTTAGGATTTTTTTTTTAGGGAATATAGAAATTTGGACAGGAAACATCTGTCGGGTCAGCTAGTACACTATAAAAGAGTAAGGAACCCCTTATTTTTTTAAATACACGAAAATCTCAAAGAATAATGTTGTTCATGAATGGATGGAGTTATACAAAGTCCAAAAACGCCCAAAAGAAATGTCTATAGTTTTTTCTCCCAAATTAATAATGCTCTTGAAGTTAGGACGGACATTTAAATTGTGATCCTATTTTTGGATTACTCTTCTCTTGGGCCTCATATCTCAACCAGAAATAAAGGAAATTCACAAAGCAAAATGTGACAATCTATATATGTGAATTGAAAACGATGATATTTATTTATTTATTTAATGGTCATGAAAGATACAGATAGACAAAAGTCCACTAAAGTACCTACATTATTACATTTATTACATTAAATATAGATTAGGTGAGAGAGTTTAAATACCTTGGATTCATTATTGACAACAATTTATCACTTAAGTGTCATTGTGAACATGTTTTATAAGAAAAAAAATATTTGCTGCCTTTCTATCTCTTCAAAGTAGAGTGATGGTTTATAAAACAGTAGTTCGACCACACTTTGACTATTGCACAATATCACTTTACGTAATTAATGAAAATGTGTTGCAAAAGTTACAAAAGTACCAATACAGAGGTATGAGAATTATACTACGATGTAATAGGTATACACCAATTAGGAATATGCTGGGAACACATGATTGGCTTTACTTTATGGCCATGGTCTACATTTTTAAACTTACAAAAAATGTAACTCACAACAATGAACTATATAACTATAGTATCCCTAACTTTCATATTCCTAGAATACGCCTGGGAAGTAGTATGAAATCACTGTTTATCAAAGGTCTGGATGAATTAAAAGTGTCCATGTGTGTGTATTTTTTTATTAAATTTTTTTATCTGCAAATTTTAATATTTTATTTATTATTTATCTTTGCTTCATTTGAATTTGTTTGTTGTACAAAATGCTTAGTGAGATTTTTATATATATATATATATATATATATATATATACAGTGAAAACCGGATATAACGACATTGAAGGGACCGTATACTTTGGACGTTATGTCCGATAGTTGTTATAAGCAATATACACAAGTATGTATGTATATATTATGTCTGTTTGTAGTATGGGGATAGGTTATGCATATGAACTTGTTTTCAAATAACTTTATGTTCAGATGTCCTCGATCATTTAATTTTCAAAGAGTTGTTATCGAAAAGAGCTTTTATTTTATCTCTATCCTTCCAAATCGTTGATATCGTAGAGTGTGAGACTCCACATTCCTTTGCAATTTCACTATTTGACTCGCAATTTTCTAATCTCCATATAATATGTGATTTTTCTTCAATATTAAACACTTTCCTTTTTCTTTTTTGCGACATAGTAACGCGTAATCACACGATCTAAACCAAAAGTTTTGAAATCAACCTGTAATTCACGCGGTCAACTATCGCACTGAATAAGTCGTAAAACATGCAAGGTCAAATGGCAAAGAGCGGGAAAGAGGTTCTATAGCAAAATATTCCTTCATATTATTAGTATAAAGGTGAAAATTGTTCGTAATGTTTTGTTTTGCTGGAATAGGTGAAGCGGTTGAGTCGTTATAGCCGATGTATAGCCGATGAATATCTATAAAGTTTCTGTCGTTTTAAGCGATATGTCGCTGTATCCGATGTCGTTATAGGAGGTATGTGTACTTATTAGTTCATATAGATTCGGCCGGGACCTTGCCATTCGGTTGTTATAACCGATCTGTCGTTATAAACGATGTCGTTATATTCGGTTTTTACTGTATATATATATATATATATATATATATATATATATATATATATATATATATATATATATGAAAGAGATGAAAATCGAGGGGACTGTTAAAAACAAAATGGAAGGAATTTATTGGACATAGCCCTCAGAGAAAGTTGTTAACCGTAGACAAGTGTTTCGGGCTCTCGGCCCTCATCAGTACGGTGGAGAAGTGCAAGGATGAACAACACTTGGTAGAAAACGACAAATCAACAGAGCCAACAAACAGAAAGCCAGCCGCACATTTGTGGTTTCGGTCAGCAGACCCAGGAATTCCAGGGCAACAACCAACGTCACCATGGAGGCAGCTATAGCTACCTGCCTGACATCCGAGTCCAGGAATATAGATATGAAAGAGAGGAATATCGAGGGGACTGTTGAAAACAAAATGGAAGGAATTTAATGGACATAGCCCTCAGAGAAAGTTGTTAACCGTAGACACGTGTTTCGGGCTCGGCCCTCATCAGTATGGCGGAGAAGTTCAAGGATAAACAACACTTGGTAGAAAACGACAAATCAACGGAGTCAACAAACAGAAAGCCAACCGCACGTTTGTGGTTTCGGTCAGCAGACCCAGGAATTCCAGGGCAACAACCAACGTCACCACGGAGGCAGCTGTAGCTACCTGCGTGACATCCGAGTCCAGGAATATAGATATGAAAGAGAGGAATATCGAGGGGACTGTTAAAAACAAAATGGAAGGAATTTAATGGCCCTCAGAGAAAGTTGTTGACCGTAGACACCTGTTTCGGGCTCTCGGCCCTCATCAGTACGGTGGAGAAGTGCAAGGATGAACAGCACTTGGTAGAAAATGACAAATCAACAGAGTCAACAAACAGAAAACCAGCCGCACATTTGTGGTTTCGGTCAGCAGACCCAGGAATTCCAGGGCAACAACTAACGTCACCACGGAGGCAGCTATAGCTACCTTCGTGACATCCGAGTCCAGGAATATAGATATGAAAGAGAGGAATATCGAGGGGACTCTTAAAAACAAAATGGAAGAAATTTAATGGACATAGCCCTTAGAGAAAGTTGTTAACCGTAGACACCTGTTTCGGGCTCTCGGCCCTCATCAGAACGGTGGAGAAGTGCAAGGATTAACAACACTTGGTAGAAAATGACAAATCAACAGAGTCAACAAACAGAAAACCAGCTGCACATTTGTGGTTTCGGTCAGCAGACCCAGTAATTCCAGGGCAACAACCAACGTCACCACGGAGGCAGCTATAGCTACCTGCGTGACATCCGAGTCCAGGAATATAGATATGAAAGAGAGGAATATCGAGGGGACTCTTGAAAACAAAATGGAAGGAATTTAATGGACATAGCCCTCAGAGAAAGTTGTTAACCGTAGACACGTGTTTCGGGCTCTCGGCCCTCATCAGTATGGCGGAGAAGTACAAGGATAAACAACACTTGGTAGAAAACGACAAATCAACGGAGTCAACAAACAGAAAGCCAACCGCACATTTGTGGTTTTGGTCAGCAGAATCAGAATCAGTTTATTCATCACAGAAATATACATTTGAATTCAATCAATACCAAATACGGATGTACATTTATAGGACTAGTCAAAGAAACACATAGAATTAAAATTAAAATATTCGATACAATTAAAATAAGTGAATGCCTAAATACAGGTACATACTCATAAGACTTGACCATAGAAATACAGATTAAAATTTGAATGTGAACCACTTAAAATGAGAATTTTCAAAATTGGAGAAATTGTTCATTTTTATAGAATTCGTTTTCAATAAGACATTTTTTTAGTTCATTCTCGAATGATGAATTATAGTTCCTATCATTCTTATATATAAGTTTGAATTTGTTATACATTTTGGCTCCTACATAGTTAGGTGAATTTTGGATTTTTAAACGGGAGTAAGTTTGGTGTATATTGTTTTTTATTCTTGTGTCATGCGAGTGCACATCCTCATTCTTCTCAAGCCTATGTTCGTTGTATCGAACGTACATGATTAGTTGATAGTTATATAAGCTAGGTAGTGTCATTATTTGTGCTCTAGTAAACAGATTTTTACATGTAGTTGTTGGGTGAACATTGAACATAGTTCTTAAGATTTTTTTCTGAGCAATAAAAGACCCAGGAATTTCAGGGCAACAACCAACTACACCACGGAGGCAGCTATAGCTACCTGCGTGACATCCGAGTCCAGGAATATAGATATGAAAAAGAGGAATATCGAGGGGACTGTTAAAAACAAAATGGAAGGAATTTAATGGACATAGCCCTCAGAGAAAGTTGTTAACCGTAGACACCTGTTGTCATGAGCGCACTATATCAAGTATTTCAAATAGAGCCATATGTAATACACTCATCTGAAGAATGCCAATATAATAAATCAATTTTCGTTCGAAATCAAAGGCGGCCGCGTTAATAATGTAACACTTCATAAAAATATCAAAGAACCTATTAAATCATGACAGCGATGATCTAACCGCTAAACCACATTGCCCCTAATTACGACGGAACAGTTATTTTATCTCTATTGAGCCCAAAGGCGCAACTAGGTAATTAACGATTCTTCGACAGCGGGGAAAAAACATAAACTCGTAAAGATCGCTTCTCAAAGACACACACACATTAATGACCCATTAAATTAACATATCATGGCGTGTCAACTCAAAGGGGTACTCGCCGACACATAAATAATATTTTATTGTTTTCGGGCGGTATCGTTTGAATACCGAACGCTATATTTATAAGATTCCCCTAACAGAAGTCTCAGTTCATTCAGAATACAAGCGTCGATCGAGAGTCAGTACAGAGCAAGTTCTGCTTCATTATGAAGCGAATAAAAGTAAAGTTTAATTTCAATTAGAGAAGATGCAGTCTCATCTTCCTACGCGAAATAAGCGTAGACTGCGTAGACTCCGTAGAGTTTATCTGAAGTAGCAAATTAATCAACCATATGCAGAATCATAGTGAAAGTGTAATTCATCAGAAATCATCTCAGTAATAACTAAATGAATGGAATTAATATTTATCAAGAAGCTAAATAATCATAGTACAACAAGTGAACGCGTAATATAATTCGGTAATAAAACGGAATAATTAAGTCAGTGGCTCTTCAGTGAGGGTAAGACATAAAACTGTTTATTCGGCAAGGTATATATGTATAGGGTAATAAGAAAATATTTCATTATTGATTTCATAGTAATAGAAATTATTGATTGGATAAAAGTAAAAATATTGTCAATTGTAAAAATAACTGAAGAACAGTTATTTTAATTGTCTTCCTATATTTGTTTCTTATTTTAAGTTATGGTTTATTCCATTCCATTTTTGACTTTCTATACATTTTCTCAGTAAATTATACCAGGTGTATCAATAGTTGTTTATATATTTTAGAAAATACATATATATATATATATATATATATATATATATTATTACAAGTCCTAATTGTATTATTATTCCGAAACAATCTGAAATAGGTCATTGTACTGTCAAATTAAGTCCCCCGCTTCATTACATACTGGGTGAAACAAAATCTCAAGCCGCTCTGGGATGTTGTTCCGTTATTGGTCAATAGACTGATAACACTCAGTATGGTTATAACAAAAGGTGGACAGGTGTGTGTTTTTTCAATAAGGAACGCCCTGTACGCTTATATCACTGTTTCGGGCTCTCGGCCCTCATCAGTACGGTGGAGAAGTGCAAGGATGAACAACACTTGGTAGAAAATGACAAATCAACAGAGCCAACAAACAGAAAACCAGCCGCACATTTGTGGTTTCGGTCAGCAGACCCAGGAATTCCAGGGCAACAACCAACGTCACCAGGAGGCAGCTATAGCTACCTGCTGAATCCGAGTCCAGGAATATAGATATGAAAGAGAGGAATATCGAGGGGACTTTAAAACAAAATGGAAGGAATTTAATGGACATAGCCCTCAGAGAAAGTTGTTAACCGTAGACACGTGTTTCGGGCTCTCGGCCCTCATCAGTATGGCGGAGAAGTTCAAGGATAAACAACACTTGGTAGAAAACGACAAATCAACGGAGTCAACAAACAGAAAGCCAACCGCACGTTTGTGGTTCGGTCAGCAGACCCAGGAATTCCAGGGCAACAACCAACGTCACCACGGAGGCAGCTGTAGCTACCTGCGTGAAATCCGAGTCCAGGAATATATGAAAGAGAGGAATATCGAGGGGACTCTTAAAAACAAAATGGAAGGAATTTAATGGACATAGCCCTCAGAGAAAGTTGTTAACCGTAGACACGTGTTTCGGGCTCTCAGCCCTCATCAGTACGGTGGAGAAGTGCAAGGATGAACAACACTTGGTAGAAAACGACAAATCAACGGAATCAACAAACAGAAAGCCAGCCGCAAATTTGTGGTTTCGGTCAGCAGACCCAGGATATATATATATATATATATATATATATATATATATATATATATATATATATATATATATATATATTCCTATTTCAAATACAGATTTCAACATCTATAAAGAACTTGCAGCAATTTTTGCCTTCCTTTTACTGCTTAGACGATCAGTCTCTGTTCTATTTCTTTCGAAAAGTCTCTGATGTGTTTTTCTACTATTTGTCTCCATTTCTATTTCTCACGTTATTTATGTGAAGGGTGTAAACCTGTTGCTCTACCGCTATCAGTTGATAGTCCATAAAAAAATTGAAATACTTTTTTTAAGAAAAAAATTTGCAAAAAGTTGTTTTAGTTTATTGTATGTTTCTAAACAGCTAGAAATTGGATTTATTTTTCCTTTATTGGAATGAATTAATTGTATGTATGAATTAAGGTGTATTCCATGGTTTCTTGAAAATAACTTCAATTGCTTCATTGATAAGTTATATCTTATTGTTTTTTGGTGCAAGAGAACCATATTGTAAAATTAAAGAATGTGTGCATTATAAAGTAAATTTTGAATAAAATTATTAAAAAACCAACTTGTCTTCTGATTGCTCCTATCAAAGGATAATGGATTTTTTTATTTTACTTACATGAGCCAAATTTATATTTTTGTTTATCATCAATCCTAAATATGTATGTTGTTGAACTTCATTAATTGATTTTATCTTTTAATTTTGAAATTTAATTATATAAACTATTTTTTCCGAATTAATTGAGTTTTATTTAAGTTTGCTGTAGGTATTCGTATAAGAACCATATAGTTATTATTTATTTTATTTCTTAATGTGGTTCATTACAAAGAACCCTGATAATAATTAACTCAATCTTTGATTGAAATACATACCCACGGAATGATTAGTTTCATACCATTTTTGTATTTATTCTCATGGAATTTTCTTCCAGGCAAATTCTTTTTCTGCCACTGCCTCTGCACCTCAACTCAATGCCACAAATGCCACGTCTTTGCCTGTTCCTATAAATGCCTCTGTGAGCGCTCCCACACCAGATAGCTTAAGTAATGTAGATGTGATATCTTTGTCTGCAGAAAATCAAATGAGGGATGATTTCATCACTCTTGCTAAACAAGGTTAGTTGCAATATTTGTTGCTTATAAGACTGACCCTGGAAGAGATTTCCATGACTGTTTGTTTTAATTTCAGTTATAGGAAGTATGAAAATTCTAACATTCAGCCTGAGCACAGAAAGGGAGCGACTGAAGTCGGCGTTAGAAACTGAAGTTCAAGCTCCTCCTAATGTTAGTAATCAAAGCATTATCAATTTAAGGAATAATCTGAATCAGGTTCTTCAACAGAATCAAGATTTGAAAGGTAGACTGGTTAGAATCCATGAAGCCTCCGATTTGGCAGACTTGTCTTCGTTGGAACACTTGTCTGAGAATGTAAGTAGGCCTGTCTGTCGTGTATTTTGTTTTGCTGTTAGGCTTGAATTATGCCAAAACTCCTAGGCCATCTTTCCAAGCTGTTGTGATCGGGCTAGTTTGATTGTACAATAACTGAAAGTGACCTTTACAACAATTAATTTTCTTAATTTTGCTCAAGTAATAATAATACCTATTTTTTCAAGAACCATACAAAGAAAAAATAGTCAACTTGTTTTCTTGATCTGTATAAATAGGCAGTTGGTTCGAAATAGTCAGGTTTGTACGAAGGCGTAGAAAACAAAATATATTTTTTAAACATTTGGAATTGCCACTTTGAATTGACAATTGTTGCTTTGAAGTGACAATTGTCACTTTGAACTGACAATTGTCACTTCGAACTGAGAATTGTCACTTCAATGTGACAATTGTCACATACAAAATCATTTTGAATTGCCACTTTGAACTGACAATTATCACTTCAAAGTGACAATTGTCAGTTCAAAGTGACAATTGCACTTCAAATTGACAATTGTCCTTCAAAATGGCAATTCCAGTTTTTTAAGTGACAATTGTCACTTCAAAGTGACAATTGTCAGTTCAAAGTGACAATTCAAAATATTTCAAAAAAAAAATTTTGTTGTTGGCCCTTCTACGCCTTCGTAGGTTTGTACTTGAATTTGGAGTAATCTCTAGTAAAAAATTACTTGTTTCAAAAAGAATTCCAATAATTGGTAAAATCTTCTTTCTTAAAATTTCAATATATTTTGACGACAAATTTTCATCCATATAGAGATTTGTACTCGGAAATCGGTAATTTTGAACCAGTTCTAACTTCAAAAATGTATTGATTCGTGGTAATTTGTAGATACCTGACTAGTATATTCAATGTTGTATATAATCATGTTGTAAAATGAGGTTGGTGGTTACATTATGAAAAATATGCAAGTCAAGTTGCTTAAAATGTTCCTTATAAGGGTCAGAAAAAAATGTATCTGCAAAGTTATAACAGTTTATCTAAACTCACCTCTCAGAAAATCATAATGGTATTCTACTCCAAAAATTATATGATTATTTGACTCTTCTGACTGCAAAATCCCATTACATAAGGGATTTGCCACCCGAAAATCAGATAAGAGCTGCTTTACACTTTGCAATTTCCGAAAGGATTGTAGCAATTTTTATAACACAATTCACTTGCAAGATTTGAATTAAAAATAAATAAAAGAATTTTAATTAAAGCTTTTGAAAACATTTCATGGTGTTACTCGATGGGCCATGTTTTCTGCAGCCAGCTCTCAAACATGAGAAATGATTTCTTTTGGGACGAATATTCACCCCAAACAAATCATTTTTCAATTTCTAAATAAAAAATAAAAAAAAGCTGCCCGAGCTCTCACCCATGCTCCCTTTCGAGAACCAGCACCTTATAGTAAGGGAGGAGACGACATAAATTTTGCTTCCATATCTACAAAGCTAATTTTTAGTTCAATAATTGTTGATACAATGTGTTTCATGAAAGTTAGAGTCTGCCAAGCTTTAAACGTTGCCAACATTAATAAAAATTTATGTAAAATGTAAAAAAACCATTATGTAAAAGTCTTATACCTACAAGACTGTAACTTTTTACAGTGATAAAGGATACCTAAAAGAACAGGAAAATGATAGTCTACCGCGTCGAAAGCGTTGCCATCAAAGGTCTACCACCCACATAAGGTGTTGAAAATAGAAACTTGTTTGACTCATTTCTACAAGGCTGACATTTTTTTTCTCCATTAGTTTATTTAATAAAATTTAGTCTACCGAAAATCTGTTGAAGCCTTGGTAGGCTCAACGGCCGCTGAGAATTACTGCATTTACCGGCATTAATTGAAAATCTACAAAGCTATTTTTTTTTCTATAAGCAGTTCATTTAACTTTTTGGTAAATAAGGGTTGTCTACTTTCAGTACAACGTACCTAAAATCATAGCACGGGCACATTGCTACTTTGTTATTAAGTATACAATCGAGGAGCATATTTTTCATATTAATTATTTCATATTTATGGTCAAGTTGACAAACAGCTATAGCTGACACGGTGAAGTGTCATCATTTTGTCTTTTCTCTTTCGTATTTATAGTGCTCTGTTTTTCTATGTAAAGACATTGAAATGATGAATGGAGCAGCTTTATTATTATTATATTAATTGCATATAATAGTTTTTATATTAATATCTTAGTTATTATTTTTATCTATTCTTGACAATCCCCAAGCCGAGCTCGCCAAGTCTCGCGTGAGAGAATGGTCGATTGGCGTAGGATCGAGACTTGTCAAGGGTAAGCTCGAGGTGGCTCGACCATCCCCATGAAATGTCAGTAAATTCTCCAAACATCAAAGGCACGAGGCTTGACTAGAAAGCTCGTACTGTAAGGGTCTCTAATTTCGAATACGTGATATTTCAAATATTCAGTATACAATAATTACCAAAAAAAATTACTCTAAAAAAATTAGATAATAAACCAGTCAGAACTGAAACATTCCAAAAATTGATAACTCACCAATGTAACGTTTAAAAACAAAATCCTATTATACAGAAAACTGACACATTCTGAATCACTATCGTCATATTTGACAATTATTGTACAATAGTTTATGGAAAAGTGTCACATTTGAAAATAAGAACAGGTAATAATAATACTTTACAGAAAAATTATTCATTACAAATTATGAATGCCGTTCAAGGAGTTATCTCAAATTTGTCGAATTTTGAGTTTTGTCTCTTTTTTATCAATGGAGCGATGTGCAATACCTTCAAATATTTTGATGTATCTTTCATAGATTGTTCAGTGTAAGCCACATAAGTGTTCAAATCGCTAGATTTTCGGCTATTTGATTGAAAAATATCGCTATTCAAAACCCTCTTTTTCCAATTTGTTGAAATAACATCCTCAGCATTTTACAAATAGGAGAATTATTTTCAGTCGAAGAGAAATAATGGGTCAAAGAGAGAATTGTGTGTATTCAAAACAAATTTCTATTAGGCTGTGAAAAAGATTATGAAATGCAATTTTTCACCCAAATATCTGCGTTGCAATTTCTTAAAGGATTGTTGCTGAAATAATTTTCATTGATGAAAATTGTTACAATAAATTGCATGCAATGTACCCTCTGTAGACATCTTTTCTAACTTGAATCAATTTAGAAAGCTGTATAACTTATTGCAAATTAGCTTTGGCATATATACACTTTCAATTTTTTACTTGTATCTCCTTCGTGCATCTGTACTTTATTCTAAGTTATCACCTTTTCTATTTAATCTAACCTTCTCTCTCTTGAATGACCTATAGCTAGGCATCTCTTTGTTAGATTTTGTTACTTATTATTTGTTACCATTGATATCATTTACTCCTGATTTACTTTATATTAACTTCAAATTGTTAAAATTATTATTATATAGTATCCGAAAGTATTTATCTTGGGTATGGTGGTTTCATGAGAGCGTAAAGAATAGCTTGCTATATGTTGAGAGAGCGTTACAATTTCTCCTCGACTCGCTCGAGGAAGGGATATCGACGTCACGACACAGAGATAGGAGAGTCAGGGCGGTCTCAGCTCAGGACTTCAGTATCATACCAGCAGCAGTCGGGAGAATGTGTGCGCTGCAATGAAGAAGAATTATTGACCATAATTTCACATCAGATAATTTGAACAAATTAAACTGAATCATTGAATCAATTCAATCTGTCGGACGACAGGTAGATCAAAATATCTTTGGTGCCGTGGTGGCCGCGAAAACAAAAGAAAATTCTTAAACATAAACAAAAGCAAACGATATTTCTGTAAGACAATAAAAAACAAAAAAATTATTTCTAAAGAAAAAAAATATTTCAAGAAAAAAAACCAAATTAAATTTTGGAATTTTTTTTAAATTAAAAACCCCTTTGGGCCATGAATAGCCAAGGGTAACTGGTGTTACCTGAGCACACAACTGAATAATTTTTGCCCTCAGTTCATCTAAATTGGTAGCACGTTCGAACTCATGCCGATATACCTCCGATTTTAGCATGCCCCAGAAATAAAAATCGAGAGGTGCTACATCTGGTGATCGAGGTGGCCAGTTGATTGTACCTCGCGTACTAATAAACTGATCGGGAAATAATTGATTTAAAAATGTAACCACCGTGCCTGCATTGTGGGCAGGACAACCATCTTGTTGAAACCACACGTCATTAAAGTAAATCGGAAGAGCGCGAACTGCAGGAATAATTTGATTTTGCAAAAGTTGCAAATATTTTGCTGCATTTAAATTCCCTTCAACAAAAAATGGGCCTATGACGTGATCCTCTAAAAGTCCCGTCCACACGGGTACTGTTTCCTCACAGCAATACACAAATGTTTATTTTTACAAGACCAATAACGTACTACGGATGGATTGTGTTTTCGATGTATTGAGAAGGACTATTCATCGGTAAATAACACCTTTTTTAGAAAGTCATCATTTACACAAAATGCCCTATTGCATTTTTCGACCATCGTTTCACAAAACTCCATACGTCTGAAATGGTCTCCAGGCAAAAGTTCTTGTGTGGTCTTGACTTTGAAACAATATTCCTTACAGTTCTTTCATTCAAATTCACTTCGTCGGCGATCTGTCTACTCGAACAAGGTGTCGTTTCTGCCAATGCACACACTTGTGTTTCTCTTATTTCCCGTTCCTCGGGTATTTCTCGAGGATGCGGTGGTGGATTTGTGGGACAACATTTTTTGCAATGTGCTGCCACAAACCCAAAATTCTGAAATTTATTAATAATTGAAAGAACAGTCTCTTCCGTAGGTACAGGTCTATCTGCAAAAGCCACTATGAATAGATTTCTAGTATCTTGTACAGAATTACCCCCAAAGTACCACTTAACGATCTGTACTTTCTCTGCGGTTGTGTAAATAGGCGGCATGTTTCAAAAGGTAATAATTGTCATGGTCTTTTGTTTTCGCAATCACGCTCGGCAAGAATGAGTCGAGTGCAGCGTTAGTCGCATTGCCACGTGGTCAGTTAATGCTTCAGGTGGGGTAACAGGAGGGGCGCACAGCAGTGCGTCTCTCTTGTTTATGTGGTATTATCATATCATTGCGTTCCTTGTTGCTCGTGTAGATTTCTGTCTATACCCCAGATAAATTGTTTCCGATATTGTATACTCCTGTTATTGGGCTTAGGCCTGTTGGATGTATTATGTCTAAAATAAATAAAATAAAATGAATAAATAAAAATGGAAATTCCATAGTGTAAAGTGGCTCGAAGGAAGAAATCCCAATATTGAAGTGTTTTCTACTAAACTTTTATGTTGGCTTCTTAGGTAACAAGTATGAAATCATTTACTTTTGAATGATCTTAGAAGATGGGAATTGATTCTATATCACAGTTTAATAGAGGAACACGAAACAATTTCTGCATGTCTGTATGATTAATAGTTGACATTTGAACAATAAAGGAGAAGATACAAAGAAATGATATATAGTAATAATTAATGAAATAACTAGTGATTCTGAGTAATACTCAAAATGAAAAAAAATCCTTAATAATATAAACTACCCAAAAATAATACATCATTATATATATTAGGAACCTAATTTTATGTTTACATTGATCATTAGATTTTGAAGGTTAATAAAACGACCCTACTGAGATTGTAAATGATTATCATCCTTCTGATGTACAAATTGCCCTTACATATTTAATTTGATAAATCATACATTCTCTAAAACTTGTATGTAATATAGGAGGATCATGAGAAGTATGAGTTTTGTTTTGTTTATTGGAAGAAGTATTAGAGCAAAAATCATTCATCCCTTTATCATCTGCTTCCTTTTGTTTTTTATATCAGCAACAACGGGCCAATAACGCCTCGCTGAGCTATAGCTCTTCATGCATCAGTGCAACAGAATTTTTCGATGCCGAAGACCTTCCTTCGGATAAAGTAACCAAATATGCAGACCATGAAGGAGGTGAAGAGGAGTCTGAGGTGCGTACAAGATCTGAGAGCAGCTCGGAGGCGGGTTCTCTGTCAAGTGGAGAAGGCAGCATCAGTTCAGAATCTGATCTGGGTACCGAAATGAATACGGCTAATAGTATAGAGTCTGAAGGTAGGTGTTGTGTCCACAGGTGTTTTTTTAATGGGTGACAGCATTTTTTTTCATGCAACTGTATCTGCTTTTAGAAATCTAGATTGTTACCAATCCTCCAACATAGTAATCATATCATTTGATTTTATCACAGTTTGTTCAAATAATTCATTAAAATAATTCAGTTGTGTTAGTCTCGAGATGATGAATATTTTCACTATTTGGGATTGTATTTGCATCTTACTCTTTTGTAAGAAAGAACCAAAAAAAACTTAATTCTAATATCTGCGCCAAGGGAAATTTTATCAACAGCTGCCCATCGAATAACATTCACTAGATGAGTTATAAAGGCCAAAGGAGTTATTTGTAAACATCTAAACAGAGATAAGAATAGCCGATACACTCAATTTCAGTGCCCGAGGATGTTCCTTTTTAGAAGAGCAATGATTCAACTTTTGAAAACTGAACAGTATTTTCTCTATCAAAAATAAGAATTCCTATCCTATGGCATATTTCGTGTTTTTTTCCAATAAGAATAACTTACAATGACAATTTTTAAATTGATGAAAGGAAAACATACTCAATTAAATATTGATTGAAAATATTTTCCTGGAAATTGAAAAATGTGTTCGATATAAAAACAGGGTAGCTTCTAGAAAATGTATTTCCCATTTTTTTTTCACTCTTTTTAAATATTCGTATATTATATATATTTAAAACAAGAAAGGAATCTCAAGAATTCCAAACATTGTTTATGTTTATTTATTTATTAACGGATAAACCATTATATTTAAAGTTTACAGTTGGAATAAAATTTACAAATTTAACTTAAGAATACGAAACTATACAATACATACGAATAAATACAATACAGATATAAATAAATAAAATGCAGATACTATACGATACAGAGGAGTGAAAATTAGATGGAAAAAGGAAGCCTTATGTTGTTTTATATCTGTGACAGTTCAACCAAATTTGATCTTTTTTACACGGCTTTTGAAGGACTCCAAACTCAGAGAAAAGAAATCCAAATCTATGTATGCTATTACCATTCTTGGCAATTCTAGCTAATGGCGAAAAAAGTCTATAATTGTATCTATGAAAATCTATTGAGAAAGTAGTATTGTTTCTAGTGCACCTAGCCGGAACATGGAGACCGACCTGTGATAACAAAGATGGACAATTTATGTGTCCTCTGATCAGTTTGAATAGAAGGGTCAAGTCTGCCTGTATTGTGCGGTCTTCTAAACTGGTCATTCCAATTGTATTTCGGATATTATTTGAACTATTATGATCTAAGGGAATGTTGAGTTTGTATGCAGCAAACCTAAGAAACTTGTTTTGTACTTTTTCTAAGTTGTGTATATAAATACTATAGGTGGGACACCATACTGTAGATGCATACTCTAGTAAAGATCGTACAAAGGAGTTGTAAATATGTGAATATCTGTGAAGTCCTGCGTATTCCGGCATACAAAGCCCAACATTTTGTAAGCTCTGTTAATTATATTCTCATAGTGAAAGTTGAAGGTCAATTTCCTATCCAGGGTGACTCCCAAATCTCTAGCAGTGGTAACCTGTGGAAGCTGCTCACCAGATATGGAATAGCCGAAGTCTGTTTGAGTTGGTTTTCTGCTGAAAGTTATTGTGAAACATTTACTGATATTGAGGTCCATGCCATTTACATCACTCCATCTTTTCAAGTTGTTCAAGTCTTTTTGTAATTCATAACAGTCGTTCAGAGAGGTAATGGCTTCATAGAGTTTCAGGTCGTCAGCAAAATACAGAGCTTGGCTGTGTCTCAAATATGAATTTATGTCATTGATGTAGATATTGAATAAAAAGGGGCCAAGGGGCCTTGTGGTACACCAGACGTGACAGTTATTTCGTCAGAGACATAGCCATGTACTTTGACTGTTTGAGTTCTATCACTTATATAGCTGATGAGCCACTTCAACATTATACCGTGGAAGCCCAATGCTTGCAGTTTAGCTCCTAGAATTTTATGATTCACCCTGTCAAATGCTTTAGAAAAGTCTGTATATATGGCATCCATTTGTTGTCTATTTTCTAAGGCATTGAGTATACATTGTGTGTAGATTAATAAATTTGTTGTAGTAGATCGACCCTTGCAGAACCCGTGTTGATCTTGCAAACAATTGTTATACGTTAGTGATTAGGTTTTAATTTTATTGAAACAATGTTTTCGAATAGTTTAGTTCGAGCTTAAAATAGAGATAGGCCGATGTTTGAAATGTCGGAAACTTCACTCGAAAATGGGTGTTATGGACTGCTCTTCCCTTCGGAATAGAATTAAGTGACAAGAGGAAGAGGAAATGAAGGGGTTTAGCAAGTGATCATCTACATTCTACTAGAAGTTTGGGAGACACTCCATCGGGTCCGATGCCTTTGTTAGGATCTAGATTAGCTAGTTCTTCGAAGATATCTGATAGCTCTATGGTACAGTTCGAAATGTCTACATGTTGATTGAAAGATTGTTTGTCACTAACGTTGAGATTGCTTTCTTTGAAAATGGATCGAAAATTTTTACCAAACAAGTCTGCAATACTTTTGCCGTCATTAGCCTGATCATTTGCTAGAAACATGATATTTGGTAGACAGTTATCTTTTTCCTTATTATTAATGAAATTCCAGAATTTTTTAACATTATGTGGCACCTCCCTTTGAGTCTTCTCAATGAAGTCACTATAACAGGTTCTACTGAGTCTTTTACATTCAGTTCTTAGTTGTGAGAAATGGAGGTAATCGTCCTATGAGCCTGTTTCTTTGTATGTTTTATGAGCCTTCTTCTTTTTAAATGTGAGATTTTGTAATTCAATAGAATACCACTTGGGAAATTTGGGATTTTTGTAACGAGCTAATGGAACATATAGTTGAATGCCTGTTAGAATGACTTCATAAAAGGCAGAAACCGCAAGGTTAACAGTTTTGTTGGATAGTAGGTCTTCCCAGTTTACATTATTAAAAAATATGTTCATATTATAATAGTTTCCTTTTTGGAAATTGTAATAAAAATTATCATAGGATAATGGTGTTGGACATGAAGTTTCGATCTGAATATCTACATACAGTGCTGGGTGGTATGCGTCACACGGGAGTAAGTTGTCCATAGCTATAGCAGGAACGGTTTCTCTGTTATGGGTGAAAATGAGGTCCAAAAGAGTGTTGTGACAGTTTGGGATATTATTGATTTGAAACAGATTATGAAATGCAAAGGTCTCACATAAAACATGACTTGCACAATTGATATCACTTTCAACACATACTCCCATTTCATCATTACTCCACCAGGCTGTAGGAAGATTGTAGTCTCTAAATAGGTATAGCTCGTGTTCAGGATGTGTAGCTAGAATGTGATCTACACTATTACTATGGGATTCGTAGAGTGTGGCATCTGATTTAGTTAACAGTATTAATATATCAATGAAAATAGTTTGTGGCATTCAGACGAGAAAATGAAAATAGAAATGAAAAATAAAAATGTGGATCGGCCAGGATTCGAACCTGGGACCTATCGATTTCTAGTCGAGCAGTACACAAGGTGGGCAGCAGCATGATGCCTAATTTGATAAACCATGGCTGGCAGTGCTCTCTGTATCCCAAATTTGCTATGATTCTTATAGTTTTTTTTTGCTGTTTGAACATTTTGGTGCCATAGTTTATCTGGGAATGGAACAAAGAAGTCGTTGAATTGATCAGGAGTGATTTGGTTTGGAGGATTTCTTTTTTATTTCTGTTAGTTCCATAGTTTATGAGTTCCCAACTATCTTTAGATATGTTATTCGATGTTAGAATGTATCCTGCATATGCATTCTGTTTTGCAGATTTGATTCTTTGGTTATAGGTCTTTTTTAGTATTTTATATGTGTTTATATCTGCAGAGTCCTTCGTGACATCGCATAATACTTTGATAGTGGATAGGTTTTCTCTCATGGTAATTAGTTCTTGGTTTTACCACCTAACAGGTTGTCTTTGTTGTTTGCAAAGTATTTTTTTCATAGGAAACGACTTAACAATTAGATTTGAGAAGGTATTTGTAAATTAAGATAGACCAATCACACTTTATTCTGCTACTATATTCTGCCGTTGATGAGCTATTGAAAAATATAGTAGAGGGTCTTGATTCAACTGAAACTGCCATTGATGAGCTAGTCAAACATATAGTAGAGGGTCTTGATAACAAACTCAAGACATCGGCACTATTCTTTTATATGAGAAAGGCATTTGACCTATTTTACCATGAACTCTTGTTGTATATTTTAGGATATTATGGTGTAAGGGGACCAGCCTTTAATTGAATAGCATCATACCTTGTGGGTCGTAGCCAAAAAGTATTTACAAATAACACTCGCTCTGAAGTCACATGTGTTTCGATAGGGTTAAGGTGGCGCTACACGATGCGTAGAACATTGGCTCCATCGTTGGACCGAACATGTGAGTCAAGTAGTTCGACAGTTGGTGCGGCAAATGTATCTGCTACACGGTGTAACGAATGCTTGAAGCAAATATTCATTTTGAAGTGTGGTACAAACATTTGTCTCCATCACTATGGAGAATACAAATGTTGCAATTGCAGCGGCAATTAATTATGAAAACCTACTATTGAAATGATAGGTATTGTCCTACAATGTATTATCATTTAAAATGGCTATCTTACTAATATTCAGTATTATTTCTTCAAGCTTTTATTTCACTTGATTCGTTCCTACGTCTTTCTGGTTCAAAATTTGTAATCCATTTTTGGAGCACTTGCCGACATCCGATTGAGCTGAAATTGGGCAGATATTCACAATTCCGGTGACAATGTATTATGAAATTTTTGTTAGAGAAAAAAAACGAAATGGCGCTTCAAGATGGCGGACTAGTTTTTGACTATGATACGAGTAAATTCAAAATTGGTATTGGGGGTTTTCGGGAACAGATATGAATTTTTTGTCAAAATTTATAAATTCAAGATGGCGGCTCCAAAATGGCGGAGGAGTTTTGTGATTATGGCCCGATTCTATTCAACATTTGTATGTGGGGTTTTTCGGAGTCGGAGATTATGAATTTTTTGTCAAAATTTATGAAATTAAAATGGCGGCTCATAAAATTTTTGTTATAGAAAAAAACAAAATGGCGCTTCAAGAATTTGTCGTAATTTTTTTCAAAAATATTGCTGCAGTGATTTGGGTCATTTATTCAAAATTGGTATGTGGGGGCTTTCGTGGTAGGAGATTATGAATTTTCTATCAAAATTGACAAATTCAAGTTGGCGGGCGAGTTTTGTAATTCGATTCGATTCAAAATTGGCATGTCGGTGTTTTTGGGGTTGGAGATTATGAATTTAGATTGTTGATTTTTAGTTGAAATTTATAAATTGAACATGGCAACTCCATTGGCCTCATAATAACGATGCTTTAACAAAAATGCATAGATTGAGTACTGAAAAGCACAAAAAAGTAATTATTAAAAAATATTTTTCAAATGCACTAAAAAGTAAAAAATAATTGATTAGTATGTGTGACGTAGATTATTCCGTGAGTTATAGATTCAAAAGGTTGTCGCTTTTTTATTCGAACTGAAAACTTTGCACGACAAGCTTTTGAATCTATAACTCACGGATTAACCTATGTCACACATCCTAAGCAATTATTTTTTGCTTTTTAGTGCATTTGAATAAAAGCTTGTCTTCAAAAAGGTTTTTTATTAATTATTTTATTCTCAAACAATTTAGAAAATCGTGTTTTACCGAATATGAAACTGTTGGCAATTATAATTTAAAAATATACAGACCTTTGCAAAACACATAATTCACAATAATGTAACGATACCACTACTTCATAACTAAAACTAATTAGAACGAGTCGTGTAGCCGTGCATCAAATCAACGAATGTTTTTCTCTGAACGTTGGAGGAATTCCTTTGACTCAGGTCAAAAATACCGAAAATAACCCGAACGTGGCCAAAAGCGAACGTTGGACGCTCGACATTGGTAGCTCGTAGGTTTGATGGTCGGCCACATGATGCGACGAACTGTCAAGCCTCCAACGTTGGAGAGTATTCGTAGCATCATGTAACGCTGGCTTTATCTCAATATATTATTCATTGTATTCACTAACAATCTTCCAGTTTATTGTTCTGCTACTTCTGTATCGATTATCTATGCAGATGATACCAATTTAGTTATATCTGCAGAAACTATTCATACAATGCTTCAAAAAGCACAGACTGTGACAACCCAGCTCCCAGAGTGGTGTTCACTGAATGGATTAATTCTTAGTACCTCCAAAACTCAAATGGTCAATTTTGTCACTAAAAATGCCTCAATAGAGAGCAGCTTGAAGAGTGAATAACAAGTCCATTCAACAGGTTTCTGACACAAGATTCTTAGGAATTCATATTGACTCCAAGCTCACATAGAGAATACCAAAAGTAAGCTTAGCAAACATATCTTTCTACTTTATCAGCTGAAAAACACTGTCTCACTTGAAGTCTGGAAACTTATACAGTCATTCATTTGCTATGAAATTATTCGCTGGGGTGTGAATACAAAAGCACAATAAATATTTACAGAAGAAAGCTATAAGGATAATGATGGGAGTACCACTAAGGGAGCAAACCGTTATTTAAAAAAACTGGTATTATGACTCTTTCCTGTTTATTCATATATTATTGTATTATTTACATAAAGAAAAGCATACCTATCCTGCCTCTTAGTGGTCAGTTCCATGACCATGAAACTAGAAATAATTCTAAACTACATTAACATTAAAAAACATTAAAAAAAAAAAACATATACTAGACTCTCAGTATCGCAGAATCACTTAAGATCGATCGGTGTTGAGTTATATAATGCACTTGATGACAATATCAAGTCTGTCTGGATGGAAATAGAAACAAAGTGCCTTATCTTTCTTCGATGTGAATGTTGGGAGAACAGGCAATGACATCCGCACCTCTGTCTATAGAAAGAAGACACATATGGGACAGTATCTCAATTAAAGTTCTAATTATCCGAGTTCGACAAAGAGAGTGATCATAAGGACATTGGAGGAAAGAGCAATGTACCTACAACAAGGAGTCACTAGATGCCGAAATAAACCACATCAGAGAGTACTTGGCCGAAATGGATACCCCGAGAAACTCCTGGGAGAAGTATTGAAACAACTCCAAAGAACTAAGATATACGAAGAGCAACAACAAAGCACACTGATCTCCCTCCCATACATCAGAGGTGTCTACAAGAAGATCAGAAGGATCGGAAACAAGTACAACATCAAGAGCTGCTGCTTCCAATCCGGAAGTACGAAGTTTCCTCATCAAGACTAAACCTGATAATAGAACCGAAATCACCAAGAACTATATTTATGAAGTACCAAGTGAATGCGGAGATTCCTACATCTGAGAACAAAGGGCCGTCATCGGTAAACTTCATTGAACACAAGAAATGGACTCAACATAGGGAGACGTCAAACTCAGGAATTGCTGACCACTCCTGGACTGAGCACCAAGTTCAAGGAGGCCGCCTACATCGAAGCCAATAACGCCAAGCGTTGAGATCAGGAACATAAGGAAACTGCTCATTGCTCTTTCTGGTGGACTGCAGAGGTGCAAAACTTCACGCACCACCAAACCGCACGAAATCACGTATCACTGCACATGGAGGAATTACATGCACCAATGCACTGACAGACATAAAATAGTAGGCTAGTCAGAATTCACCTGAAGACGATTGCAGATACAAGCGATGGAAACGTCGTGAAAACATTCAAATCCATTAAGACGATGGATGTCCGAAACGAGAATTATCAAGTTTACCACATCGTCTGCAACCTTCAAACAAAGTGTATCAATTGCATGTGATGGGACCTTTTAGGCTATGACCAATCTGCGAGATGGATAATTTTCAAAACAACCCAGCACAGTAGCTTATATGCTATACGATATAAAAGCTGGCTAATACGTAATTTTGGGCAATTTTTTTCTAGGGAAAATTTCTCACTTTAGGAAGCTCTAGGCATTATCTATAATGATGATAATGCAGTAACCGACATATACACGGTGTAATCTAACTTGTTGGACACCCGTGAATGATTGGTGAATTAAACCATTTGTATTTGTATAATTTGTATAATTTGTATAATTGTGATACTTCGCTTCTGTATTTTTGTAATTTTCCAACTGATACATGTTATTAGACATAGTCTGTTTGTAATCAGTATAAATAAATAAATAAAATAAATAAATTTTATAACGAATTAGTGGTTAAAAATTCGAAAAAAATAATGTAAAATTTGTCCAAATTTTGGGAAACGCGAAACGGCGAAGTTTTGGTTGGTAAAACATATTTTTTTTCTGGCTTATTGAGGACTTACGGTAAACATTTCAAAGGAAAAGTATTTTTATTTTTTTATGGTTTATCAGCTGTTAGCGGTTGTGCAAGAAGTTAGATTACATTCTGTATAGTTGCCGGCGTGATCCAAATATTCTAACAGATGAGTTTTCCGCCGACAATGACGACATTGTCTTTGTAGATAATCTGCCTAGACTTTAACTATTAGCTACTGTAGAAATTCGTAGACCTACAGATGAACATGACTAAGAAGAGATCCATTCATTGAAAGATCTACAAATGAGGAAGTTCTGGAACTTACTAGTGACATTGTTTCTGTCATTTTAACACTGAAAGGAAAAAATATACTAATAGGACTTGGGTAAAGGGTGATCTCACAAAAATTCTCTTGAAGCTGAGTATTCTCAATTCAAAGATGTGTCCCCAACCGATTTATTTGAGATTTTTTTCGATTATGAAATCATGTGTCATATTTTGTAGGAAATATGCTCTTTTTATAACTTGTCCTGATCCGAACATTACTTCGGATGAACTGAAATGTTTCCTAAGGATACTAAATATGATTTTCCCAGAGAAAGATTTTATTGGGATTGTGGATCGGACATGACTAATGGTATGACCAAGAAAGCAATTCGCCACGCTTGATTTATTCAAATAGTGAGATACATTGTGTGGATTACACAAAAATAGATCACAGATATAAAATGTGGAAGGTTATACCCATCATCAACAAATTGAAATATTATTAACCAACACAAAACATGAACTATGACGAGTCAATGATAAAATATGATGGCCTCCATTTCTACAAACAATTTATTCGCCGAAAGCTGATTAGGTTTGGTAATGAAGTATGGTGCCAAAATGCCAAAACAGCTATCTAATCGACTTCGTATATCAACTATGCATATGAAGCTGCTTTTGGCAAAGCCGTGGCCCCACTTGTTTCGATGTTGTATAGTTTACTTTATAGTGGAGCTTCCTTACCGAATATTCATAGATAACTTTTTTCTGTCTTCAATTTGTTAGTATATTTGAAGTGTCATGCCCCATAATTACAGAAAAACTTTCATTCATAAGAAACAACACGATATTACTAAATATGAACTTTATAGCCAGCAAACAAAATCCGCTAGGAATTAAAATTAAAGTCCGAAGTCAGATACTCGACAAACGGATGAACAAAGGCCGTTTAAAAATAGAAAACACCCATACGCAACCAAGCTAATAAGCACATAGCTGTTAAAAATACTTCATTATCTGTTCAGACAAGGAAATGCACTTAAAAATTACAATAAAAAATCACCTTTTTTCTCGATAGAGCTATTAATAAATCGTCACCTCCTAGTTACGCATATCTAAAGAATTTTTTTGTTTAACAAAGTCTTTATAAATTAATAGTTGTTGACAGCTCGCCTAATTGCCCTCCAACTACTAAATACTATAAATCTGTTTTTATACATTTTTGATGACAGAAACAAGCCATTAATTATTGAGCCGCTGACAGGGTGAAGATAACTAGGGTGGGAATGTAATCCGCGGATGAATCAGGGATAGGGTCAAATGATATAAAAGCATGAGGCGCTCGCCATCAAAAAGTCAGTAATTACATAGACGTTGTTGTCCGGTAATATGTTCCTCTCAAAAATGAGGTTAGATTTCATTCGATCACACTATGGAAAATGATCTTATTGAAGATCCTAGATCCTTCTGGATGAAAATAAATAAACTAAAGAAATCTAGTGATTATCCCTCCCAAATGTCACTCAATGGTAAAAAATCTTCAAAATCTGAATTGTTGATCACTTCGCAGAATTTTTTTCATCTGTCTACCGTCTGACATCCGGATTTTGTCTTAGTGATTTCAAAAATTCAGTCCAGCATTCAATGATTTCCTTCTTCCACGTTTTTCGATCACAGAAATGTTTGAAATATTATCGAAACTTCCGAATAAAGTCTCTTTTGGTCCAGATGGCATTCCCCCTATCTTACTAAAATGTTGCGTTTGTACGCTGACAAAACCCATCCAGGTTATTTACAATCTTTCGCTAAATAGTGGAGTTTTCCCATATTTTTGGAAGAACAGTTACATCACCCCAATATTCAAATCAGGCAACCGTGAGGATATTAAAAATTACAGAGGTGTATGTATTCAGTCAACCATACCTAAAATGTTAGACAACATGGTATCGACATATTTGTCATATCAAATAAAAAATCTAATTATTCCAGAACAACATGGTTTTCAAGCAGGACGGTCTACAACGACTAACTTAGTATCGTACACTGAATTTCTATTAGACGCCTTTGAAGGAAAATCCCAAGTGGATAGTATATATACGGACTTCTCGAAGGCGTTTGATACAAAAATTGCTGGCAATGAATATGAATATCTCAGTAGTAACATGGTTGCAGAGTTTCCTCACCGATCGCTTTCAATGTGTACGCATCAATGATAATCTCTCATCTGCATTTCCTGTACTTTCTGGAGTTCCCCAAGGATCCCACTGCGGGCCTCTACTCTTTAACATTTTTGTTAATGACCTAAATAATTATATTGTTCATTCTCATTTCCTTCTCTATGCCGATGACCTAAAAATCTTCCGTGAAATCAACAGACCCTCTCCTCTTACAAACTGATTTAGATAATTTCATTCATTGGACATCTCTGAACATGTATGTCAACATTTGAAAAGTGTTTCTATATTACTTTTTCCCGACGAAATTTTCAAGTGAACAGTGAATATTCAATTGATGAGACCAATTTAATACATAAAGAGAATGCCAAAGACCTGGGCATATTAGTTGACTCATCCTTAAATTTTAGATCACACATTAATAATATGGTGAATACAGCTCTCAAAACTTTCGGCTTTATTACTCGAAATAGCTAGAACTTTTCTCCTGGAACTTTTACGAAATTTTATTGCACATTAGTTCGACCAGTTCTGGAATATGGATCCATTGTTTGGTCACCAAGTTATACCGTTCATAGCAATTCAATAGAAAGGGATCCAAATAAATTTTTGAGAATTTATTCATATCGTAAAAATTAATTTACAGAGCACAATACTAAGGCAGACTTGCCCTCAGATCTCCATCTATGTAGCCTTAGTAACCGCAGAAGAATTTTGGATCAGATGTTTCTCTGGACAAGGAGATGTAACTCATACATACCATGTAACTCATACATACCATTGTACAACTCACTGCCCCAATCAATGAAAAATGCAACCCTCGCTAATTTCAAAAGGAAACTGAAAAAACACCTCTCAGACAATGCTTACTATGATGCGTCTGACTTCAGCTTTACTGAGTGAATATGGTCAATGTAGGCACTGTCTCCATGCATCTCTGCCTTTACATTTATATATTTATTTATTTTAATTTGTGCTCGTATTATATACAATTTACTGAGTGACCATCGTCAATGTACTGTCTCTATGCATTTCTGTTTTTACATTTATATATTTATTTATTAACTATCTACTGTTTCTCGGTATTTTAATATTCTAATTGTAATTTACATTTATATTATATGTACCTTTATTATTGACTAATAGCACTAAGGTGTAATAATTTGACCAATAAAAAATCTAACCTAATCTATGAAATAAAAACAAGTATTACGAAACAACCCATAATCTACTAGTCCCTGTTCAACCAACACTTTTTTGCGAGTGAAAGTGAATATGCTCTGAACGTTTCTGCTGAAAATGTTCATTAGGTCCTTGACCCAATGTGATATCACATTTTTCAAAAATTAAGAGCTTATCTTCTTTTTGTTCATAAATAGAAAATAATGATTTTTTTTAAATAATTTTTTTTTTGAAAAAAAATTATTATTGTTTATAATCGTTTTTTTATATTTCCATTATTTAAATGAAGAATTGTTTTTTCTTTAAAAATCATAATTGGCATTTCTCAATAGAATAACAAAAAATTTTAAAAAAATAATAAAATTTGTATTGTTTATTTAGTTAACAATTTGTTATAAACAAATTCCAAATCCCATTATATTTTTTTTCTGAAACTACTAAAAATTACAAAAACAACCATATGCAACAGAGTGTCGAAAATTTTTTTTTTAATTTTTTATAGGTTTTTCTAAAATTACTGTATGAATATTTTTCGACACTTTGTTGCATATGGTTGTTTTTGCAATTTTTAGTAGTTTCTGAAAAAAAATATAATGAGATTTGTAATCACTCATGAAAAAGTATTGTTGGCTTACTTTGAATGCTTATCTAGGGAAAGAAAACCATCTTCTCTCTGGTCGTATTATTCGATGATAAGAAGTATTTTATTAACAAGAAAAAACGTCGATATTAGAAAGTACCTACAGCTGGTGGCATTACTAAAACGTAAATCAGAAGGTTACAGAGCTAAATATCCAAAATTTTTACTAAACAAGATGTCACAAAGTTTTTAACGGAAGTATCAGATGATACATATTTATTTAAAAAAGTTGCTATGATAATTGGACTAAGTGGAGCATGCAGAAGCGAGGAACTGACAAATATGCTTGTTGAAAATGTGATAGATGAAGGATCCGTTTTTAGAATTACTTTACTGAATACAAAAACAAAGGTAATGCGAGAATTTTTTGTAACATCGGGGAATATCCCAGGATTGAATATGGTAGAACTTGTCAGACAATATGTGAAAATACGACCTTGCAACCCAAACCATCGACGTTTTTTTGTCACTTATAAAAATAAGAAATGCACAAAACAACCCGTTGGAATTCACACCTTTGGTAAAATGCCAAAAGTTATTGCCACTTTTTTGAATTTTCCTCACCCTGAAGAATATACCGGACATTGTTTTCGGCGATCGTCTGCTTCATCTTTGGCCGATTCTGAAGCTGATCTGTGTACCGTGAAACGCCATGGCGGATGGAAAAGCAATACTGTTGCTGAAGGTTACATCGAAAATTCGAAAAAGAGCAGAAGAAAAAAATATAAGAAGCAATTTTTGGTGCCAACAACCAAACAGGATTGCAAGTTTACCAAAAGCATCAACTACTGATGTGAAAACTCTAGAATCCATTGGAATTAATATTGCAAATTATAGTAATTGCTCTTTTACCATTTATAATGAATGGTTTTGTACATAGTTATGCATCTTGAATAAATCTATTTGATCTCACCATCACATGTTTTTCATATAGAATTTCATTATGGTACTTAGTACATAATTAATTCATTATGGGACTAAGTACCATAATGAGCTTCCTTATGTCATCAAAATTGAGTGACATAACGCTATCATTATGACATGCCATCAGATAAATATATATATATATATATATATATAAGGACTAATCAACAAATGCCTAACTTTTTGAAAAATTAACTTTTTTTTTCCAACGGGACTTTGTTCTTTCAAGTATTAAAAACATACCATAATTTATTAACATTTTTCAAATTGATATTTAATACTATACAAAAATATTTTATGTGGTCTACTCTTTTTAGAGACGGAGCGCGCATGCCGTAGCGGTCGCGCAGAGCCCTATTTCAGCATTAAATTAAAATTATAAATAATGGAGATGAAAGTTCCATGGGTCGAACTTTTTTATTTGAAATTTCCTGCTCTTTAAGAGTATTTTATCTGATTTTCGCTATCGTTCATAGTTTTTGAGTTATTTGAAAAAAAACTGAACCCATTTTTTTGTTTTTTGTTAACAAAAATTTTAATTATCGTCGTTTTATTTATTTATTGGTAAATAAATGAAACGACAAAAATTGCAATTGTTATTAACAAAAACCAAAAACAAAAAAAATGGGTTCAGTTTTTTGAAAATAATTCAAATGCGTTTTTAAGAGTTATTCGCATACATTGCAAAACCTACCTACATATATCATCTGGCCTGGACTGAGCAACCTAGGGGCGATATGTTAACTCCCCCAATAAAAAATACCTGAAAGAAGATAATTTGTTCATTTAGATTTGTAAGCCTAATTTTGTTGTAAGGGTCTTCACTATTGTTGTTTATTGAAATTCTTCAACTTCACCAGCATTTCTTGGACAATCCTCGTCAAAGACATTCAAAGGAATGGAATACTGAAGATTATTTTTTCCAATTCAATAGGGATATCTGAAAAAGAAGTCAACCAACCTTATGTTGAAGATTATTCTCCAGGAACTAATGACATTATAATATGCCATCACAATTCAGAACCCAGTTTGTAATATTTCAAATGACTCAAAAATAGGAAAAGTCACTCAAGGTTCTATTTTAGGACCAATATTATATCAATGATATCACTCAGTTGAAAATGAGTGCCAGAATCACACTGTTCGTAGATGATACGACACCCTATAGGAGAATATCTTGTAGAGTTGCACCTTAGAATATGGGATTAAATGCAGAAAGTGAAATTTTGGTGTGCTTCAAACCTCATCCAATTGAATTTTAATGAATCAAATGTTGTTTCTTTCAAATAACCCTAAATAATAATGATCTGGTTACAAAACCAACAACAACATTTTTGGGCCTACACATTGTCAATAAAACTCAAATTCGAGGAACATATTTTCCACCTATACAAGAAACTTGCAACTGGGTGTTATGTCATCAGAACAGTTTCCAAAGAAATGGGTATAAGTTTTGTAAGAACAGTCTTATTTTGCTTTTATTTATGCATACATAGGATATGGGATCAGTTTTGAGGAGTTTGCAATAAATAATTACTCCAAAGTGTATTTGTTCTTCAAAAAGGGCTATTCGGTTTATGCGCAAGGCGAAAAATGAAAGGCTCTTGCAGACCACTCTTTATAAAGCATCATATTCTCACTCTCATTTCACTTTTTATACTAAAAAAATTACTTTGGTATACCAAATTATCTCTTTATTGGAATTATAGCACAGTCAAACTATAATACTCGCCAGACTAACTCAATCAGAACTCCCATAGCAACTAAAAATCTGGTAAAAGATTCACTGACATATAATGGAATCAACATGTTCAACAAACTTTCTTCAAGTCATAAAATGTTTCTTTATTCAAAAAAATTCTAAAAGATATTCTAATTACGAATCCTTATTACGATTCGGAATAATTTTATGAAATTTTATTCTGCTAAATGTTTTGTAAACTCTCTTCAAGCCATAAAAAGTTTCTTTGTTGTTAAACTATTCAGAAAAATTGTAAGATATATTCTAATTACGAATCCTATTAGGATTTGGAATACTTTTATGACATTTTATCCTGCTAAATGTTTTGTAATATTTTTTTCAAATTAAAAAAATAATTTATTTGTTATTATTAAAATTGTACATAATTGTCAAGGCGGTACATCAAATGCAAGATTTTATATCATTTTAATTTGTGTGGTGAATTTTGTTTATTTTTGTTAGTGTCAAAATTCTTTGTCTTATTTTATATATTTCTAGCAGATTATTAGTCTGATGCCCGTTACATTTTTGTAATTTTTTTATTTTTGTTGTATAAATACTTATTCAGTAATTATAATAAGGCATATGTTATGTTGAAAAGGGAAACATTCTCAATTGAATATTGATAAAAAGATTTTTCTGTGAATTGAAAAATCCACGATTAAAATGAAGTTATTTCTTGTGAATGTCTAACAGAAAACAACTACTTCCACATCTGATTTTATGAACATCCTGTTTATATTTTCAACAAATCAGCATATGTTATTTTATAAACAAAATCTATGATAATTTATTCTTCAGACAATAAACACATATCTCTCTCTCTTTCTCAACAGAATAGGTCCAAGAGTAAAGCCCTATCATACACCATGCCGAATGAAGCTTAATCAATAATTCGGGTTCTTTGATTCAAGTGGGACTTACACCAGTTGTAGCTTTGCTCTCTGAAGTCGGAATTATGCAGTAGTATTTTATCCATCTTAAATTGTGTCTATCATCATAATGAGTAAATAAAAAACTACCAGCTTTTCATTGTGTGGAAGTGAAATGAGTATTTTATCAACACATGCAAACAGGAAAAGGGTCAGTTTCCTTATATAGCAATAAGAATGTAACAAATATCGTTGTCACCCACTATAACATTCTACTCTGAAAAGTATAATTCAATTGAATATCCTTATCATGCTCCTTTGTATTTGCAGAAGGCCAGGGTTTGACGGGTCGCCGAACCGTTCTCCCTGTCGTACGTCCCATAACCGAAGGCCTATCTTTGTGGAACCTCCTCAGTCGCAACATAGGCAAAGACCTATCCCAAATCAGCATGCCTGTAGCTTTAAATGAACCCCTCAATGTACTCCAGAGGCTCTGTGAGGAGTTAGAGTATTCCGAACTATTGGAAAAAGCCGCCGGCCTGGACGATCCATATGAAAGAATGGTGGAAATAGCTGCTTTTGCCGTTTCGTCGTATGCCAGCACCCTCAGCAGGGCGGGAAACAAACCTTTCAACCCGTTATTGGGGGAAACGTACGAGTGTATTCGAGAAGACAAAGGGTTTCGATTTGTTGCCGAGCAGGTGTCCCACCATCCTCCCATCGGAGCGTGTTACGCGGAGAGCCCGCACTTTACATTCTGGCAGGATGCTAGGGTAAAGACTAAGTTCTGGGGAAAGAGCATGGAATTCCAACCATTGGGTAGTGTCAAAGTGTTGTTGCCAAAAACTGGCGATCTGTACTCGTGGAATAAGGTAACTACCTGCGTGCATAATCTATTCAGCGGACAGAGGTGGGTCGACCAGTACGGGGAGTTGCGAATTACCAATGGGAGGATCACGTGTAAGCTGACCTTTGCCAAGGCCAGTTATTGGTCTGCAAAACGACACGAGGTAATGATAACATAGTCTTCATTTCAGTTGATCATACAAACTGTGTATAAACATATTTGTACTGAAACCAATAAGTTTGATTAACAAGGTCTCAGCTACTTGAATAACCTTTGCTTTTTTTTTTTTGTTGGAAATTTTTGATGAACTTCAAGTACTGGTTCTTCCTTTCCTTAGGAGTGTAGGACTTCGGTAAAAAAAAAACGCTTACCCACTAAAACCACCCCTTTTTTACCCAAAAAAAGCCTTTTGTTTTGGTGGGGTGGAAACCCTCATGTCGCTTGGAGTTCATCGTGAATTAGTAGTGTTGGAATTCTACCAACTAAAACAACCCCTCGCCCTCTCTCGCTCCAGGAAACGTCTTAGGACATGCGTCTGGTGCGAGCGGCATTTGGCTTTGGTCTTTTCTTGTACCTCTGATTGCTGGTGTATTTCCGCTTTGCCTTCCTTTGCATGGTTTGACCGCAGTCTTAGAGTTGCCTGTTCTGGTGTTCTCTATCCTCCTCTTTCTTTTTCATTATTTTACTTATTGCTAACAGTGCTCCTCGTCGTGGTGTTCCTAGTCATTATTTATGTTATATTTTCGGCGTTGATGCTTTCCCCTAACACGATCTCCAACTCGCGCCTTTCGCTGTGCTATCTATTGCATTCAAATATCGTGTGCTCAGCGTTGTCTGTCATTCCGCATATATCGTCCTCGGTGTTTCGGATTTTTTTGGTTTAAGCACGAAAAGAGCCATGGCCAGAGAAGAACTGTATTGTGTGGAAATTCAGGTTTCTGAATTTGCAGCTGGCCCATGTTTTGACATCCGGTATCAATAGTTTTGTCCACTGTGCCACCGTTTGGGTTTTTTCCCACCTGATTTGCCAGTTTCTTAGCGCCACTGTCTATTCTATTTCCGCGTTTTGCCTTCTATCTCCAGTGCTCCGGTGTATCCTTGCTCTCTCTTCCACTAAAAGTACTATCGGGGACTCCGGCTAGTACGCAGGTTGCCTCTAGCGATACCTTCCTGTATGCTGCAATCGTTCTTATGAGCATTTTCCTTTGTAGTTTGCTCATCATGTTTTCATACTTCTTCACCTTCATGACCTTCTCCCAGACTGGCGCCCCGTACAGCAGGACTGTTTGTGCCACGGCGTATAGTTTGCGCTTTCGCGATGAGCCTACGTTGCTGGAGTTTGGGAGGAGATGCGTAAGGGCCGTAACTGATTTTTCTGCCTTCTCCATAGTCTTCGGATGTGTTCCCTAAACATTACTCTGTCATCCAGCCAGATGCCCAGGTATTTGATACATTTGCTAGGACGGATGACTGTGTCTCTCACTCAGAATGTCACGTCTACTCTGTTCCTGGGTTCCTTTAGGATTATCGACTCGTCTTTTGTGCTGCTATCTTGAGGTCGTTTTGTATCCATCCAGGATACGATTTTTTTATGCTGGAGTTTCCTTTTTCCATGAGTTCGTGTTTGTCTTTTGATTTAAAGATTAGGGCTAGGTGGTCCGCATAGACCACTGTCGAGCATCCAGTTGGGAGTTACAGCCGTAATACTTGGATATATAGTATGTCGCACAGGGTCGGACCGAGGGCTGATCTCTGTGGAAATCCTTGGGTTATACTGATGTGGTGTTCTCTGCTGATTTTGATGTTTAGGATGTGGCTCCAGCCTGCCGTATTGAAGGCGTTTTCTACTTCAATCATTACGATGGCTCCCCACTTTGCCTGCCGGTCTGTTGCCTCTTGTACTACCCGGCTCACTGCGTCCATTGTTGATCTGCCTCTCCTGAAACCGAATTGTCGCTCGGATAAGGCGTTTTTTCCTCTAGCTCCAGCTCTAGGCGTTGTTTTACAACATGGTAGAGCAAGTTGTGAAATAACGCCAGTTTCCCCAGGGTGTCTAGTAGGCATATGGTCCTGAACTTGTTTTCTGGCTTGGGAATCAGTATCATTCTTCCATGTTCTGGGAATTGTTGGGCCCAGAGGATTTGCCTGACTACTGTGAGGGGGGTAATTGGTATAGTCTTCATTGTTATTTTGACGGATTTCACTGCTCTGCCGCCTGGGCCAGTGCTTTTCTCGGCTTGAGTCTGTCACGTGCCGCAGCGAGCTTTTCTTGTGTTACTTTCTGGATCGCGTCAAGTCTTTCGTCAGGTACCCAGTCGTCGTTCTTCGGTGGGAGCAGTTTTAAGACAATCTAATTTTTTGTGGTGGGGTCCATTTCGTAGGGTAGGCCGTGATTCCTTAGTTCTCTTGTCACCAGGCTATATCCTTGCCCCCAGGTGTCTCGTTCCAGGTCTGCACAAATTTGGGACCAGTGTTCTTTCTTGGAAGTCTGGATGGAGTTCGTGTATTCCATCCTAGTGGCTTTGCATGCTGTTTCAAGGTCCTTGATGTTTTCGGAGTTGCTTTTTTTGGCTTTGTTCGTCTGCCCTTATTGCATGCTTCTTTGAAATTGCGGCCATGTGGTGCCATGGTTTCAGATGCAGGCGGCATCCTGTGCTGCTTTCAGCTGGCTGGTTAGTCCACTTAACTCGATTTCGGCTGGTCTACAATGAATGCTATGGCAGCTCTAAGGTCTAAATGTGGTTTTTTTCTCTGTTGTGATCTTCTCTTCCCCGTTTTGTGCTTTATATCTATTAGTATATAGTTATGGTAGCTCAGTGAGTCTTCTTCGAGGATCTTAGTCGATAATTTGGTGTGCAAGGGTGTTTGAGCTATTTCTCCTTATAAACATGGGCCGATCGCCCTTGTTTGCCACTGTGGCCACTCTGCGATGTGTCTCCTCTCTGATCTAAAAAACTTCTGATCTTGTTCTTGATGGGTTCTTGTAGGCATAATATGTCACACTTCAACCTCATGGCTATCTCTTGGACAGCTCTACCTCTGTCAACGTTTATAGTATCTTTAGATTCATTTTTGGTGGGTCTTGCGCCTCCTCCTTTGTGCCGCTGCATTTTGATCTTAAATCATGGCCCTGAATTTAGGGCAGCTGGTGGTGCCGCCCGATGTTCCTGATCGCCGCATGATAGGCATCTTGGACTCTCTTGGCAGTCCTTGGATCTGCGCCCAATCTTTTTGCATCTAATGCACGTGTTGATCTTATCTGGGCCGGTACATTCCTTTTAGAGTGTCCGAATTCTAGGCATCGGTAGCATCTTGCAATGTGTGCTATCAGCCTGATGCGTCCTGTCCCCCATCCCATCGGAATGTTGCCGTCCCCCAGTATTATCCTAGCGATGTAGGGGCCCGAAGAGATCCTGGGACCTGGGACTATCCTGCCTGCAGACATACTTCAGGCTCTCCTGGCAGTCATGTTATGTGAAAAAATATAATGAAAATATTTTCATTTTTAAGCACAAGTGCCTAAAAGTGGCACCTTTTAGGCACTAGTGCCTAAAAGAGTGTCATTTCGAAATTCTATGAATACCAAATTTATCAATTTCGAATCGCTTTCACAAAAAATAAAATTGGATTAAATTCATTGCGTAATCCATGTGTTTTAATTTAAGCATTAGACACATTGTCCAACTCGGATTTCTCCTCGTTGGACAATTTTGCGTTCTGTGCCTAAACACTCTTTTTGCAACTTACGCCACAATACGATACCAAATAATGACACGTGAAAAATAAATGTACAATTTGTGGTTAGGTTATTACAATGGGAATTTGCAACAAATGGTAACATATTTTTTTTCGAGTGAAACAATGACTACTAAAACCATATGGACGAACAAAATCGTGTCTTTGATCAAAAATAATATTTTTTCTTGATGCATGCACATTTATTTAAGAGCACCCGTTTTTTTAATCAATGTTCATTTGTTTTGGCTCTCGTTATTATCAATATTCATGGTTAATAAATTTAAGGTTTTAACTAGATAACCTAGATCATGAACACATCAAACATGTACTGAACAAGAGAGAGGAGCCGATCACGGTACACTCCTCCATAATTTTCTGCTATAAGAATTACCTTTAGATCATTCTGAACAACCACAAATTTCTCAGGTCGTTGGTGCCGTATATGACGAAGCAGGTAAACCCGTGCGTCGATTGTTTGGAAAATGGTCCGAATCTCTTTATTGTGGGGTGGCTCCGTCAGCAAGGTGTATCTGGAGAGCTGGTACTCTCCCACCCAACCACGAACTGTACTACGGATTCACCCGATTCGCCATTGAACTGAATGAATTAGGTCCCGACTCTCAACTGTTACCTCCAACTGACACAAGGTTTCGCCCCGACCAGAGGGCGCTAGAAGAGGGCGACTTGAGCTCTGCTGAAACACTGAAGCTCCAACTGGAGAGCATGCAAAGAGATAGGAGAAAACGCAGGGAAGAACTCAATGTCACCTACTCTCCTAGGTGGTTTTCCTGTCTGCAGGAAGACACCTGGCAATACAGCGGCAAATACTGGGATATGCGGAAGAGTCCGGGCTTCTCAAATATGCAGTTTGAATCCCTTTGGTGATACGTGATGAATATTCACGCATTGTATGGTGTAACTAGCTGATTTTTTTTACTCGGCCATCCGGTGATTTGTATATTTTAATTGTGCAGCAATGGTTCCGGTGATTTTTGTATATAATCAAATTGTGCTATTAGGGTTAGGTGTATAGGTTATTGATGATTTTGTTACATTTTCAGAAATATAGCTCGCTGTTTATTGCCATGTCTAGATATTATTTATTTGTAGAGGTTTTCCATTTGTATGTTGCAAGTATTCGTGTGATGGTATGATTCAACTGAGCATATCTACAAGATAATAGAGTGGAAGGAAACGGAAACAACAATTTGAATGGAACTTAAACTTCACCTTCACCTGGTGTTGCAGTCAACCCATAATTTGAAACAGTATAGAATAGTCATCTAACCGTCTTCTTAATATTTGACAACACAACTGCGCATGAGAGTTTTTATTTTACTAGTGGAACTATAGAATATAGATATGGACAAAAATCCATAATTAAAATTTCGAAGAAAACAAGCTTGTTGCTTAATCACCAGAAGGATATTCTATGAAAATAAAGACTTGTTTTTAGATATACTTTTTCAAAAAGTATCTATAGTTAAGGTAAACGCACTAGTAGCTGACATTACAATGGAGGAAAAAAAATATTTTTTTGCTTTTATTATTTTTTTTTATTTTTTTGTAATGTAGTATAGTTTTGTACTTTATTTCCTTGTAAATGAAATAAAATGAAGTATTTTTAGGAAGGCAATACAGTTTTTTTAGAAGAATAAAAGAAAAATGTTTGAAAGAAATTTTAAAAATCTAGTAGTTGACATATAACTATTAGTAGTTGACATGGAAATGTAACAATTTTTTATGCTAATTATAAAGAATTTTAATCCACAACATACAAAAAACTAAATATAAATAAGATAAGAGGGACTATTATTTTCAACCATCAACTTCAATGGGCGTCAGAAATTGGCATTTAAGTCTCTCTCCAGCAAGAATAATTTTAGGGTTTGTCAATTTCCTCAATATTTGGTTCAATTTTATAAAACTTATATCTTTATCGTTTGGTTTTGTTTTTGTCACAAGAATTCATACCAAGAACTTCAGCATCGCTATTTTTAAAGACTTTTTGTATAATGCATACAAATTTATAATCCTTTACACTGCCGGAGAATTTGACTAATATATATTCACCTTCTTCATAACCTTTCACTGTTTCCTCCTCAGGCTCTTCATCATTCTGTTCTTCAGAAGATAAGTCATCTATACTACTTCCAGAGTCAACCCACGACTCATCATCAGAGGAATATTTTCGTTTCCTACAGCTTTTATTTTTTCAAAATATTATCTTGTTTTTTCTTCTGCCTCTCTTCAGCTCTTTTCCTTTTTCCTCTAGTAAACGTAGCTTTTTATTTTCATGGAAGCCTAGCCATTCTTTTGATGTTACAACTGCTGGTATCTTCCCTATTTTTATTTTTTTTAATGTTGGGGGCTTAGGTTCAGGCCAGAAAAGCACACGCTTGAAAGGGGATGGCACAATTTCTTCGGATGATGCATGCATCTTTACTAAGTCAGAACCAGGTGGATGAGTGGTTGTGACACTTGTGACAGAGGGGCCTGGTAGACTTGTTTTTGCCGAGTCAAGGTCGAATTCATTACCTGACCGGAGACTGTGACGCCTCGGGTTGGAGTCAGGTTTAGTCTGTCTGCACCCATAGTTTTAATGGCTCTTTCGTCATCGGCAGTAGTTGGATTTATGTATCATTTATAGTGTTCTGAGCCTGTTACTAACCATCACCTAGAGCAGCACTGTTAATTTGAGCCAAAGTGAGATTATCCGGGCTGAATTTAACATTAATTTCAAATTAAATAGAAATTTCGCCTGCAGAATGAACCAGACTTATAAGAGTGGGACGCAACACTAATCCAAGCCATGTTATGCTAATCATATCGAGCAATTTAAATGTATGTGAAGTTCTACTAGTATCTCGGTCTCTACGCTGGTAACCAGGCCAGATGACAACGGATTTGTCGGAAAGAGAGAATACCTGATCTGGAAGAAATTCCAAGTTTTTTGTCTATCATTGTATATGTTTTTAAATATTTATATAACTGATGATTACTATTTAATGTTTGTGAAATTATACAATACCTGATCTGGAGAAAGTGATACCGAAAAGGAGTCAGAAATCCAAAAAAACTACAAAAAGAAGAAAAAGACAAGGTCAAATTCTTGAGGAGATTTTGGCGACTGGTCAGCATTTTTGTTTTCCTTTGTTGGTGTTACATGGGGCTCACAAGTCGCCGATTTATGTACATCTACTTGTACCAATATCTTGTTGAAAGTATCTGCTTCAGATATGGGTATTTGTTGGGCATTTATTTAGTGTTTATTAAGTCTAGTCGTATTGAATTATCCAGGGCGGGCGGAGCGGCTTGGTGATGCTATTATTGTTGACCTCTTCATCTTCAGATATTGAATTTGTTGCATCTTGTTCTCCTGCAGATTGTTTTTTATTTATGTTTCAAGATTGTTGTATTCCAGGCAAATATTCTTGTAGAAAGTAAAAAGTGATAAATCCTGATTGTCACCATTCCAATTTTCACTTGATTTGAAACTAACTAGTTTCTCTTTAACTGAATATTTATCCATAAAATGTATTCCACCCTTTAATTCCTGCAGTATTTGCTCTTTCTTCACAATATCAATTTTATGATTGGGAAATGTAATAGCACTGATATCCCAGGGAACAAGGCCACATTTTCGGAGCCCATTTTTCAAAATGGATAATGCCAATACTTTTTCTAAAAGTGAGCAAAAATGAATTTTTCTTAAAATTGGCGACTGACAATGATTGATAAACTGCATCTTTTAACGACCGAAATACAGCAACATCCATAGGCTGAATCAAATGCATTGCCTTTGGGTAAAGAACTACTAGGATTATACTATTTTCAGCACAAAATCTACTTGTATGCAAGGTCAAGTGTGATGAGTGGCCCTCAATGAAAAGAATGACAGGGCGAGGAATTTTCATTCTAGTCAGCCATTTCTCAAAGATATTTGTGATTAATTCATAAAATGTTTGTCCTGTCATCCAGCCGTTTTCCGATCTTCCAATACCTCATTCGTCAGGGACACTAGGACTCTAGGGGAACACGTTCATATTTAAATATCACCATTGGTGACACTACCTGACCTGCAGCATTCCCGGTGAAAAGAACAGTAAGGCATTCTTTCTCATCCGGATTGACTTGTTGGTAAATGGTCTTGTCACCCTTTCTTGCCAATACCTTGCTGCCCTTTGGATTGAAAAAGAATGCCGTTTCGTCTGCATTAAAAACACTACAAGGATCTTGTAGAATATCCTCGTAGCTGTACAATTCAGTGAACTATTTCTGAATTGAATCTTTTTTTACAGCTGCTCTGGTTGATGTACAACTCTATTGCTTATATCAGAATTTCTATTTCGAAAACTGGCAAGCTATGTTCTTCCAGGTTTGTTATCTTTTAATGGATTCAATTCAGTCATGAGCACCTAAAAGCAAATTAACTATAATTTGTTGGGTGTGATTAAAGTTTAAGAAGATTTGATACATGAACACTGGTCATGAGTTGGTGGGGCTGTACGGGAAATTCCACTTTCGCTACGTCTATGATCCATTTCATCCATTACAAGCATTCTTTCTTGTTCCGGTAACATGTTCGGTTGGGGACCCATTTTCCTTTTTTCGTGATGTTGTTTTGCCACGTGATTTATACAATAAGGTCACTCTGGGAATAGTGTATTAGTTAGCTGTTGAGGAAACTGCTTGTCCCCGTAGGACTTCTTCAATCACCTTCTCCATATCCTGTTCACTGTACTTTAACATTTGTCCCTTTACAGGCGGCATACTTAATCTAAAATTTCATGCTTCAGTAGATGACATCCTAAATTTCTAATGTCAACTACTAGATCCAATGAACCTAGAGCAATATTATTGATTGAGGATTTTTTTTTAAATAATGAAAAAATGCAGTAGAAAAAGTATTAAAATAAAGAGTCTGTGCTTAACACTAGAAGTTGACATCAATGTAAATTACTAGAAAACTTAGGTCTCTTGTTCTAGTGTTTGACACTAAACTTATTCCTCATTTAGAGGTTAGAATTTTTTTTTTTTAAAGAACATTCATTTCTCCTATATCTTGTAACGAATTTTTCGTTACTTCCTTATACATAACCAATTTCTAATAACTTTTCCGGTTATCTTTACGGTGGTAAGGGTCAGTAGTCACTGCTCAGATCGTGAACTGCGAAAATGCGCTCTTTATTATCGGCCCTTGAAAACGGGATCATGACAGTTGTATTCATGTCAAGTGAGCGCTTGTTTTTTCCATAAGTGTTTTTAAATAGAGAATAAAACCGAGGTTGGTTTGGAAAAAAAACAGGTGAAATTGGTGATTTGCTCGAAACGAAAGGATCATCGTTCTCTTTCTTCGATTGAACCTCGACAAAGGCAGGTGTGCTGAATGAACTGATTCTGGTACGTTACGATTTTTAAGTTGAATGACTATCGCTGTTGATATTGGTGGAGTATAATTATTTTCCTATTTTGCAAGCAATGTTGTAGTTGATTAACATATTTTTCTGCTTTTTATATGTTGTAATATTGAAGGTCAAGTATAGATTCTATACTGTTAGATTTTCGTCACCTTTGGAATTATCAGTGGATTTACGATGACATTTTTTCATATTATTTTATATCCAACATATTGTATATGATACTCCTCTTGGCTAATTCCTATCAAGGTTGGTTCGTGTTTTGGAGTTAAGTAAAGAAAAAACCAAAATATTAATCAGGCCCTAGGGCAAAAGTATACTATTCAGTTAAGATAAGAAGAGAAAGACCACACGTCTTTCAGTGGCACAACTCTCTTAGATGAAGATAAAGTTAAATAATTCTTTTTATTGAAGAATTTTCAGAGATAAACCGAAGAGGGAGACTGCACGCTTTCAATGGTACAACTCTTTTAGATAAAGATAATTTCGAAATAGGGCGGCAATTCCCTTTCGAATCGATAAGCAAGGTAATTCTCAAAAAAAATTGAATGAATTTCCCTGCTCTTGGCGACAAGGTAGTAACTGAAATGAATTGATTCTACAACGATCAAAAATCAAATAACCCTCACTGTGAATTGAATGAAGTAAATCGATAAAAGGAACTTATTAAATGTGAATCAAATTTTATGCTTGAAAATATATTAAATCAGTGTCTGAGACAGTTAAGCAGCCTTTGCAATCGTAATCCTTGGAATAATCCCCTGGTAGTGTGAGGTAAGTAAGCGCTAGTCCACTCGAAATTACCAATTATCTGGTACCTAAAAATGGAAAAAGCGTAGAACTGATTTAAAAAAAAATTAGTCCCCAATGGTCTGAACGGATACTACGTCAGCCACATACCCAAGTAGCACACAGAGGTCATAATTCGGTTATACAGACGTCTACTAGACCTTTCGCAAAAGTCCATGACTTATGTCTTGTAATATGCTAAGACGTCGCTATGTATGCCAATACGACAAAAAGGCACACTCTTGCGACGTTACATTGATGTTATAAAGTAGTGGTAATGACTTGCCAATATAGACTTATATAAGCCAGTCGCAAAAGGGTCGTTCTGTGGTCTTAGTGCAGTCATTATATCATTATGCATGAAGGTCATAATCTTTCTAATAAAGTATTACAACATGTAAACCATATCAAAATATTTTATATAATATCAATATAATATATAAGTCAGCCTTCCTTTACATGTCCATGATACTCTGTGACCGTGATAGTTATCGGATAAAAATGATTTTCATTTATGTGTCTTTAAGAATTGTTCTGAAACTCTAGTGACCAAGCAAACCCATTTTTACGATCAAAATCCAATTCTACTCACTTAAAATTCATGCGCCTCGAGAATGAAGAGAGATAAATATTTATTTTCATTTCAGAAAAAATATATTTCATAATTTTTCTCATTAATCGTTGAAATATGTAGACCATATTACGAAAGATACTTGATTAGCACATCTCCAATGATTTTTAAATTGATATAACACCCAGGGTCCCATATTTTTCATTTTAAATATTTTTGTTCCAATATGGCTACCAGAATGAGTTATCAATCAATCGAAAAACATGGATGCCGTCCTTCTAGTGTCGAAAAGTTGTAATTACTCCGGTATGTACTATCATAGAATAGTTTACGAGTGTCTCAAACATCGCAATATCTTACATAAAAAAGTTGTAATGTAGTCGCTGACCACAAGTAGCAAGTTTTGTTGTACTAACGCTAACGCTATCAAAACAGAAAAAGATATACACTGAGTGCATAAGCATTCCGCTAGTTCCGCATAATGGAAAACGCTAAAAATAACTGACATTTACAATCGAGGTTATGTTGATGTTAAACAGTTATATTTAAATATTTTTTATTTATCACTCGAAGTGCACATACATATTATTTATGTCTTTCCTTGTTGTGAAAACAATTGAAGGAACTGCATGAACTTAATTTTTTTGCAGTGTCCCCATAGACTGATTAATTATTTCAGATGTTAATTTTGGGGAAGGCACTCCTTCCTCTTTATATTTTTCTATACGCTCCAGTTCTCTTGTAAGGCAGATTGAATTTTTGTTTTGGCATTTTAATCATTCATACGGAACTGAATATTCTACATACATAACACAATATACCTATCGAACAAAAATAACATAACCAACAAAAATAATCTGACCATAGATACATAATGTAATCATTACGATCAAAGTTCATCAGTTGATAAAACTACATTACATGAGTACAATATGTAGTCGTAGAAACGTTTCAAAAATCTATTCATTAGAACCACATATGTTCATTGTCATAATAACCTCACAGCAACTGCTCTTAAGTTCTACTCAACGACACATACAATTTATTTACATACAAACCACAGTACAACTTCATTCGAGAATGTACTCTCGTTATATCTACTACACGACGTCATAGCAACGCCTGAAGGTTATAAAACGCACATTAACTTTTTTGTTTTAAAACATACAAATATGTGGTCTTTAAGACGGTATAAGAAGTCATTATGTTAATTTTATGACTCTGTGCTACTTGGGTAGACAGGTGCCGTAAAATATTTGACAAAATGGCCGAAATATATTTTTTGTTTTTAGTTTTTTTCTTTACTTAACTCCAAAACACTAACCAACCTTGTTAGAAATTAGCCAAAAGGAGTATCATATACGATATGTTGGATATAAAATAATATGAAAAAATGTAATCGTAAATTCACTGATAATTCCAAAGGTGACGAAAATCTAACAGTATAGAATCTATACTTGACTTTCAATTACCATGCAAAACTTCCAAGAATTTGAATATTACAAGCATATAAAAAGCAGAAAAATATGTTAATCAACTACAACATTGCTTGCAAAATAGGAAAATAATTATACTCCACCATTATCAACAGCGATAGTCATTCAACTTAAAAATCGTAACGTACCAGAATCAGTTCATTCAGCACACCTGCCTTTGTCGAGGTTCAATCGAAGAAAGAGAACGATCATCCTTTCGGTTCGAGCAAATCACCAATTGCACCTGGTTTTTTTCCAAACCAACCCTGGGGTTTTTCTCTATTTAAAAACACTTATGGAAAAAACAAGCGCTCACTTGACATGAATACAACTGTCCCGTTTTCAAGGGCCGATAATAAAGAGCGCATTTTCACAGTTCACGATCTGAGCAGTGACTACTGACCCGTACCACCATAAAGATAACCGGAAAAGTTATTAAAAAGGTTTAAGAGTAATGTTAGAAATTATCATTTTAATCCTCCATTTTTGAACTTCATCATAAAGTCAGAAAAGAATATGTCCAGACTACAAACTACGCGTGTCAAAGTTATTTGTCCAAGATGCGCTTTATCCTTAAATGTTAGAATTACCCATTTAAATTTTTCACCCCTAACTTATTCATCACATATTTTATGGAGAATCGCATGGAGAATTTTTTATTAATGACATAATTTCAAATGACTCTTTATTAGATAAGGAAATGAATGTTATTGACAAAAAATTCAACTAAAACAGCATTGAAATGAATTGGTTATGGTGTACACCTTTCTCATTTGTGATATTTCGACATGACAACTGTGAATATGGATAATAGTAAGGACATCTGTGTGACTTTTTTATTATCTATCCAGAAGAAATTTACTGTAAATAATTTTTAAAATTGTGAATTATTTCGAAATTATAGTCTAGTCAACAAGTGCTTTTTAGCTCAAATTTTTTTCGCATTCTCCGAAAATTATGATTGAGGTGTCATTCGATTCGGAATGGCATGTAGATAGTTTTTGAGAAAATGCTAAGGCCGCTCGCAAAAATTACAATAGTTATAAACAATTAAGTGAAAAAAAAGGGGGTTTGGTTTTTCGCCAATATCTCAAAAACTATTCGAGATAATTCAAATTTGAAAAAAGATTCAAAAAGAAGAGAAAATTTCCTAAAAAAAGTCCCAACTCCCGGAACTGTAGGACCAATATTTATAATTTTCCCAGAGGGTTGAAAATACGCCCGAAAACGGGTACTCCGGCTTGCGCAAGCCACGCCTCCTTCGGACCTTTAATGAATAAATATTATTTAAACTTATTAAATATGAAAAAAAAAATTGAAGAAATTCAGGCGCCTGCAGGATAGATCAATGAACAATAATCCGTGGTCCAAAAATTTATATCGCGATTTTTCAACAAGTTATCCATTAGTTAATTAACAATTTTTTGTAGCACGAACATTAACATTGCAAGTGCGATAATTGTTAAACTATTAATCTGATAATTTTTTCCTTTCGTGGAGCTATTTTTCAAAGGTCTTAGAATAGATTCCCGTTGAAAAAATTAAAAAATTGTTAATTTTCGTTTTGTTATTAACAATTTACTAAGGTGAAAAATTATAAAGCTTCATCAAACATTGAAAAAAACTTTTTTTTTATAATATTATTATTGATCCGTTTTCTTATGATCAGAAGCTACTCAAAAATGATTTTTAATAATTTTTATCTCCTATTGTTTAAAAAATGTTATAAACAAATGAGATAATTTAGATTTTTTTTATAACTAATCTTTGATAGAATTATGATTTAAAAAAACCGTTTCTTAAAAAAAAAATTATTGCTTAAAAACGCATTTGTTAAATAACAATTTTGTTTTACCACTTGTTATGAAAATTAAGGAACCATTTTTTTTAAATCATTATTTATCTTGGTCTTTGATATTAAAAAAAAAATCGATTATTTAAATTTTCATTGTTTATTTAATAAACAATTTGTTATGAACAAATGAATTATCTTTTTGTATTTTTTTTCTTTTTCTACTTAAAAAAACAAAAACAACCATGTATTATTTAAAAAATAAAATAAATATTTATATTTTTTATTGAACTTTCAATTTTCTGTTCTCTTTCATTTCACCACTCTGACCTGTTTTTTTATGTTTAATTTTATTATTACTTTTTAACTAATGGAGATACAAGTAAAAAATTTAAGACTTATTTATTCTTTATTAATTAAACAACAAATTTGAAGCTTTCACTCAATTATTTATTTAATTTATACCATTTGTTTATAAAAATAATTTTTCAGAAAAAAATGTTTTCTACTTAAATGTCTAAATATCTTATAAACAATACAACTATGAACGTTCTCAATAAAAAATTTAATGTAAAATATAATTGAAAAAATACCTTATATTATTTTATAAATAAACACTTGAATTAAATAACATTTTTAATTAATTTTTAGTTACTAAGATGCTTAGGCTAATAAACTTGAAGAATTTTTTTTTTCTACCTTATTTTAAAATTGTTATAAATATAGTTAGAAAAATTTTATATTTTTTTTTTTAAATTTTTAAAAAAGGTATAAATTAAATAAATAATTGAGTGAGAGCTTCAAATTTTGGCTTAATTGTCTACATTTTTTCCTTGTATCTCTTAGTTAAAAAGTTATAATAAAATTAAACATAAAAAACCAGGTCAGAGTGGTGAAATGAAAGAGAACAGAAAATTGAAAGTTTAATAAAAAATATAAATATATTTTTCATTTAAATAATACATGGTTGTTTTTGTTTTTTTAAGTAGAAAAAGAAAAAAATACATAGAGATAATTCATTTGTTTATAACAAATTGTTTATTAAATAAACAATGAAAATTTAAATAATAATCGATTTTTTTTTAAATATCAAAGACCAAGATAAATAATGATTCAAAAAAAAATAGTTCCTTAATTTTTATAATAAGTGGTTAAAAAAATTGTTATTTAACAAATGCGTTTTAAGAATAAAATTTATTTTTTTTTTTAGGTTTTTTTTTAAATCATAATTCTCATCAAAGATTATGTTATCAAAACATTTTTTTAAATTATCCATTTTAAACAATTTTTTAATTATTAAAAATTTTATGTTTGATCATAAGAAAACGGATCAATAATAATATAAAAAAAAGTTTTTTTCAATGTTTAATGAAGCTTTATAATTTTTCACCTTAGTAAATTGTTAATAACAAAACGAAAATTAACAATTTTTTTTCCAACGGGAATCTATTCAAAGATCTTTGAAAAATAGCTCCACGAAAGGAAACAATTCTCAGATTAATAGTTTAACAATTATCACACTTGCAATGTTAATGTTCGTTGTTAATTAACTAATGGATAACTAATTGAAAAATCGCGATATAAATTTTTGTACCACGGATTATTGTTCATTGATCTATCCTGCAGGCGCCTGAATTTTTTCAATTTTTAATTTTTTTATTTAATAAGTTTAAATAATATTTATTCATTAAAGGTCCGAAGGGAGCGTGGCTTGCGCAAGCCGGAGTACCCGTTTTCGGGCGTATTTTCAACCCTCTGGGAAAATTATAAATATTGGTCCTACAGTTCCGGGAGTTGGGACTTTTTTTTAGGAAATTTTCTCCTCTTTTTGAATTTTTTCGAATAGTTTTTGAGATATTGGCGAAAAACCAAACCCCCCTTTTTTTCACTTATAACTATAACTATTGCAATTTTTGCGAACGGCGTAAGCATTTTCTCAAAAACTATCTACATGCCATTCCGAATCAAATGACAGACACCTCAATCATAATTTTCGAAGAATGCGAAAAAAAATTACCTAAGAAGCACTTGCACTAGACTATTAATTGTCCTTTATTTTTAAGCACCTTAACTAACCAAACTATTGAAGTGCAATCTTCGACCTTGTCTCCTTACTTTTTATTTTAGATATCATGTGGAAAGTAATGCCATTTGGAATTTTAGAATATGCAATGAAAAAGTTGGCATGGAAAGGTGACTTCATGAATTTCTCAAGTATCTAAAAACTTTTTGAATTAAGTATCAGATAAAAGTTACGCCATCAAGAATTTGCTATACTTAACTTCCATAGTAACTTATATTAATGTTCCTGAAATTTGACCGTGAAAAACAAATCGATTGAAATATTTGTTGAATAGTTTATTGAAAGAGATTATAATCCTATAAAAAAATAGTAAAGAGTAGTTGAGATTGTTGAAAGTATCCAGTCTAGAATAGGGAAGATGTTTCAGCCATGGAATTTACTGGATATTTTCATTAAGTATATTTTATGAGAGGTGCAGTATCGAAGATACTTTGATGGGTTTGGAGCAATATATATCCTATAAGATTCTCTCTTAAGCTTTATCTTTGTATATGCTCTAAAATGTAGAAAAAAAACTCTCTGCAATTGTAGGCTTTGTGAACGGACAAATGATAAGCCATTTGGGTCGATAGATTAGCAAATGGTACTGATTGTGAAGTATCCGAAATATTCATACTGTCTACATAATCCTACGTAGAATTTTTAAAATCATAATTGTGAGAGTAAGTCAAGCTTTATTATACAAAAATATACAGCCGGGTTTTTTAATAGTTCAAAGAATAGGCAGCACGAATTTAGAATATTTTTGAACAAAATATTGATCAATATTATTGAATCTTATGTGAATCATAGGGGAATATGTGCTAATATGTTGATATAATTAGTTATAGGAAGAATGGTATGTAATTTTAGGTAATAGCAAATAAAGTCAAAAAATTAAACAAAAATCAATTATAACCGTATGGACTGTTATATTTCAATACAACCTTCTTATCTAGTCATTAAAGTTAAATTGTTAACAAAATGTATGAATTATATTCATTTCTTGATGTTAAGTGTTGATAAAAGTACCCACTATCCCAAATTTCAATCGAAGAAGTTTTTGAAGACGCATTTTAAAAAAGAGCATTATTTTTCTTGGTACTTTGTTGCCAAGCTTCATAACATTTATAAAACGATAGTTTGAGATATAAGGTAACTTTTAGCAGAAGGGACAAATAAATTATACAACTTTTTGTATTGTTAAATATTTTCAATCAAAGATTGACATTTTGGCTTGTGCACTCAGTGTTATATAGCTTTCCTACATATTTTCTTTTTTTTGCATTTTGAATGTGGGAATTAAATAAAGTGTATGTGATTTTTTCAAGTGAGAATGTTTTTCCATTTGTTACTAGAGGAATGTTTGGCTTTTTTAAGCAGCTTCCATTCCATGAAGAATTAGTTGGAACTAATGTTACTCCAAAATCATTGCAACTCTGAAGATTCTATACATGTTAATTCTGATTTACGAGTGTGGACTGAAAAAATTCCGACCCAACAAGACACAAGACATTTTTTCTTCAAATTTATTTTTATTTTTCAACATAGTCTACACACTTTTCTGCTCCCATCTCTTTAACTCATCCAAGAAGTACTCGGCGTCTTTCTCTGCATAATAATTGTTTACGAATGTGATGCCATCCTCATATCTGTCTCCCAACGATACCATTTCCAGGTCTTTGGGCTCTAGCTGCCCGTAATCCATACGGTAGAATCTTGTTCGTTGCATCTGCACAAGATGTGCTCTGCTCTTTCTTCTTCGTCTTGTCAACAGGGACACTCTGCGCTTTCCGCAAGTCCGATTCTTTGAAGATGCTTTTGCAGTTTACAGTGACCTGTCAGTAGCCCTATTATAATCCTCAGGTTTTTCCTATTCAGATCTAAGAGCTGCTGTTCCTCTTTCAGATCTAAGAGCTGCTGTTCCTCTTTTCGAAGGGTTTGGTATAAATACCTTCGAGTGGACTTGTTCCACTGTTTCATTCCAGTACTCGCGTTTTTTCCGCTCGGTCCAGACCGAAAACACTTCTTTGGTTCTGCTCTTTGATATTCCGAAGAAGGGCTCTGGCTCTATGAACTCCTTCTTTTGCCAGAAGGTCGGCTTTTTCATTTCCTTCAAAGCCTTTATGTCTAAAGACCCATGGCAGAGTTATTCTGTTGTCCCTGCCTACGCTTTGGAGGGCTTTCACGCAGTTCCATACTAATCTGGAGTCTACCCGACTTGATGCCAGAGCTTTCAGTGCTGTTTGGCTGTCCGACATGATTTTGATCGATTGATTTTTACTGTTTCTGTTCAGAATTTCTTGCAGGCAGAGTTCAATTGCATGGACTTCTGCCTGGAATATTGTGGTGTACTGTCCCAGGTTCACACTAAGGTTAAATTCTGGTTGTACTCCATGTACTCCGGCCCCAACTCCTTCCATTTTGGAGCTGTCTCTGTAGATTGGCCCTTGTGAGTTCTCGTTCTTTCATCGCCCATTTGTCTCTGCCAGGGAGGACAATCTCGTAAGGTCTATCAAAGTATTATAGGGGGATCATTGTGTCTGGTGGAATTTCTAGAATTGAATGGGATTTTATCTCGTTCTTGATCCTTCGACAACTTTCTCCCCTATTACTCGTTGAGGAGCACTTCTTCCATTGCTGCCGTCGGGGTGGTGGACGTTGCCCCTATTATGATCAGACTCGCTAACCTCGGAGTTTGTTGAGCTTTTCTCGTGCACTCTTCTGTGCCCCTTTGCTCCACCAGAAGACCGCTCCGTAGGTAATCATAGGTCTTACCACTGTGAGGTAAAGCCAGTACATTTGTTTGGGTTGCATTCCCCATGTTTTCCCACATGCCATAGGGCTTGCCTTGCTCTGTTGGAGGCTTTATCTAGATGAGCATTCCACGTGAGTTTCTTATCTAGAATTACTCCTAGGTATTTGACTTCTTCCTTGAATGGAGTTGTTTCACCATAGAGTACCGGATATCTTAGTGAGTCTAGATTCCTTCTTCTGGTGAATGGTACTATCACTGTCTTGCTGGGGTTGTCCTAACCTAACCTAATGGTTTTCTTCCTTTTTGAGGATAATCAATTAAGATAACTCTATGACGATCCCAATAAACAGTCTCATCACTTACCTAGCCGAAAAAACAGTTTTTGTTTTTTTTGGAGACGGATTCCCCCTTCGCAGTTCACTGTTTTGTCTGTATTTTTGTTTCTGGGGTATAATGGTGTTTCCAAGTTTCATCTACAGTAATTAATCGGCGCCAAAACTCTGATATTTTGCGCCTGAACTGCGACAACAGGGTGTTGGAAATGTTAATTCGAACACGTTTTTGGTCTAACATGAGCAAACGCGGCATTCAACTCGCTGACAGCTTTCTCATGCCTAATTCTTAATGCATTATATGACAAAAAAATTAATTCCATAGTCGTCTTCGGTTTTTGGACTTCCCGAATGTTCATTGTCTCCCAAGTTGGTATGGCCACGTTTGAATTCAGCTGCTCTAAATTTCACAAACAAATATTTAATGACAGCTTTATACTCGATTTTTTCCATTTTCACAAAAACACTCACATTGACTCACTCAAAGAACAACTGCACGTCCAAAATAACTGCAATTTTGGTGAGTACCTTTCAAAAGATGCGAAACATATTCCCTAGCTATTGTTGACGAATGCTGCCATCCTCATGTTCAGGTGGGAAACTTTTCAGACTACCCTCGTATCTCCCAAATTATGTTTTTCAATATTATTTTGTTATTTTTGTGATCTGAATCTTATAATTGTTATCAATTATCGGGTGAACTGGATTCTGGATATTTGGTAATATAAAAAATACCACAATGATGGAGAAAAATATGTGAAATATTTTGTATGGTAACATAGTAGAAATATTATGTTCACTGATTTTTCCTTTTAGCCTGAGGATTGTTGTTATTGAGCACAAAAAAAATCTAAAGTTAGTATAAATATATATATAAACATGTTGCCACTATGATAGTTCTAGAAATTATGTCCTTTCAGCGAATTTTTAAGTAGATTTCATAGAAATCGTCAACAGGAGTATGAAGATGGGCCAAATCAGCCACGTAGTTTCATAATGGATACTGTTAAAACATTGAAAAAATTCTCAAATTTTCATACCAAAACTGGCGAACCATATGCCCTTCTAGAATAAAATACTAAAAGCAACTGAATCTCTGACAAACAAACAAGCCATATATAAGGTCATAACGTCATCAATTTGTAAGCAATAGTAAGTGATATCTACTTTTCCAGATGAATGCTTTTCTGTAGATATTTGAATTCTCCCTCACAGGTCCCGTAATGTTTCATTTTCGAAGATGTACGACATTAAAATGAACATACACAATATGCTGGTAATGTTAATAAGTTATTTATTTTTCAAAATTAGGATTCAGAACTGTAATTCTTGCAAAAATAATTTTATCAACATAATCTTAAGTCAATCTTTTTTATAATTGCATGTAACAATTATTAGCATTAAATGCTATTAATACAGACTTGAAGGTAATGTTTGAATATTTTTTAAAGATTTTTAGAATTAGTATGGAAATAGGTTAGTATTGACTATTGGTAACAATTTTAATTTGATTGGAGAGACCATTTGTTTTTAATTAGATTTGAAAATATCCACTTTTTAATAGGATCAATACTTGAATTTTTAAATTATCAAATATTTTTTGTACCCATACATAATTATATGAAAGAACGTTTCGGTACATTGACATTTATATTTATAATGGAAACAAATTTGAAAACAAAAAAATCTCCGTGTGTATTTATTACCGGGAAATGAGTGGTTCTGATATTACAGAAATGGTTTAATATTTTATTGTAGTTTTTCCATTTTCAGATTTTTTTTTCTCAACAAGAATAACTCCCAAGAGGATATCTTGAATGACAAAGATAGTGACTGATAGTGGGAAATTATTGTCAAAGAGAAATTATAAAAAAGGAATTTGTGGCATAATGGACAGATTATTAAATTAAAGAAAAAAGCATCCTCAAGCGGGACTCGATAAGTACGTTCGATTTTCGATTCATTTCAACATTCACATTAAATTAAGGAAGTAAAGTGTTCGCGAGTGTGTGTTGATTCTTATAGCCTCGATAGCTCAGTGGTAAGAGCGTATGTCCGGAAAGCATAAGGTTGTGGGTTCGATTCCCGCTTGAGGATGCTTTTTTTCTTTAATTTAATGATCTGTCCATTATGCCACAAATTCCTTTTTCATAGTGACTGATGTTTATCTTTCAGTCGTAGATGATTACATATCTGATTTTATGAACATTCTGTTCATTCTTCAAGAAAATAGGAATGTTTCCTTTTCAACAGGAGCAATTTTATCTTTCTGTGTCATACTTTACACATTTAATGAAAAAATGAATCTTTCAAGCTTGATTGACAATGCTGGTGGGATATGAACCTCATTTTTTCTCACCAGCTATCACTCAAGGTATGCTACTATAAACCACATTATTTCTATTTTATAATTTTTATTCAAACACTTCTTTCAGTTCAGCTCTTTTCTTTCAAATGTAGATTTAAATCATAAACATACTTTTCCTACTAAAAAATATTGCCAGGAACTTGTAGCTTACAGAGACTTATAAAAATTGTTATCTTATCAGATTTAAAAAAAAAGTGGCTCTCAAGATATTTTTAGACTTATCAAAACCTACCAAAAGATGTGATGAAAACATCGATGTGTGTCCACCTGACAAGGAAGGTGCACGTTAAAATGCCCTAACAACTGTAGCGTATTAGCATATTCGCAGCTGCAGGCGTCTTATCATTGAGCACGATATAAGACGATAGATATGCCGTCCTTCGGAGGGAACGTTAAGATGGCAGTCCCAAGTTCATAGATGTTGAGCTCGTTGAAGAACCCTACCTCTGAAACAATGTTAAGCCCTGATCGCAGGAATAGGACGACGTTAAATAAAGCATAAAAAAAACATCGATAATTTGTATGCTTCTAACAATACTTGTCCTACAAAAAAGTTAAAATTATAAATTGGAAAATCACCACATAAATCTGAACCTTGAGCAATTAGGGAGATTACTACTTTTTAATAGAGCATTCATGAAACAATAGAAATATAACCATTGATATCATTATACCAGCTATCCTAAATATGATGAAAAATATGTTAAAGTCCCATATAACTATGCAAGGACATATGTGAAAAACAGTGCTATGTTCATGATTCCTTTCAGCGCATATTGTGTTCATAAATTTAGAGAATTCAAATACCGGCAGTATAGTATTTCTAACGTTCTTTTTGTAAAGTTTCTATTTTATGAATTTTGAACCGAAAATGACCAGAATTGCATTCCAGGCATAATGTTCAATCTAGAACAGGCAATGGAGTGGCGATATGTGTGTATGTTCATACTAACGTTTAAAATAAATTTCCTTATATTTGATTATATTTTGGTTGTCATTTCACCAAGATGTGGTTTATCTGTTGAATAATTCAAAGGCCTTTGATTGATTCCAATGTCATATCATGCAATGTCAATGAAAAATCCTACAATGTACATTCGTATGATTTTTATTATAAAACTGGACATGTCTTTTTCTTGGGAATTTTTGAAGTCAATGTACATGACAATAACCACTCTAGAAAATAACTACCCCATGTATTTCACCTGGTATTTTTATTGATTTACATTTTAATCTGTTTTATATTTCATGTTATATTTTTTTCAAAATGAAATGTTGAATATATCTTTTTGTAATCAAAACTTTTTGAATTGGTGAAGGTTAATAAAACAATGATTTTCCTGATTATTTTTTTCTTGGTTTTCCTTAAACATCACATTCAGTGAAGACTGGCTAGACGCTGTGGTGTCACATAATAAAAAATTGCACGAGTAACCCTTTCACCACACTTACTCACTTTACACCTATATGTGAATTTCGATAGCTAAGTTATGTTATGTAGTTTACCTACTGTTGATGATAATTGAGTTATCGAAATGCGCATATAGGTATGTAGTGAGTAAGTGTGGTGCAATTTTTAACCGACGAAACCAAAAAGAAAGAGTTTCTCTAGTCGACGCATATATATATATATATATATATATATATATATATATATTTTATTTTGACCACGCATAACTTTTTACTGAGACGTCCGATTCCGATAATTTTTTTTTCAGTGGATAGGGTGTACTTCGAAGTTGGTCCCATTTGAATTTAAAAGATGAAATCCACCCTCTGAATTCTGGTCCGTTAACCGATTCTATCAGGCATAACTTTGTACTGGGTTCTTCGATTTGGATGATTTTTTTTTTATTAGATAGGGTATACCTCATAGTTGATCATATTTGGATTTCGAATGGAATTATCCACCCTTACGGGTAGAAAAATAGGGAATAATTAATTTTTCACTTGTGAACATTGGCACACATATGTAGTGGACAATGACAGCTCGCTATTGTCATTATTTTTGTTCTCCTACATCCGTACAATCATATTCTATGAGAGGATGGAATGATATACAAAGTAATGAAATAAACTAACCAGAACAACAAAAATAATTTATATTACAATGGTGAAAGTAGATTATCATATTATTTAACTGGTAATAGTTGAAGTAGGGTGGGTAAGTATTTTGGAAGTAATAAAAAACCAAGTAAGTAGTAATTAGTAGATTTCAGCCACAAAAATTTTTAAATAAAAATGTTTTAAAAAAATTAAACTGACGAAATACGGAACTGAAAAGTAAAAAATAAAATAAACCTTCTTAGTCTCAATAACTAAGCTCCTAAACTAATGTAAGTAACTTATTTTGAGTCGGCGCCAAAGGAACAATCAACAAGATCATTAAATTACTTCAAAAAAATTATCAGAATGTCACCGCGCAACTCGATGCCATCATTTTACGCCTTACCTAATTCATTTACAATTTAATTTAATTTAATTTATCAATCACAAACAAGCATCTTTTTGCTTCTGTGATTTACTCCGTTTATTTACTTATATATTTCTATGTTTCATTGTAATTCTCTTTCTAGTGAATAAACATTATTATTATTATTTGCTTGTTTGTTTGGCGCTGACTCAAAATTAGTTAGTTACATTAGTTTAGGAGCTTAGTTATTGAGACTAAGAAGGTTTATTTTATTTTTTACTTTCCACTTCCGTATATCATTGGTTTAATTTTTTGTTCGAAAAGTTTTTATTGAACACATACAGTGATATATAAAACCCTTTATTAGCAGAAGCTCTTCACATTTCACTAAGACTAATTCTCATACTATTCTAATACTAACACAAGAAAAAAATGATATACATATCTAAAACTACTAAAAAAGATAACACATCCTAGTTTTCAACCATGAACTATAGTTCTAACATATTTAGAGCATTCATTTTTGAATACATTTACTGATGATATTTTTTTTAATTCACTTGGTGGATTATTAAACAGTATCAATCCTTTGCTGAATAATATTTCAGGTTTTATGTTTGGGTTAATGTAAAAATCATTAATGTTTCCTCTACGTGTATTATATATTTCTTATGTATGTTAATTGATCTGAAAGATAGTTTGGTAACATGTTATTTTTTAGTTTGAAGATGAACACTAACATAGTTTATTCTTTGTCTAATTGACATCAGTGACAGGGTATCTAACATTTCCTTAATAGGTGTTCGCTTACTACAATTTAATATTGCTCTCATGGCCCTATTTTGTAGTTTTTGAAAGGTATTCAGTTGTTCATTATTAAGGAAAAATAAGATGGTACTACAATAATCAAAATGAGGTGCAATGACAGATTTATATATATTGTGAATTTGGAGAATTCAGAGACTTTATTATTCAGCCTATAGAGGTAATATATTTTTTTTGCTACTTTCTTTTTAATATAGTTTACATTGGCATTCATGTTCAACTCCTGATCCAATATAACTCCTAGATATTTGTATTCTTTAACATGTTCCTTATTCATATGTATACACAAGTTGATATTTTGATTTAGCTTCTTGACTTGCATTCTATTACCTAATAACATGAACTTACTTTTTTTTAAATTTATTTTCAGACTGTTGTCACATAGCCAAGTATCCAATCTTAAGAGATCAGAGTTTATGTTATGCTCTATATCTTCAGGTGTTCCCGAGTAATATAGTATAGTGTCATCAGCAAAAAGTTTTATGTTGCACTTCTTTATATGTGCTGCTATGTCATTTATAAATAGGACAAACAATATTGGACCAAGAATTGTGCCCTGTGGAACCCCATTCTTTATTTCGTTTTTTTCCGAATATTCATCATTATATCTAACAATTTTTTTCCTTTCCTTGCTTGTTTGTTTGGCGCTGACTCAAAATTAGTTACATTAGTTTAGTTATTGAGAATAAGAAGGTTTATTTTATTTTTTACTTTCCACTTCCGTATATCATTAGTTTAATTTTTTGTCAAAAGTTTTTATTGAACACATAGTGATATACTCTTACATAACAGATTTATTTCAGATGTTTTCAAAATATTAATTTCATTATAGTGTTTCAATTTTGAATACATCACATGACTATCAAGGGGCCATTCATAATATACGTTCGCATACAGGAGGGGGTAGGTGTATCGCTTGGGGTGACAAAATGTGGCAAGGATGGGCCGGGGGGTCTAAATAAATTCTCGACATTTCCTTTTAATTTTATTTTTCTGTTATGATAGAAAGTCATTCGTTTTGTATTTGTGAATATATAAATATTTTTACATTACATTTTACATTTTCGTCTTGATATTTCTGGAAGTTCTATGACGTCACCCGTCAGACTTCTGCATAATTGGGTCAACGTTCGTTAACGGTTAGTTGCGGAACTTGTAAACAAACGGACCGTCTCCAGGGCGTTACAATATTCATTTCATTTGTCATTTAGCAATCAACAGATACAGACGCTCTTTACATTTCTTAATTTTATGCTCGTTATTACGTGTGAACTACTCAGTCTATGTTAGTATTCTTTAGATTTAATAGATAAGATACATTTTATAATTGAAAAAATACATATTTTAAAATATCAATATTTGTATTGTATTAATCGCAATGAATCATGTACAGGGAAAGGCGAGGGTTCTAGAGCCAATTTATAAAAATCAAGGAATCTCTGGATATTCATTATTCCTTACTCAAAACAAAACTGGAGATCTCTTCATTCCTCGATTAAAAAATGTTATGAAACATTCCAATTTGATGAACATATTTGAAATATTGAGGAGTTATTATAGACCAGCATACAGTATCGGAAAGTATTTATCTTGGGTATGGTGGTTTCATGAGAGTGTAAAGAATAGCTTGCTATATGTTGAGAGAGAATTACAATTTCTCCTCGAATCGCTCAAGCAAGGGATATCCACGACACAGAGATAGGAGAGTCAGGGCGGTCAGCTCAGGACGTCAGTATCATACCAGCAGCAGTCGGGAGAATGTGTGCGCTGCAATGAAGAAGAATTATTGACGATAATTTCACATCAGATAATTTGAACAAATTAAACTGAATCATTGATTAAATTTAATCTGTCGGACGACAGGTAGATCAAAATATCTTTGGTGCCGTGGTGGCCGCGAAAACAAAAGAAAATTCTTAAACATAAACAAAAGCAAACGATATTTCTGTAAGACAATAAAAACAAAAAACTTATTTCTAACAGAAAAACAATTATTTCTTGAATGGAGAGAAAAAAAATATTTACAAGAAAAGACAAACCAAATTAAATATTTTGTGTACGGAATTATTTTATTAAATGTTCGAACAAACCACCATTTTGGGCCAAACAATAGCCGAATCTATTGTACAATTCTGTTCTGGTAGCCGCAAGGGTAACTGGTGTTACCTGAGCACACAACTGAATAATTTTTGCCCTCAGTTCATCTAAATTGGTGGCACGTTCGAACTCATGCCGATATACCTCCGGATTTAGCATGCCCCAGAAATAGAAATCGAGAGGTGCTACATCTGGTTATCGCGGAGGCCAGTTGATTGTACCTAGCGTACAAATAAACCGATCGGAAAATAATTGATTCAAAAATGTAACCACCGTGCCTGCATTGTGGGCAGGACAACCATCTTGTTGAAACCACACGTCGTTAAAGTAAATCGGAAGAGCGCGAACTGCAGGAATAATTTGATTTTGCAAAAGTTGCAAATATTTTGCTGCATTTAAATTCCCTTCAATAAAAAATGGGCCTATGGCGTGATCACCTAAAAGTCCCGTCCACACATTTAATTTGCTTGGGTACTGTGTCCTCACAGCAATACTCAAATGTTTATTTTTACGAGACCAATAACGTACTACAGATGGGTTGTGTTTTCGATGAATTGAGAAGGACGATTCATCGGTAAATAACACCTTTTTTAGAAAGTCATCATTTACACGAAATGCCCTATTGCATTTTTCGACCATCGTTTCACAAAACTCCATACGTCTGAAATGGTCTCCAGGCAAAAGTTCTTGTGTGGTCTTGACTTTGAAACACTTATAATCGTTTCTCTTCAAAATATTCCTTACAGTTCTTTCATTCAAATTCACTTCGTCGGCGATCTGTCTACTCGAACAAGGTGTCGTTTCTGCCAATGCACACACTTGTGTTTCTCTTATTTACCGTTCCTCGGGTATTTGTCTAGGATGCGGTGGTGGATTTGTGAGACAACATTTTTTGCAATGTGCTGCCACACACCCAAAATTCTGAAATTTATTAATAGTTGAAAGGACAGTTGCTTCCGTAGGTACAGGTGTATCTGCAAAAGCCACTATGAATAGATTTCTTGTACAAAATTACCCCCAAAGTACCACGTAACGATCTGTACTTTCTCTGCGGTTGTGTAAATAGGCGGTATGTTTCAAAAGGTAATAATTGTCACGGTCTTTTGTTTTCGCAACCACGGCTCGGCAAGAATGAGTCGAGTCGCTGTGCACTGTGTCGCATTGCCACGTGGTCAGTTAATGCGTCGGGTGGAGTAAAAGGAGGGGCGCACAGCAGTGCGTCTCTCTTGTTTATGTGGTATTATCATATCATTGCATTCCTTGTTGCTCGTGTAGATTTCTGTCTATATAAATTGTTTCCGATACTGTATATCAAAATACTGAGAGAGTTTTGTTACTTAAGAGATGTCGAGAAATTATTTTTGGTTTACAAGGCTTGCTATGATTTTTTTATTGGTGTTGGTGGTTCAACGAATTACACAATGTTTTTGTAATAATAATAATAATGGTCTTTATTCATTCACCAAGAAATGGAACAGAGAGAAAAAGAAAAAAAAGAAACAAATGGGTATTTGTATGTGTATATTTATTTATTTATGGTAATACCTATACCAAAAGTGCCAAATACAAACCAAGCTATTCAATTGAGACCAATAAATATGATTAATGCTACAGCTAAAGTATTGGAGAAGGCTGTATATGAGCAGATAGTGGATTATTTGGAGAGTAATAGGGTCCTATGTGAGTATCAATCGGGTTTTCGGAGCAAACATAGTTGTGAAACTGCGTTACAATGTGTTTTAACAGACTGGAAGAAAAGTGAGGAAAACAATCAGTATACTATTGCAGTATTTCTTGACCTTCAAAGGGCATTTGAAACGGTAGATAGATGCAGACTGATTAGAAAGATTGAAAGCGTAGGTATTGATGGAATAGCACTAAACTGGATCATGAATTATCTAAGCAAAA